>CM053580.1:154671487-154760255 GCA_028627135.1 Pseudochirops cupreus
CAATCACCTCTTGAAAAAGATCGCAAAAAGAAAACTCCTAGGAATGTTATAGCCAGGTTGCAGAGTTCCCAGATCAAGGAGCAAATATTACAAGCTGCCAAGAAGAAACAATTTGAATACTGTGGAAACACAATCAGGATAACCCAGGGTCTAGCAGCTTCTACTTTAAAGGATCAAAGGGCCTGGAATATGATATTCTAGAAATCAAGGGAGCTGGGATTAAAACCAGAATCACCTACCTAGCAAAATTGAGCATAATGCTCCAGGGGGAAATATGATCATTCAATGAGGTGGAGGACTTCCAAGCTTTTTTGATGAAAAAAACAGAACTGAATAGAAAATTTGACATTCAAATACAAGAAATGTGAGAAGGTACACATGGAAAAGAATTCATAAGGAATTTATCAAAGTTGAACTATTTACATGACCACATGGAAAAATGATAATTGCAACTTATGAAACTTTTCTCAGTATGAGGACAGATGAAGGGAATATAAATGTATATACATATATATGTATATATATATATGTATATGTGTGTGTGTATATGTATGTATACATACACATGTCTATATAGGAAGGTATATATGCATAAGAATACATATGTGGATGTGTGTATACATGTGTACATAGACAGAGGGTACAGGATGGGATAATATTTTAAAAGGTAAGATTGAGAGGTAGGAGAGGAATAGAATGAGAAGAGACAGGGAGAGACAGAATGGGGTTAATTATCTCATACAGAAGAGGCAAGGGATAACTGTTACAATGGAAGGGAAGAACAGGAAGGCAAAAGGGAATGGATCAACCTTACTCTCATTTAATTTGGCTTAGGAAAGGAATGACATACACTCTAAATTGGGTATCTTGGGCAACAGGAGAGGGGGGAGGATGGAGGGGAAGGCAGGCTGGGGGGGAGAGTTGTTAGAAGCAAACATTTCTGTAAAGAGACAAGGACAAAGTAGAGCATAGAACAAGTGTGAGGCAGGATAGGAAGGGGGGAAATATAGTCAGTCTTTTATAATATGTCCATTGTGGAGATGTTCTATGTAACTACACATGTATAGCCTATTTTGAATTGCTTGTCTTTCCAGTGGGGATGGGCGACAAGGGAGGAAGGGAAAGAATCTAGAATTTAAAGTTGTAAAATCAAATGTTAAATATATGTATAATCATTATTATTATTTACATGCAACTGGGAAATAAGATATACAGGCACTGGGATAGGGAGATCCATTTTGCCCTACTGGAAAGTCAGAGGAGTGATGGGGGAGGATAAAGAAGAGAGCAGATTGGGGGAGGGGATATACAGTGGGATCGCTGTTTTGAGGTGGTAGGTAGGGGAAAGATGGGAGATAATTTGTAATTCAAAATCTTGTGGAAATGAATGATGTAAACTAAAAATAAAGAAAAGTTAAAATGGTAAAAAAATAAAATAAAACAAAGGCAGAAATTCACAAAAAAAAATAGGAAGGCAAGAATCAGTGGTTAAGAAAAGGAATAATGATATAAAGAGATATAAGATGATTGATGTAAAGTACTTTGAAAAGTTTTAATTGGTAATTTTTCAAAATGTAATCAAAACAAATTATAAAGTTCTTCCCATAGCCATTACTTCCCTTTAAATTTTTTATTTTATTATTTTGCCCTTTTATCTATATATCATGGAGAACTCAAAGATGCTTTCCTGAGATAAACCCTAGAATAAATTGTGAGATAAATTTCCCTCTTTTCTGCCTCAAATTATCTGTAAGCAATTATAGTTCCAATAGCCAAGATACTCCTGCCATCTCTCCTTATTCTGCTCTTCTAAATACCCCACCAGCTTCCAGAATTTCTATTTCTCTGCTACAGGAAGCTTAGAAACCTCTCATTTAGGTGCATAAACATATTTGGCTTCCTTATTGGTAACACGCAATAATGACATCACTCCAAGGGGCAATGAAACACTGAACATAATGCAATGTAATAGAGCTCCCCTGTTTCACAATCTCCTGCTTATACTGTGTTCTAATGTACCTATAGATAGGGGGATGCCAACACACACTAAATCTACTCCTCTGAGTTATCTAACACCATCTCAATTCACTCATTCTAGTTTCCTCTCCCATATAATCTCACTCCTCCAACCAACACTCACACACAAATTACCAGCATAAGTTCCTTATACTCCCTTTCACATGCTGAACTCCATTAACACTCCTGCTATCTCTCTGTACTCACTCATACTATTTTTCATGCATACTCAATCATTTACAGACCTCATGCTTGTACATCATGGACAGGAACCAGTTTGTTACTTCTACCACACCACCACAATTGGCCCTGTGTGTTATAGCCTTGGGAACGTGGCAGTTCTCCATTTTTCCTGGTCTAAAACCTATTTTAATCATTTCCATATTAACCTCATTTTGTTTTTTAAAAATATCAGGTTATTATTTTAAGTGAATGCAAATATAGATATGACATTCCTGGATTTTAGCAAGAGATTTTTCAAAGTCTTGTCCAACACTTTGAAAGATAAAGTGGGGAGCTATGTACTGAATGCTGGTATAGATAGATGGATTCAGCAAATACTGATTATTGCATACATGTCAACCTCAGAATTCTCTAGTTTAAAACTGTAGATATCATTAATTATGGAAGACTCTGTGGACAAATTGAACTTTGATCCCTCTAAGAAGAACATAGAGGGTGGAGAAGAAATAGGAGGCATTCCTAGTGTGGAGAAGAGGGTATGTGCACAGCCAAGGAAATAACACCTTGCAATTTAATTTCAAAAAACACTAAATGGATAGATATGGCTGAAGTGGAAAGTTCCTGTTGGATATGAGTGATGAAGTTAGAATTATAGGGAGTGACCTAGCTGATGGAAGAAGTTAGATATTGGACTTAGAATTTAGAAGCTTAGACTATGAATCTGAAAAAAAATTCATACATATATAATTGACCAAAAGTGTATTCAAAAGAACTTCCTGTGGCTCAAAGGTACTCAGCCTAAATTGTTTCAGCTTTTAGGCACATCTTTATATTATCTACTAAAAAATTAAAGTATTCATTCATCTATTATGTTTACTTTGTGTAAGTTGAAAGTCTAGGCTTATATGGAGATCAAATCTCTGATTTCCAGAACAAATGCAGAGAGGGTCCATTTCTAATGACAGAGAGAAACAATTTGTTTTAATCATAGAAGACACTTCTATTAAACTATGCTGTGTAACAGCAGAGCTGGCTAATCACCAATGCAGTTTGAAATTACAAATGAAGTCCAGAGGACTGTCAATCTTAGATAATGTCACTAACCAGAAAATAATTCACTCAGAGGAAAATAAATGAATTGTGACTTTAAAAAGTTTACTTCTTAGTTCAAGAAGCTTCTCTTTCATTGTCTTGATTGTCCTCCCTTGCAGAGATAAATCTATTTGGTGGGAATGTTGCCCTTCTAACCAAAGATAGATTTCTTGCTTGAGATCTGTTTCTTACCATCCAAGTATTATTGCATTGATGGCATCCCCTCTCTTTTGAAGCTAGGGTAAAGAGAGAGAGACAGAAAGACACAGAGAGAGAGAGAGAGAGAGAGAGAGAGAGAGAGAGAGAGAGACAGGCAGACAGACAGACAGAGAGACAGAGAAAGATGTATGTATATATATTCATATACATGTTATATATACATACATATATTTGTATACATGCACATATATATACACATACATATATACATGCAAACATTCATTATGCCTATATGCACATATATAGTTGTGTGTATGCATGTGTATAGCATGCATGCACGTGTATGTTCACATACAAATGGACATAAAACAATTACATTAAAGGTTCAATTGACAGTGCTAGTCTTCTTGCCCACCTCTGGGGGAAATCACATTGTCTTTGGGTCACTAATGTCTCTTGTTGTTTTATGTCCAGGTGCTGCAACCATACCCAAAGGTTCTCTTTCCTGTGGCTCTGGAAATACCTTTGTCTTTGTCACCTCAAATGGATCTCTGCTTTCCTCTTTGGAAAGAACTCATGTAACAGGTATGTATCTAGCTCGTATCAGCACCTTCTGATAATTCTCATCTTATAAGAAGTACACTAGCTCCCTTCCCACTTACCATTCCATTGTCTATGCTTTTCTGGGACAGTTAGGCCTGATTTTGGTAGAGTTACAATTCAGTATAAAGAAAAAAAGATATGTTTGGGCAGCTAGGTGGCACAGTGAATAGAGCACCAGCCCTGGAGTCAGGAGGACCTGACCCATTTGAACTGTTGAGTTCAAATGGGGCCTCAGACACTTAATACTTACTAGTCATCTGACCTTGGGCAAGTAACTTAACCGCAATTGCCCTACCTCCCTCCTCCAAAAGGCAAAAAAAGAAAATTAAATTAAAAAAAAAAAAGAAAAGGAAGTTCTTACTTCCAAATTTCCTTATTTTACCTATTCCAGGGGAGGAAATTTTCAATTCTACAGAAAAGAAAAGTTTGGGAATAAATTAGATTACTTCTTAACTATTAAATGGACTAAGTAAATCATACAGGAAAAAAAAACTAGACTCCTTCTGACAAGTCCGAAATACTACTTGTATCCTATTTCTGCGTATGTTAGAGGTTACACAGTATAATAGAAAGGGCACTGAAATGGGAATTGGGAGAGTCAGGTTCTAAAACTGGCTCTGCCACTAATTTTCTGTTTGATCTTAAGTCACATAAACTTTCTGATCCTCAATTTCACTATCTCTTAAAAAAGAGGTCAGACAAGAGAATTTCAAAGATCTTTTACAAACAGGATTGAGTCATACTGAGTCACATTCTTTGAGGATTCTAAAATTAAAATATATTTAAATTGGATTCATATTTATATACAAATATTTATATATAAAGTATACACACATATGCAAAGTGAAATAATTTAATTTTAAATCACTAGCTAAGCTAAAAACTTAGTTGCATATAATTCGAGCTCCCTTTTAAATTTATCTTTTGAGGGCAAACTAAATAGCAAGTACCTGAAACAATTTCCAAATCTAGTAAACGCATATTTTTTTTTGATCTATACAGACTTGCTACATCTCTTCTGCCCAAAGGAAAGATTAAACAATAAAAAGTTTTATGACTATTACATCATAAATACAACACTGCTCATTCATTTATATCAATACTTAATAGTTCACATCAGTTGATCTCTAACCATAGAAATCATTAGCATTCTGAAGTTAAAGTACATCTACATTGACCACTTTAAATGAAGAGTCCAATCCTCATTCTAGAACCCCAGCTATGTCCTCTGCAGTATATGACCATGATGGAATGCTACTGTGTTACAAGAAATTATTAGCTCAGTGATTCTTAGAAAAACATGGATAGACTTGCACAAAATAATGAAGAATGAAATCTACAGAATCAAGAGAATGCTGAATACAGAAACAGCAGTATTGGTTTAAGAACAATTTGGAGTAAGTGATTTTACTTGTTATAAATAACCCAAATTAACCACAAAGAACATATGAAGGAAGATGCTAACTGCATCCAGAAAAATAACTGATAAATAGAAGTACATGTAGAATGATTATATATGTGTGTGTGTGTATGCATATATACACATATATATGCATATATATACACACATTATATACACATTTTTGTTTCCAATCGCTGCCATGTGGGGGGGTGGGGAGAGGAGGAGGAAAAGAAAAGAAAAAAAAGAAATTTACATGACAAATTTATCATGTATTTAAAAGTAATAGCAAGTTGTGCACAATAGATTTGCAGTTTCATGTGCAAATGCTTGTTTTATTTCACAAATCAAAAATAAAATAAATTTTAAAAAAAAAAGAAGAGGGAGCTAGGTGACATTGGGGATAGAGCACTGGGCCTGGAGTCAAAAAAGGTCTGAATTCAAATCTGGCCTCAGACACTTAGTTGTGTGACCCTAGGCAAATTACTTGACTTCTCATTGCCTCAGTTTCCCCTTCTGTAAAATGGGAATAATTTTATTATTTCCCCCATACTTACCTCCTACGGTTGTCATAAAGATCAAAGGAGATAGTAATCACAAAGTACTTCACATAGTGCCAGGTAAGTGCTATAGAAATGTTGGCTGTTGTTGTCATTAAGAAGGCCATCAACTGATAAATTTATATCTCACTCAGTTCTGTGGAGTGGCAGAGAGGTCAGGATCACTCAAATACTCAGGTTTTGGGGGGGTTTTTTACTGGCCAATCATTTTAGGTTAGATTGCTGAATGAATGACTATTGAATAATTGGACAATTCAAATAATTTGAATTCAAAATTTATTTGAATAATAGTCATACTGTTTATTCTTGGTCTAGGAATCCTGAAGGAAAAAGAAATTAAAGTGAAACCCCCTAAAAAGTACAAGAGTCATTAGTTAAGTATGCAAATAATTACAGTTGGACTAGAAAAATTAATATTAGATACATTCTTCCAATTTACTAATCCTTAGTGACTTTGCCTGAGTTACAGTAGATGTGACATTTTTTGATGAACAAAGAGAAGCATCCTTTTCTGTAGCAGAACAGAATGATCTCAAAGTACACTGTAGCAGAAATATCATGCTGGGACAGCTGTTATTTTGCACAGTTTGCTGTTAAATTCTATCAAAACTGTTTTTCAAATGGAAATAAATATAAAATAAAGATGACAATACATTTCTACCCAGAAGATTTCAAGGGAAACAACAAGCACAATTAGAAATTGGGGGGTTTAAAATAACTCATAGATAAAGTGAATAGCTCTCAGATATGAAATGGTCTTGCCAATGACATCATTTTGATCAGTGCAAAGCTCAGCTTGTTGCAATGTTTTTAAAAAGTTAAGAAATCATATCTTAAAATGCTCGGTGTCTTTTATAATATTGTTCAATTTTAGCCACTGTCACTAGGAGGAAAACACCAAAAATAGTGACAAATACAACATCAATAAACATAAAAATAATTGATTTCCAAGACATGAAAAATTTTAAATTAGTGGCCATTTCCCCCCAGAGCATTGGTTGATTAATTTAATGTTCATTGTAGTCTTTCAAAGACATCCTAATTCTGCTGATCTGCTCAGGAAGACTTTGCTATGGTTTTGTGGTTAGGACCCAGAGGATAAAAAGATATTGCACAGCCTTGCACTTTGCAGTTTTAAAGAGAAATCTTGTAGTTTAAGGATAACATAGGACACTCCCCACTCTCACACCCCCAAAAAAAGTCAAGGCATGCATTCTGATTAATTTCACAAAGAAGAGTTCATTTAAGTTGCATATCTTTTAAAAGCAAAATCTAGCACTTCAGAGGAATGATTCTTGATTGGTAACTGTCTCTGAAAGTGCCCCATTACTACCAAACTAATTCAAAAAACTTAGGTACTAAACAAAAAAGCACTATGAAATTAACTAATTCAATATGATGTTTGATATTATTAATTAATTTAGAAAACAAAGAAAAAGTTACAACTTAAAGAGCCTATTGAACCAAAACACTATTAAACTTGATGCGTTTGGGTGACACCAAACACAAAACATAGTGACAATCCCTTCATCTCATGGAACCTTTTTGCAAAGATATCAAAATGTCTTTTGGACTTAATAAGTGAAAAATTCTTAATATATGCCAAAGAAAGATAAAGACTAAAGTCTTCAAACATAAATCTAGGGGTTCAACTGAACCAATGGATGAAGATGACACTTTAAAATAAGTGTCTTCCAGGCTAGCTCCACCAAGCAGACAGATATCAAAGAAAAAGCCATAACTGAATATGTTGAGATTTACTGACATCCTGAAATCAAGGCTCCACATAAAACATATTTAAAGCAATTTAAACTTACCTAATATGGTCTTTCTGTATGCTTTGGAGACTGTAAAATGAACTAGAACCAATTTGAAAAGTATCCTCATAAAAATCCAAGCAATATTCATGAAACACACCTTAAGGAAGCTATAGAAAGATAAACAATTCCCCTTGAAAAAGAAGTACCATGGATAGACATTCCCACAGCAAGTCAAGTCTGGGCACTGAGCACAAGATAAACGGGCCAGAAAACCTTACAGAAATATGCTTGGAACAAACAGGCATCATTTTACTATGCATTGTGAAGACTGATAACAGGTACGCACCATTGGATTTATCTAACGTGACTGAAAGTAGTTTGTCTTTAAGAGATTCCAGGAAATAACTATGCTCCTACAGTGAAATCACAAGATCCCTCCAATGGCATCAAGCTCATGAACTCAGATAAATGTACAAATTTTGCAAACAAAGAAATGTGACTGATCAAGTCAAAGAAGTTTGTTTAAGAAAGTACAGGGGTTTATGCTAGTAATTCAGGATCAATTCATTGCAACCAAAAATTACAGAAGAGTTAATCTATACTTTAAAAAAAAAGTCTACACTAACCCCTATAAGTACAATGCTACTTTGTAAGTCTCCTGCAATCAACTTCTCTAGAAATATTTGTACCACGTGATCATCTTGTTTCTTCTCTGTAACTGCAGTTACTACTCCACCCAACACCTGAGACAAAATAAGAATTACCCTTTGATAGACTAAGCAAGTTAAGAACGCTTCTAATCTACTATATCTCAGAAAGGTTACCATTTAATAAAAATTACACAGGTAGTAGAAACGGAGATGTAAATTTCAAATTGGTTCATTCAGAAGAAGCAAAACACACACAAAAATCTATTTCTTCACAAATGGAAACAAGCAGGAAGTGGTGTGGCATAATATGGTTAATTAAAAGTACAGGAGTGAAATCCTGGTTCTTTTATTTACCCTCATGTAACTTTAGGCAAGTCATTTAACCTCTCCTACACTGCTTCTAGTTTTACATCTTAATAATACCATTTTAGTACTCATATTCACATTCACCCAGCAAATTATTGAAATTAAGTGGAGGTTAAAACATAGGACGTTTGCCTTAAAAATCCTTACTATTAGGGCAAGTACTCACTATTTAGCAAAAACTGCTGGGAAAACAGTAAGTAGTCTGGAAGAAATTAGCCATAGAAACATCTCACTTCATATATCAAGATAAGCTTTATTAATGGGAATGTATATTTAGAGCCTATATCAGATTGCATGACATCTTGGGGAGGGGGTGGGAAGAGGGGGGGAGAAAATTTAAAACTTAAGGAAGTGAATGTTAAAAACTAAAAATAAATAAATTAGCTTATTTTTTAAAAAAGAAAAAGATAAGCTCTAAATGGGTACATGATTTACACACAAAAAAGGTGTTATTACAAACAAATTAAAGAAGCAGGGGAAAAATTACCTATCAGATAAGGGAAGAATTTATGACTAAACAAAAGGTAGAAAGGATTGTGGGAGGTAAAGTGGATAGTTTTGATTATGTAAAAATAAGAAGGTTTTGCAAGAAAAAATAAAACCAAAGCTAATGCAGCCAAAATAAGAAGAAAAACAGGAAACTGGGTGAAATTTTTGTATTAAGTTTATTTGAAAAAGGCTTCATTTCTCAAATATATAGACAGCTGAACCAAATTTATCAAAAATTTATCAAAAATAGGAGCCATTCTCCCAGTGGATAAATGGTCAAATAATATGAACAGGCACGTTTCAGAGGAAGAATTCAAAGCAATCAATAGTCATATAAAAAATGCTTTACATCATGAATAATTGGAGAAATACAAAATAAAACAACCTTGAGGTACCACCTCATACTCAACGGATTGACTAAATGATAGAAAAGGAAAATGACAAATGCTCAAGCGGATGTGGAGAAAACAAGTACACTAATGCATTGTCGGTGGAACTGTGAACTAATCTAATCATTTTGGAGCATAATTTGGGACTGTGAAAGACTTGGTAATTCTGAGCAATATAATGATACTCCACCACTCCAAAGGAATCTTGTAAAATGTTATCCACCTCCAGAAAGAGAACCGATGGATTTTAAACATATTTTTTCTTTATTCTTCTTGACTTTGGGGAGGAACATGTCTACAGCAGAACTATGTTTTGTATGACTTCACATACATAAAACTGGTATCATTTGTCTTCCCTTCTCAAAGGGTGGGGCAGGGGCTAGAAGAAAGGAAAGAATTCAGGAACTGAAAATAAAAATAAAGATTTTTTTTAAATTTAAATAAAATTATTTTACTTATTCATCCTAATATTTCCTGTAATGAACCATGATACTTGTCTAGTCAAATAAGCATCAGGAAACCAATTAAATAATTTGAATTAAATAAATGAAGGAAGAGTCCCTACACCAGAAAATTCTATGTCATCTGCTTTCCAGCCATTGATTTTAGCTGCTTGCATTTTGTAGTCACTTCTCTCTTTTTGCACTTGAGTGATGCACCAGATTTAAACTTCTACTTCATTTTTTGAGCACTTAATAGAGGCAAGGAAATCATTTTGCTTTCTTTAGCATTTTTTTTTTTGCTTTCAACTAGGTGAGAATAAAAGTTTTTTTGGGAACTTCAAAGAACCTTTAAAAATGGGATAAGAGAATTGAGAATCTTTTTATGGATAGATTCATTGCTTGTCCTGGTGAGTCATTTTCTCTAGGTACAGAGCCCATTTATAACCTGTCTTTTAACTGAGTTAATATTTTCAGCCATCCGCAGATGCTTTCTAGTTTCCAGAAGTTGGGGCCCTATAATCATTATTTGTCTTTGGAGAAAATAAGATTACTTACCTTTAATTCCTATTCTCAGAAAGTAGCCACTGTAATATATCATCACTCACTGACCTTGCCCCCTCTTCCAAGTTAGAAATGTGTTCTTACATTTTGCTTCTTGGCCTTAGTGTTTTGCAGACCACAACTGAAGGAGGCATTTACACAATTGAACCTCAATCAAAATCACTTTTTAGGTGTGTGGACAGCCAGCCAGCAGTTTAATGAAGTCAGATTACTGGAAGTGAATAAAACTTTCCCCACCTTGAAATATGGCACACAAGATGAAACAAGGCTCTATAAGCAGTTGCTCCCAGCTCAATTTCACCTGAAGGTGTAAAGACAAAAAGAGACTCTTTCCAGCCTCTTCTTGATTTCTGTGTTGCAGTAAGCTCATATACCAATCTCATTTCTCAAAATTTGTTTAGGTTGCTTGAATCAGGTGTATCTTTTCTACTTTGGAATCTCACTCCTCAAAAAATATGGTGATTTGAATGGTATGGGTATGCTACAGCTTTTAAACATTAAATTATTTCCTTTCTGCATGGTTTCCCATTAAATGGATGCTGCTCAGTTCAATTTAATGAGCAATAGCTTAATGGGTCTGCTACGTGCCAAGCACTATGCTAGGTACTAGGAAGTAAAAACCAAAAACAAAGCTGTCCCTTTCCTCCAGGAGATTACCTTTTTGGGGTAAGCAGCATGTATAGAGATAAACAAATGCAATATTTTTAAAGGGGGAAAGAATGAAGGATTGAACAAGGATTTTACCAGTATAGGAGTGCTCCCTCCTTTGATGACATAATGGCAACACATCTCAAATGCACCACCTTAGAGAGTTGTCTGGGTGATTCGGAGGTTAAACTGGAGCCAAGATGGTAGAGTAGAGAAGCACTCAGCTGAAGTCTCCAAAATTTCCCTCCACACAATTCTAGAAGCCCAAGACAATTTAGGAGCTCAGCAGGAAAGGTCTATCTCACAGGAATGTGGGGGGTGGGGGTGGGCAAAGTGAGGGAGGCCTGAAGCACATCACACACCATACAGCACAGGCCTTGCCATGGGTCCAGCACCAGGCCTTTGGAGGCAGCTGCATTTGTAACAACAGCAGCTTTGGGAAATCTCAGTCCACATATGGTGAGGTGGGGGTGGGGGAGAGCATAAAGAACAACTGGTTGGAAGGAAATTGTAGGGGAGCCTTGGCTAGCACTGGGATCAGGGGCCTGTTGCATTCCCCATATACAGTCCCAGGACCAAAAGGAGCAATAACACAAGCAAGGGTCCTAATGATTGTTCCAGGACAGAGAGGAATACTTGCAGTCACTCAAAGAGGAGTAGGGAACCTGTTCTCAATTCCAATATAGAGGGGAACCACTAGCAATTAGTGATTCTAGAGAAGAGGAAAACTGGTTACAAGTCCCAAGGCCAGGAGTAGTGCTAGTGCTGGTGGCTACAGGGGAACAAGGTCCCTTCCTGGGTAAAGTGCAGAGCACAGACCAGAAGAGCAATAACCACACTTTTCCTTAGATTGTATCATCATAGAAGCACCAAAAACCTACAGACCCCCAGAGCTAGCTCTGAAAACAGCAGCAAACAAGGTCTGAAACTTGGGACAGTGCCCCCCCCTCCAAACCAGAAGCAGAGCCCAACTTTAACATAAATTTAAATGTCAAAAAATAGGCTAAGAATGAGTAAACTACCAAAAAAAAAAAAGAGGACTTGATGATAGGTAACAGGGAATATCAAGACACAAACTCAGTAGAAGACATTGAAGTCAGAAGAGTTAATATACAAAGCCTAAAAAAAAATGTGAGTTGGCCATTGACACAAAAAGAATTTCTGCAAGAGTTCAAAAACGATTTTTAAAATTTAGTAAGAGAGGTAGAGGAAAAATTTGGAAATGAAACAAGAATGATGCAAGAAAATGATTAACAGAGAGTCAGCAACTTAGTAAAGGAGGCATAAAAGATACTGAAGAAACTCACATCTTAAAAAAAAGAATTAGCCAAATAGTTAAAAAAAAAAAAAAAGGCACAAAAATCCACTGAGGGGACCTCCTTAATAAGCAGAATTTGCCACATGGAAAAGAGGTATAAAAATTTAATGAAGAAAAGAACCCCTTAAGAGGTAGAATTGTCCAAATGGAAAAAGAGATACAAAAGCTCACTGAAGAAAATAATTCCTTAAAAATTAGAATTAGGCAAATGGAAGTAAGTGAATTCATGAGACATCAAGCAATAAACAAAATCAAAGGAATGAAAAAAGAAGAAAAATATTAAATATCTCATTGGAAAAACAAGTGACCTGGAAAAGAAATAAAGGAGAGTTAATTTAAGAATTATAGGACTGCCTAAAAGCCATAATCAAAAAAATATCCTAGACATCATCTTTATGAAATTATGAAAGAAAAATGCCCTCATATACTAGAACCAGTGGGTAAAATAGAAACTGAAAGAATCCACCAATCTCTTAAAAGAGATGCTAAAATGAAAACTCCTAGGAAGAGTAAAACCAAATTCCAGAGCTCCCAAGTCAAAGAGGAAAAAAATTGCAAGCAGACAAGCAATTCAAATATCATAGGACCACAGCCAGGATCACAAAACATTTATCAGTTTCCACATTAAAGGACAAGAGGAACTGGAATATGATATTCCAGAAGGCAAAGGAGATATCCAGCAAAACTGAGTATAATCATTTAGGGGGAAGAAAAGACCAGTGTGAATAGAAAATTTGACTTTCAAATACAAGGCTCAAGAGAAGCATAAAAAGGCAAATATGAAAGAAAAATCATAAGGGAATAAATAAGGTTAAAATGTTTACATTCCTATATGGGAAGATGATTATTATAACTCCTAAGAACTTTGTCTTTATTAGGGCAGTTAGAAGGAAGACACAGATGTGAGTTGACTATGATGAGATGATATCCAAAAAATTAAGGGATAAGAAAGGGAGACACCCTGGAAAAAAAGGAGAAAGGAAAGGAAAAATAGGGGGAAAAAATTCTCACATCAAAGAAGCACAAAAGGAGGAGTTTTTATAATGGAGAGGAAAATTAGGGGAGGGGAACAGGCAAGGCTTGAACCTTACTCTCATTGGAATTGGTTCAAAGAGGAAATAACATATACATTTATTTGGCTATAGAAATCTATCTTACACTACAGGAAAGTAGAAGGGATCAAAGAAGGGGAGAGAGAATGATAAAAGGAAAAGCAGATTAAGAGAGGTAGTCGTCAGAGAGGTTAAAGCACTTGCCCAGAGTCTAACAGATAGTCTATGTCAAAGCCAGGTTTTAAATTCAAGCCTTTTTGGTCTTCTAGTGCAACTCTCTATCTACTATAACATGTACCCCCTTAATTCACAATTAATGGAAAGCATAATATAATTTTGCATATCTAAGTGGGGAAATACTTATTTGTGATATAAATACCCTACCTATATAAAAACAATACCTGTAAAGTGCTTAGCACAGTATGTGGCACATAGGTAGAGCAATATAAAGTACTTTTCCCTTCCCCTTCCCCACCTGACATATTTGTTGCTTAAATTCAAAGTGTAGTGGAAAATCTTAGCGTTTGAGAGGGTGACTTGGATTCAAATCCTGTCATATGTTACCCATGTCATCTAAAGATAAAGCCTCTCCTTTCACCAGGCCTTAATTTATTCATTTGTGAAATGTAAAAGTTAGATCAGATGACTTCTAAAGCTCATCATGGTTCCTCCCACGCATTTATCTACCCACTATTATTCCTTTCCTCTTTAGCAAGATGAGCAACCCAGCATACATAGCTAAAAGTTCAAAGCCCAAAGACCTAAGGGAGTATCACAGCTTGTGAGTCTTTGAGACACAGAAAAAAGGAGATTTCAGCTATTTCAATTTACTTGAGATGCACTAGATTAGTACTTTGTGACATAGGCATGTTTCACTTTCACTTTAGCATTTTCACTGACAGTGAGCATTCTAATAATGCACTGGGGGTGTCTTCAACTGTTGGTCCAATGAAGAAGGAGCACTCTGAGAGATTTATAGAAGAACTTTATTCAATTTCTAGACCAGACCACTTGTAAGAAACACTTAGGGAGATCTTAAAATACCACCCATTAGAAAGCAGTGATACTAAGAGTACACAACCAAGCCATTAATCCCTGTAACCACACTACTCTAAGCTCATTTCCACCACCTAAAATAAGCCTGGTACTTCTTGAGTTTTCTTTTAGGGTGTGCCTCATGTTCCCTGCAATATATGTGACTGCATACTCTTTGACTTTGGACTGGGACAAGATTTCCAAATGATTGAGAAGGGAGATTTTACGCAAGCAAACAGAAATGCCCCTGATTCAAAAGAACTTGTTTCAGGATATTTAAAAGACTCTTTGTTTCCAAAAAGAAGTAAAAAGGAAAACAAAATATTTGTAGTCTTAAACATGCCATAAAAAAGACAAAAAAGAAAAATAAAGCCACACACACACACACACACACACACACACACACAAGTTGTAAAGCCAAATGCAGCATATGTTCTCTAGCATCTAATCACAACAATAAAATCTCTTGGATAACTTTCTTGAGCTCAGTCACAATTGGAGGATAAAGGGTATGTGATATATTTGTTGGTACCAGAATCTCTCATTAGACTAACCTGCATAAATCTATCCATTTATTAGTTTGAATACTAGCACCTGGAAAAGAGAAACATAATTACTCAAATCCCAAATAATATTTGGGGTCAAAGAGAAGTTTTCTATGTAGAGGATTTTCTCCACCTCCTCCCTTACTCTTCCCCAGTCCCTCTTTTATCTTGTTTTTATTTACACTTCCTTCCTCCTAATTCCTGTCCAGAAGTAGAAATATCTACATTCTTGGACTCTTCTGTTCTCACTCTATTTCCAGATTCTGAGTCAGAATGGCAAGAGGAATGTTATTGAAGGAGTCACATTTCTTCCAAATCACAAAAATATCTAAGTGCAGAAATTTGGGAGGCAGAAATGAAGTTTATTAGATCTCTCCCTTCTAAAATAACATTGATTCATTGCAACACTTCAATCCTTCATTATATGATTGATGAGAGTATTCCCGCCACCAATGCAGATCATAAAGTCCTGTATGTAGGTAGCCAGTCTTCATAAGTTACTCTACCTAAAAAAAAAAATCACTTGATTACCAAGCGTGATGATGAGCCTTCCTGAATTTAGCTAGGCTGGTCCTTCTACAACAAGTTTATGATCTGTCACTAGAATGATATCTGAAACATTTCCACTTTGGCAGAACCTGCTAGAGCTTTTATTCTGCTAGCTAAGCCCTCAAGAACCCAGAGTCAAACTACAGAACACAGAGATTAATTTTATGGATACAACTATTTATAGAAATAAAGACAAATAACTGGAAAGGTACTCGATTGCTTATGGCTAGGCTATGTTAACATAATAAAAATGGTAATATTACATAAATTAATTTACAGGTTTAATGTCATATCACTCAAACAACAGAAGGGTTATTTTATAAAATTAGAAAAATAACAAAAGGTCAAGGAAATAATGGGGGGGTGGGGAAGTGGGAAGGAAAGGGACCTACTAGATCTCAGACAAGCAGAGTTAGAAAGTAGTCATTATCAAAATTATTTGGTACTGATTTAAAAAATAGAAAATTTGGCCAACACAATAGATTAGGTAAACAAGATGTAGTAGAATATGTGTATTAGTAAATGTTTAACGACAACTGACTGGGGGGAGAAGTATACACATACTCTTTTAAATTTCTTCTCCATTATTAATTTTATTCCATTTTATCTTTTATTTTTATCTACTTTATCTATGATTTTATCTACTTTATCTATCATTTTCTTAAGTCTAGAAAATTAACAAAACAATTAAATAAGACCTGATTTGTAGTATTCATAAACTTTTAAGTATAAATGCAAGTCCTCCCACTGAAATTTTACCCAGCACATAGCTGCCTAGAAGCAACATGGTAGTGTAGCATTTGATAAAGCTAAAGACACCAACTACTAGAGAAAAGATGTCCTGTTTGACAAAAACTGATGGGAAAACTGGAAAGTCATATGGCAGAAATTGGATTTATTCCAATATCTCACACCATATGATAAATTAATCCACAAATTGATACATGACCTAAACATAAAAGATTAGTAAAAGAAAAGAAGATATCTTTGACAACTATGTATAGAACAAGAAGTCTTCAGCAAACAAGGGATAGAGATGACCACATAAGATATAATGGATGTTTCTGATTGCATGAAATTGGAATCAATTTCTAGAATTAGAAGAAATCATTAAGTGGTGGAAAATCTTTGCATCAAACGCCTCTCATAAAAGTCTGATATACAAGATTGTGTGGAATAACAGATAAAAAGTTGGCCTCTAAATTAGGAAAACCTGGGTTCAAATTTCTCCTGTGAGACTGGTTGTTTGTCCATGGGCATATCACTTAACCTCTCATTGCTCTAGGCAGCTACTGAGTACAATAATTTCTACAAAAGTTGCTGACCTACATTGATAAAAGGGATTTACAACATCTCATACCATAAACCACAACAAAAAATACCCTCCAAATGGATACATCCAATATATCAGATAAAATTCTGCTCTCCAAAATATACAAGGAACTGATTCAAATGTATGAGAATAATAGCTATTCCACAATAAAAAAAATGGTCAAAGGATATAAATAGTTCTCAAAGGAAGAAATCTAGGCTACCAATAGCCATACAAAAAATTAAAAATGTTTCAGATCACTAATAATAATAATAGTTAAAATTTACATGAGGCAGACATGCCATTATGTGTTGTACAAGTATCTCTCTTGGTCCTCACAACAACCATGAGAGATAGGATACTATCTCCATTTTACAGAAGATGAAAATCAAGACAAGTAGAGGTTGTGAGTTGCCTGAGGTCACACAACAAATAAGTGACTGGATTTGGATTCAGCTCTTCATGATTCCAGACCTACTATAGCCACTGTGACATTTAGCTTCTACTGAAAGGACTGGAGAACATGCCATGTGACCAATGGCTGAAGAAGTCTCAAATGTTTATCCTGGAGGAGAGAAGAAGGGAGATAGAGAGGAATGATAATTATACTCAACTATGTGAAGGACTGTCATGTGTAAGAAGGAACACAATTGTTCTGCTTGGCCCCAAAGGGAAAAACTGACAGTGGTGGGAGCTCCAGAGAGGCAAGCCTTTGCATGATGTAAAGAAAACCATGAAGAATAATTAATGAAACCTAATAACTAATGTGTAAAATGAAGGGGTTGGACTAGTAGGTCTCCAAGGTCCATTTGAGTACTATATCCTAGAATCCTAACTGATTGAATCAGATTGTGAAAAAGCAGAAAGAGTTAATGAAATGTAGAAGGTTGAGGGTTTTCACTCACTGGAGGTCTTGAAGCAAAAGCCTAATGACCATTTTTCAGAGATGTTTTAGAGGGAGTTCCTGCTCACATATAGGAGACATGTAATTTGTGAGGTCCCAAACTATAATTTGGTCTCCTGTGAGGCTACTTCCTACATATTCTCTATTTCTCTTAGAAGCACTGATTTCAACATACTGCCTTCCCTCATTACAAGGTAAGCTCTTTAAGGGAAGGGATCTTTTTTTTTTTGCTTTTTCTTTGTGTCCTAACTCTTTTAATAAATGCTTGTTGGCTGACTGATAGTAAATATTAGAGCTAGGACTTGAACACAGATATTCTTACTACAAGATCAATGTTCTTTCCATTAACCAAAGATTTTTTATTAAATCACTTTTTAAAAGTAGCACAATTTGTGCTTAAGTGCTAGACATTAATTTCTTCTCTATGTGCATTCCTCAACTGGTTTTGATACATTTTATTATAGAAAACATTTTTCTTATCTTACTGAATATACCAAAATGTCAAAATTCATTAATAGGCCAGTTGGTTCAGTTGTAAAAGCTGCTCTAAAATCTCTAACATGTTATTGTTAGAATAATTCATTTTAAGTTGTCGTAAAAATGACCCATATTTAGTTTCTCTAACTCTGTACCAAGAAGTCCATTTTCCTTTTATATTAAAATGTTAAAAGTGGAAGTACATAAAAGCAGTGGAAATGGAAGAAGTAAAGGCATCCCTATGTATAGGTCACATGTTAGTCAACCACTTCTCCTCTGGAATATGCAAAGCATCATAAAATCACACTATGAAGGACAGCAGATATGGCAGGAATGTTCCATTTTAGGGGAGTTTTTTTAAGTTTACTATTTTCATTTTTCAAATAATCAATTTATGAAACCTGAAAACCAAATCCATATGTAGATACAGATAGATAATTCAAACAAAACAAAACCAAGCACTGCAAAGCAAAAAAAAAAAAGCATATTTAATTCTACCTTTTTGTTTCCTTGATGTCTTCTAAACTTCTATGTGTGTTATGTATGGTTTTGATGCCATTATTATTATCTGCATTCCAATAGTTATTGTCAAAGCATATGTTATTTGGGATTTTTACTGTACACCACCAAATACCTTCGTGTCTTCCCACATCTCTTATTATTCTTCATTTTTGTGATTTCTTGTGGTACAACAATAATGCACAACATACATAGAACAAAATTTATTCATCTATTAAACTCAGCAATGATTACTGGATACATATGGTTTGCTTCCTGTTTGAAGAAGTGAATCTAAGAATATTTTTTGTAGTGATAGGTTTTTGTTTCGTGTGCATAAATAACCATCTTGGCATCAAAACTTAGAACATTTTTGTAGCTCTTATTGTGTTGAAAGGTAACATGATATGGGGACTGAAGTACTGAACCTGAATTTAGGAATTTACAAAAACCTAAGCTCATAGCTATGTGACAGCACACAAGTCACTTAATTCTCTGAGCTTAAGTTTCTTTATCTAAGAAAAGGGATAATAATAATAATGCTAACACTGATCACATAGACTTGTGAGATTGAAATGAAATAATATGTAAGGGATTTTAACAAACTCATGAAGTCTTATATAAATGCCACTTATTATTGCTTTCAATAAAGATTAAATGAACTCACAGTTTCACTAACAGTGTATCATCATTCCCCAGGTTTTGATGCCATTCCAGCACCAAATTTTATCATCTTATACTGTCTTTGACAATTTGATAAGAGTGAAATGGCATCACTTTCCTTCTGTCAAACACAGAAGGAAAAGTATATGTATGTGTATATCTACACGCACATACATATATATATGTATATATGTACTGTCAAGCACTGAAATAAATCATAACCATGAGTTAAAGAATAAAATGTCTTTAACTGAGATAACAGGGTAGCAAATCTGCTTGCCTGGGGCTATGTAGTAGATTTCCCAACCAAAGAGACTCATGAAAAAGTTTTTATAGTTTATAAGAGAAGGGGAGGAAAGAGGTGAGAAAGTAAGGCCTAGTCATGAGATCCCGGTGGCCCCTGACAATCCTGTCAAGGAAAACCATTTTATTCTGGTTGTCTTTCCCTTCGCGCCATGAATCCCAATGGAAGGGAACAAAGACACTAGAAGCTGAGATCCCACTTGAGCTGGGCTCCCCAAAAGGCAATATGGGGCGAAGGGTGGAGGAGAACCTCGAGTATGATTCAGTTCAAGCTAATCAAGAGTAAATATCTTGAGAGTAGGAGTATAAGGATATTACTGAAATTCTGAATTATAAGGATCATTTAAGTGAGTGGCAGTCCATATTACATCTGGTATTAACAATTTCTGTCATATTAATAGTTCTCTCTATACACACAAACACATGCACACAACATTTATGAAGAGAGGAGAAGAGAGGAGGAAAAGAGAAGAGAGGAGAGGAGAGGAGAGGTTGGGAGAAAGGGAGAGAGGAAGACAGAGAAAGACACAGAGAGCCAGAAACAAAGTGGATGGCCCATCCCTCTTGCTTTTCATTCTCTCACCCTTGTTCCTTCTCTATGATGAAGAGTAGATGTGTGGGTCCTACTATCTTGAAAAAATTCTCTCAGACAGTCTCCAAGTGGCATTTATTGGGGTGATGCATCCAAGCAGAACTGCTCCCTGTGAGACAGAGCCCCAACGGACTCTTCTCCATGTGGGAGGCAGAGCACAGGCAGCAGGCCATACTCCCCTAACAAAGGAGAGCAGCCCTGCTTCCCATAGGAGGCAAAGGTCATTGATCAGGTTAAAAATCTGGTTTCAAAACAATTTTATGGAATGGAGAGAAAGAGGACAAGAGAATGGGAGGAGAAAACATGACTCTGAAATGCCTAGCATATCAGGTAGCCCAGAGGTGCTTTTATCATATAGATAAGCGAAGAGAATAGGAAAAGGGAGGGTTAGAGTTGTTCTGGAATTGGGGGTGCTTTCTGAATGCACACAGAGAAGTCCATGGGGGGGCACTTCAATGCATAGTCTTCTTTGATCACTTTTCTGGCTGATCACACCCTGCCTCTTATCTCATATCTCACATACTGCATCTTGCTTGCTCTGTCTCAAGCAGTCTTTTCTGCCTCATCACCTAGACTATACAATAGCCAGTTCAGAATGAGCTCACCACCACCAATGGGATATCTTCCCCTCCCCTTTTCTTTTCCCTTTCACCCCTCCCACAATGGGGATAGTCAGAACCCTTCAAAGCTCTTTAAGAGTTCATACTGCTTGAATGATTGGGAGTTACTGACTCTCTTCCTTCTAGTGACATGAAAGAATCCTAAACCTTATAATCTGCTTGATTATAGTCTTATCATCTACCCTGTCTTATCACCTACCCTGTCTCTGTGCCCTGCAGACTCCTGTCAAAATCATCTGACATAATGACATAGCCTAAAGATCCATGAACCTCACTATCTGCCCTGACAATGGATCTTTAGGACTCCAGTACCTTTCTATCTACCCTACAGCTGAGCTTTTTTTTTCATTGTCTCCTACACTTAATGTGCAAGCTTAGGAATAAGAACTGCATTAATTTTTCCGTTTGTATTCCTAATCTTGGCACATAATGAGTGTTTTGCATTCATTCAATTAGGTAATGACTAAACAAATTGTGGTATACGATTAATGAAAAAATGTACCCTAAAAGTGATGAATGTTAAGAATTCAAAGAAATTGGGGGTAATTTGTATGAACTAATGAAAAAAGAATTAAATGAGCAGAACAACAAGAACTATTTACTCAGTGACCACAGTAATGTAAAGTTTGAAAAACTTCAGAACTATGAACCTCACTTAGACAATCATAACTTCAAAAGACTGGTGATGAATGAAGGACAAGGAGGTAATTTTGGATGATAGGAGTAGAATAGGATGTTCGTTTTTAGACATAGCCAAAGTGTTCATTTGTTTTGCTTGATTATTTTTATTTGTAATAAGGAAGGTTGTTTATAAAGGGGCCGGGAGAGTTAGTAATGATAAATGCCCAAAAAAATGATAAAAGGCAACATTAAGATATTTTTTTAAAATAGAAAGAAAAAAAATTGAATTCTGAAGAGGACACAAACAGAGCAGTGTTTTCACTACTTGCTAAACTTAATGTTCACTTAAATAAACTATACAGAATCAGTATATTGCCAACAAAATCTATCAGGAAGAGGTAGAAATTCTGCTCAAAATCAATGGAGCATGCAGAAAATGCTGGAGCATCCAGCTACCAAAAGATACTCAAGGTGACATATTTATGGAACTTCAAAATACCCCTTACAGAATTAAAGACAAATAATTGCAGAAAAATTTGTTGCTCATGGCTTATTCTAATATAAAAAACAATCCCATGCTACTTAAATTAAGTTACGGATTCTGTATCATACCAATCAAACTACTGAAAAGTTGCTTTATAGAACCAGACAAAATAACAAAATTCACCTGGAGGAACAAAAGTTTAAGAATCTGGTGGTGCAGTGAATAGAGCATTGGCTCTGGAGTCAGGAGGACCTGAGTTCAAATTCAACCTCAGACACTTAACACTAGCCATGTGACCTTGGGCAAATCACTTAACCCCAATTGCCCTGCCTTACCCTTCCAAGTAAAATTTAAGAATCTGAAAGGAGAAGGAGAAATAGGAATAAAAGGGACTTAGCAATACTAGAATTCAAACTATACTACAGAACAATAATTGCGAAAACTCTTTTGGGCTATTTTAAATAGAAAAGTAGAATAATAGAGAAGATAAGGTAAATAAGACCCAGAAATAATTGGATACAGTACTTTAATCTCTGATAAATCAAAGGACATCAGTTGCTAGAGTAAAGACTACTTATTTAACAAAAAACTGCTGGGAAACTAGAAAACAATGTGGTAGAAATAAGGTTTGGACCAATACTTTGTACCATATATTATAATAATGCCCAAATAGATACATGATCTAAATATTAGAAATCATATGATTAAAAATGAAAGGAAATGGAGATAAATTATACAGTTATAGATAAATAGAAGAGTTCTTAATTAAACTAGTGATATGGAAGAACACAAGAAATAAAATGGACAATTTTGATTACAGAAAATTGTAAAAAAAAGCTTTTGTACAAACAAAATTAATGCAATTATAATTAGAAGAAAAACAATTAACTGGGAAACATATTTGTAGCAAAATTCTTTAATAGAGTCTTCCTGCCCAGATGACTGCTTGAACAAAAGGCGAGTCACCCAGGTCCTTCATGTGTATTCCAGCAAACCTCGAAGTTTGTACCAGACCAAGTGATGATAAAGAAATTCGATGAAAAACTACAGGAAGTGACATCTTCCACTACAGAACTGTACAAAAGATCGGGTTGAAACCCAAGGGCAATAGAAAATGGGTAAAGAAAGGACCAAAGCAACCAAAGATGAATAGAGACATAGCTTACAATAGTCTCCTCCAAAAGGTAGCTCCTTTAAAAAGCCTTATGTTGGTCAGAAAACAATAGTTCGGTCAAAAAAAAAACCCAGGAAGGGGATCTTGCAGTTAATAGCATAGTCCGGACCAGTATGGTGACTATAGAACTCAGATCTGGACAGTAGAACCCCAAGGACTCTGAGGTCTCTAACACACTGTACTGAAATGGAAGAGGGCCATGAAGATGCAGCACTAAACCTCAAAGATCAGTCAGAGAACAGACATACTGATGTTTTCTTGTTGCAACTGTGAAACAGTTCAACCATTCTGGAAAGCAAATTAGAATTACTACAAAAAAGTTTAGAAGGCTTATCTCAAGCCTCTATCACAAATACATCTTTGACCATACCATTTCACATACATCTCTCTTTTTCCTCCAGATCCCATAGGGTTTACTGTCTGTCTGAGACAGTATGAGAATGACATAGAATCAAAAAAGTATCACAGACAGAGTATGCCTAAAGGAGCTCCAGGAGAATGGAGGTCAGGGAAAGATTCATTTGTTTTCAGATACACAGTGCATGTGTTAGGACTTATTCCAGCCCCTGGTGATGGTCTGCTGATCATTTTGTACATATAAGATATATGAAACAATGAAAAAAAAAACTCTTGAGTAAAAGTTAATCTGTTACTGCAACTACAAGTGTATGATTTAAAGTCTGAAAATTCAGGTGTTGAGTTCAGACTACCCCACATTCTATCTCTCCCTCAATCCACCACAATATTTAAAAATCTCAAAGTGTGGTTTTTGGAAGTAGAGGTAAGAAATATCATCTTGCTTCCTTCCACCACAATAACTACTCTAGAGCCCATTGAAAGTAAGGAAAACTGGAGAAACATCACACATCAGCACACACATCAACAATTCCTGTATATTAAGGGAAATCATTTGGGGTGCTATCAAGACACTTGAGAAAATTGTCCAGAAACCTAGAGGAAACCCAACTTGAATCACAAATCTAAAGTCCAAAAGTGCCTAATCTCAAGGCATTTTGAAATTTTGACTCATTGTTTAAAAAATATATATATCCATTAATAAATATATTAAATAAATAAGTTTTGCATGTATACTTTTTCTTCTCAAGTCTGATTGCTGACTTACAAAAAAAAGGGAGGAAAGAAACAATCATTCAAAAAAGCATTCATTGCTAAATGAATGGCAGCTAGGTGGCACAGTGGATACAACACTGAGTGTGGGGACAGGAAGATCTGAGTTAAATCCAGCCTCAGGCACTTGCTAATTGTGTGAACCTGGGCAAGTCACTTAACTCTGTTAGCTTCCTTTTACTCATCTATAAAATGAGCTAGAGAAGGAAATGGAAAACCACTCCAAGAAAACCAAGATGGGGTCACAAAGAGTCAAACACAACTGTAACAACTGAACAAGGGGAAATGAATAGCACAGATTGTCACTTCCTCCTTTCCAATTACCCCTGATGACCTAGAATAGAATTAAATCATTGCTTAGCATACAGTCTGATCCATAGTGGCCACTTAACAAATGCTTTTTTGAATTGGATCAAATTGGAGATCATCTATTAGCCTTGGATTTTACAAGTGAAGGAACTAGTTCATTAGTAAATTAGTAAATAGACCCAGGACTCAAACCCAGATGTTCTTACTCTAAGTCTAGTGTTATATTACATGGGAACACTCAGGTACAGAGAGGGGTTGAACAGGTATCTAATGACCACTAAATACTCTTATGAAATTATAGATGTTAGACCAATCTATTTGTACATGAAAGGATCAAGAAACATGATTGACAGGGATGGCTAGGTAGTGCAGTGAAGAGGGCACCAGTCCTGGAGTCAGGACGACCTCACTTCAAATGCATAAAAAAAAATTTTTTTAACAAAAATTTAAAAAAAAGAAACATGGTCGATGACTACAAAACATGATGGACTATGAGTGAAAAGGAAACAAAGGTGGGAGGGAAGAGAAGAGAGATTTCATGAGAAATGTCTCTCATCTCCATTCCCATCAAAAATGATACTTCACAATTTTCTGTTCAATTAATAACAACATTCAGGAAGCAAACTTGGGTGAGAGTCTGGTTCTTAATGAAAGAACCTACCAGTGGCCTGGTCATAGATTTCAGCTTAGTCAGAAGACAGAGGTTCCCAAGTCAACAGTCAACAAGCAGTGCATCAGTGCGCTCTACTGAGCTGTTGGGTCTTTGATCACCATGGGATCAAATACTCAAAGGAAGCAAAACTATAAAAAGAAGCAACGAAATAAATAAATGAAAAAGCCTACTATATGGCAAGTACTGTGGTAGGCACTGAGTATACAACGCAAAAGTAAGACAGTGCTTATCTTCAAGAAGTTTACATGCTAATGAGGGGAAACAATATATATTAGGGAACAGTGGTCAGGGAAGAATATAATGATAAGAGTACACAGCATACATACAGGGTGTGCCCAGGGAATTTTATTTTTAATGGTAAGGCAAAAAATTGTTGAATACCCAGACATTACTTTTTATTCATCCAAGAAAATAAAAGGGAGGGAATAAGCATTTACTAAGCACCTACTATGTGCCAAACCCTACACTAAGTGTTTTACCAATATAATCTCATTTGATCCTAACGAAACTAAGGCTTCACTAAAATAAACTTTTAAAAATTAAAAACTGGGGCTGGCTAGGTGGTGCAATGACTAGAGCACCAGCCCTGGAGTCAGGAGGACTTGAATTCAAATTTGACCTCAGCCACTTAACACTAGCTGTGTGACCTTGGGCAATTCACTTAACCCCAATTGCCCAGCCTTCCCCCCTCCACAAAGCAAAAAAAAAAAACACAAAAAAAAGACCCTAAAAATTAAAATTAAAAACTAAGCTTCAAAAATACAGATGTTAAAAGTAAGACCCAAAATGATACTCTCTTTTCATTTGCATTAAGGTCTGTTTGACCATAATTGGCATATCCTAAGTACTTGCTTACCAATACAACACGATCTAAAGTCCTGAGATAGTGGCAAAGTAATGAAATGAAGCAATAGGGGGTCAGTCATTTCTATCCTTGCTCTCCATGGAGCTTTAAAGCATCTTGTATGACATTGAAACATTTGATAAAGAATCTGTTTTATCCAATAATTTTTGTATGACTCTACCTTGCCCCTCATTCACTGATATAGCCTCAGTGTGATAAGCTCAGATCTAGCCTTTCAATTATTCTGTCTTCTGAGGAATTGCATTTGCCTCAGAAATAAATGTTTACTAATAACATTTCCTCCACCCAAGTAAAAGTTCAAGAGAACTCTGGGAGGAGAAATCAGGAGAATAGGACCACATTCATATACTTAACAAGGTATTTCTCTCTGCATCCTCACAGCCAAAAGTGAGGGAGTGTTGCTACACAGCGGTAGAGTACATCACTGTGAGCACACTCAGAAAGGCCATGATGTGATCAGGTGAGGCAAGCACTCTTCATACTCAGTACCCAGGGACAGGGAGGGGATGAAGCTAATAAGTTCAAGTAACTGCCTGCTTTTGGCATCGGCTGATGCTAATTTTCTTTGGCTTGGTCTGACTACCTGTCTGAAAGAGTACTGCAATGCAGGAAGGAAATTTTTCAAGAGATTAAACTATTATTGTTTCCTGTGTGGCTGTCTTTGCTAGTGTATGAAAAAAAAAAACCTTTAAGGGCACTTGAAAAGAGATTTGTCTGAATAGAAAGTTGTTGTGATTCATCCCCCCTCCAGTCAGGATTTGGCCAATTTCCTCAGGAAAGTGGTTGATTAGGGCCCATGGATTTATCCATGGACTAAATATAAAATGTCATAAAGGTGATTAATGGTGAACTCACCATCAGAGGAAGTTAAGCATTTATAAAAGCTATTTTTAAGGACTTGGAAGGGGGAAAAAATAGTTTGTCTTTTTGCCAAAATGCTTCAATGGCTAAACACCTCTTTGTAGCCAGTGGTATTTCATGCTACAGGCTGTTAAAGACTGTTGTATTTTCTAGTTTTACTAGTTTGTTTGGAAAAATTTGATTCAATGTGTTTCATTGTTAACATAAGTGTATATCATGACATGAAAATAAAATTTATTTCCATCAAGACTAGCATTTGCTCCTAATGTTGAATCTAAACACAGGAAACTTTTCTTTCTTTTTTTTTTTTAATCCTTCTTCAGAGCAGGGTAAAATGGCCTTTCTGTGTAAACCTTTACTGGACAAATAGAAATTTATTGAGTCCGTCTCAGGTCCACTTGCAGAATCCAAGGAAAATAATCTCAGAGTCTCAAAGCAGGAAGAAATTGAGACCCTTCAGAAATATTCCTTGGTGGGGTCTCAGGATAGTTAATTTATTATGTTGGTAATAATAATGATTTATTACCCCCATTTTCAAATTTGCTTTTTCTACCCTATTCACAAAGAGACAAATACATTATCCAAATGAGTATCTTCTGATTTATAATTATATTTTTTTATAGAGAAACAACAAAATAGTACTGGTGGTTAATGATTGAAACAGCCATTTTTTGACCTGATAACAACAGTAGAGATTTGCTGTCTTCCTGGGGCATTTATCCAAGATGTGAAAGAGAATTTCCGAAGTCTTGTCAAACTGTCTGACTACAAACCACCTATGATGATTCATGTGTGTTCAAGCAATACTAGAAAGCATTGCTAAAAATTATGAAATCTTGTCCAAGAAACTAAAAATCTTAGGGGCATAGGTGGTATTTTCATAACTGATACTGATTGAAGGCAAGGATTTCAGAAGAAATTTTGTGAAAAAATCCTGGAAAATGATGAGGACAAATGTTTCCTTTTTTAAGGGAAAAGACTGGATCCTGCAAAAGGAGGCAAGTGAGATTTATATCAAATCCTAGCAAATTTTTAGAATATATTGTTCAAATTGTGGTTAATGAGTCTAGAAAAAGAGGCAATTATCACTGAAAGGCAATTTGGCTTTGTCAAAAACAAATCATGCTAGACTAATATCATTTTGACAAAGTTGGCAAACTGGTAGACTGGAGGAATACTGTAGAAATAGGTTACTTAGATGTTAGCAAAGTATTTGACAAGTTTTCATATTATTCTTATGGAAAATAGAAAGAAACATAGATTAGATGATGGTAAAACTATGTAGGTAGATTTGGAACTGATCTAATGGCTATTTTTAGATCTTCCCCCAAAACAGCCATTAATGAGATTTTCAGAGAAGTACTCCAAAGATCAGTTTGGCACTATGTTGTTTAACACTTTGATCAATGCTTTGGATAAAGGCATAGAGCAGCGGTTCTCAACCTGTGGATCGTGACCCCTTTGAGGGTGGAACAACCCTTTCACAGGGGTCGCCTAAGATGATCAGAAAACACATATTTCCAATGGTCTTAGGAACCGAGACACCACTCCTCTATCCACCTCCAGGTGGATCCACCCACATGCAGATACGTCCAGATATGCCCACATACAAGTATTAAAGGGTCATGGCATTAGGAAGGTTGAGAACCACTGACATAGAGGGTATACTTGCCAAATTCAATG
Organism: Pseudochirops cupreus; assembly: GCA_028627135.1. Classification (NCBI taxonomy): domain Eukaryota; kingdom Metazoa; phylum Chordata; class Mammalia; order Diprotodontia; family Pseudocheiridae; genus Pseudochirops; species Pseudochirops cupreus. The sequence continues at coordinate 154,700,472 of CM053580.1, forward strand.
ATGACACAAAAAGATAACTAACACATCTGACAAAAGGATCCGAAAATATTTTAACAAACTAGGTTATTGAGTTCAATCAAGTGGGATAAAATTTAATAATGAAAAATTTAAAATATTGTATTCGGGTTCAATTTTACAAGGGGAAGATGGGGGAAGGAATAGCTAAATGATGGTTCATGTGAAAATGATTAACAGTTATAGTGGGCCACTAGCTAAGTTGATATGTAAGTTGATAGCAATATCACAGCCAAGATATCTAACGCTATTTCCACTGTGGTATATGGAAGTGATGGAATACTATTGTGTTGTAAAAAATGAGGAAATAAGATGATTTACAAGAGACATGGGAAGACTTCTATGAACTGATGAAGAGTGAAATAGGCAGAACAGAAGAATAATTTCTACTATAATAGCCATACTATTAAAAAAAACCTATTTTAAGGATCTTTATTTTGAGGACTGATGAAGAATGAAATGAGCTGAAACAGAACGATTTATACAATAATGATGCAAAAACAAACAACTTTGAAAGCTGTAAGAATCTATGACCAATACAATGACCATTCATGATTCCAAAGAACCAATAATGAAACACACGAAGGTGTTGGACAGAGAAGTAAAGGATTTAGAGACAGAATGAAATTACATGCACACACACACACACACACACACACATACACACACTCATGTGTGTATGTTTGTTTAGTATAATATAATGGGCAGGGGAGTGGCACAGTGGAAATGGAAGCAGTCACACTTTATATTCTTGGGCTCATAGATCACTGCACAGAGTGACTGCAGCTATCAAATTTTAAAATGCTCATTCCTTGGAAGGAAAGCTATGGTGAATCTGGATGACATAATAAAAAGCAGAAACATTACCTTGCTGACAAAGATCTGTCAAATCTATAGAGTTTTTTTTCCCCGCTTGGAATATATGGTTGTGAGAGTTGGTCTAAAAGGGCTGAGGGCCACAGAATAAATGCTTTTGAATTGAGGAAGACTTTTGAGAGACCCTTGGAAAGCAAGGAGATCAAATTAATCTATAATTAAATTAATTCATACTATGCACTAGAAAGTCAAATACTAAAACTTAAATACTTTGGCCATATAATGAGAAGATTTGACCCATTGGAAAATATCCTCATGTTGGGAAAGACAAAATGAGAAGAGGGTGGTAGAGGTTAAGATGGATTGATGGTGTCATGGAAAGAGTGAATGCAAACTTGGGCAGACTTTGGGAGATAGTGGATGATAAAAGGGCCTGGCATGCTATAGTCCACAGTATCACGAAGAGCTGGACATGACTGAACAATTGAACAATAATAATAGCCTATTATATAATATATGTATATGACGTATATAGCCAAAGAAAGAATTTGTTTTGCTTGACAATACATGTTTATTACAAGAAATTTGGTTGTTTTTTTTTTCATTTTTTTCCAATGGAGTACGTGGTTGGGAGGGAGAGAAAACAGATGTAATTCTTTTCTTAAATGGAAAGGTGGAGAGAAGATATGAAATAGTACATGCACTTTCAGGTAAAGTCATTGTATTATTAGTTTTATTTAATTTGTGACAAGAGACAACTCACAAAATTGAAGTAATTCGTAAATATATGGGATGTAAAAATAAAATATAGCAATAAAACTTTTTAAAATATCATAGGTACATTAAAAGAAATTTGCCTAAGACCTGGGAGAAAATAATTTTGCTCTATTATGCCCTGGTATAACCATATCTGCAGCATTATGTCCACTTCTGGGCATCACATTTTAGGGAGAAAATTGATAACTGTATAGGATCCAAAGTGGGTCTGAAAGGGTGATGAAGAAGTGCTTTGAGATCATACCACTTGAGGATCATTTGAAGACACTAAGAATGTTGATTCTGGGGAAGAGAAGACTTAAGGAACATAATAACTATCTTAAAGTTTTTGAATATTTGTCATAGGGATAAAAGAATAAACTTGTTTTGCTAGCCACAGAGAATCAAACCAGGAGCAGTGGGTGAAAATTGTAAAAAAAAAAAAAAAAAAAAAAAGGTTTGATTTAAGAAACTTTTTAGAGGAGACCAAAAGTGAAATGGCCTACCTGAAGAAATAATGGATTTTCCCTCACTTAAGGTACCCAAGCAAAGAGAGAATGAGCATTAGTTGAGAATGTTGTGTAGAGGATTTTGTTCATGCATGGGTTAGAAGAGATGACCTCTAAGGCCTATTCCACATCTGAGATTCTGGGATGCTGAGTCAGCTATTTTGCTAGCTTTTGTGGTGACCAGTAAAACAAATGGAGTTTTACCTAAAGGGAGATTGGCACTATTGACTAGGTACTTGCCAGGTACCCTTGATGCAATGGAAATGTATTTTCAAGAAGCCTTTAAGTTAACCATAATTATAATTTGTTAATGTGCTTAATTATATGAAGTTGCCAATGTGATTCTAAATTGGCACTAATAGGGGAAATCCTCTGTGACCTAGATTAAGATCTCTCAGGGTCTCAGAAATGAACAAGGGAGAGAACTGGGTCCTGAATTTGGATTCAGAGGACCTATTTTGAATGTTGCTTCTATTTCTTATACACTTGACTTTGTACAATAACTTGATATCTCCAGATCCCAGTTCTCCAACATGTAAAATGAAAGTTTGGGGTTAGATGGTTTATCATGTTCCTTCCAGCTCGAAATTTTGTAATCTCAAAATTGTTTATTCCTTGCTACTCCCTGCAAAGCCTAGTAGCCATTCACTAGAATCTCAAATTAGAGACTTGAATTCATAGACCATCCATAGGTCCCATTGACTATATTTATGTATAATTATATACAATTTATATACAATCATTCTGATGTAAAATAAAACACATCATTGATCTTCCAAAGCTCTCTAAATACACACACATATGACATTTTATGGGAGATAAAAAAAATCTGAATGACTGGCAACATTTTTTAAAATTTTTTTTCAATTTTTTTTTTCATTTTTCTTAGAACATTTTCAGAGTAGGTATCTTTCAAAGGGAAAGACATCAGGTCAAAACTTTTTTTAAAAATTTTATTTATTTTTAATTTTCAGCATTCATCTCCACAAGATTTTGAGTTACAAATTTTCTCCCCATCTTTTCACTACCCCCCCACCTCAAGATAGCAGGCCTACTGAATGCCCCTTCCCCCAATCTGCTCTCTCTTACATCCTTCCCCCTTTCCCCCTAGCTTACTAGTAGGGCAAGATGATTTCTATACCCCAGTGCCTTATTTCCCAGTTGCATGTAAAAAAAAAAAAAACCAACAATTTTTTTTAACATTTGTTTTTAATACAGGTTAAAATTTTTTAACAAGGTAAGAGTAACTTCAAAATAGTGGTTAGAGGGACATTCTTGCCATTAAGAAGACCTGGATTCAAATCCTTCCACTGATACATAATATACGTGGAGCCTTGGGTAATTCTTGTATGTCTCAATACCTCTTAAAACTATAAAATGTTGATTTACATCAGTGGAATAAGCTTCCACCCTGGAAATTCTCTGGATGGTTAAAATCAGAGTTATGAACACTACATTTCCTCAACCCCCAACAACAATCAACGACTTAACCTGAGAAAAATACAATATCCAATAAACAAGACACAGTACATATACAGACCCAAAAAATGGCAAGGATGTTAGATAGATCCTCAGGCACTTATAAATCTGACAGCACAAACACCTTCCACTAGCTTCTGAATCACAGAAAGGTATAATGACAACATGAGTTAAGAGCCCTGAATCAAGCACTTTAATAAATATGAAATGATCTCTAAAACCTAGCAGCTCACTACATTATATATGTTTTCTTTCCAAACTCTAGGAGATGCAGCATTGTATAATAACGTCCTAAAATTACTCAAAATTGCAAGTCTACTCCAATAGCATAATATTATCAAATAGAAGCAATATTTGGTTCTTAACAAGTATAATTATAGCAGCCAGTCTGATATAAATAAATTCTTAGTAAATAAGTCCTGATGTAACTTTGACAAACATTCCTCATCCAATCCCCATTCTGATTTCCAAATTCAACATGTACTGCCTTAGCAGAAGGAATGTAGTCTTGGTACAAACACAAGTCAGGAGTATTGAATCACATTCATAGTTCTTTCATTTATACACACTGCAATCTGAGTTTCTATTTTCTCATTTTATATTTGACTAGCCATTCTGAGTTAAGAATGAAGATTCATTTTATTTCTTATGCTGAATGAACTTTCTCCAATGTTTTGTTTTGGTTTTTGGTGGGTTTTTTTTTTTTTGGACAAAAAAACCCACTCCTTTGGGATCACAAGATGTTTAAGCAATTCTTTTCAGTCTGCTTACCATTTTATAATTTATATAGATAGAGATACATACCAGTATGTATGTATATTCTCTCATAACAGCCCCCCAACAATGAACATGTATTGTAATGCAAAAGATAATATTTTATTTTAATAATAGATCAGTTATATTATACAAATATAAGTTATATAAATAGATAATAGACATTTTAATACAAAAGTTCATTCTTTTCCAAATGGAAAAACTGAGGCAGGGACCATAAAATTACTTCCTCAAGATCACTTAGGCACTCAGTGACAGAGGCTGGGTTATAGCTCATACACTTCTAATCCCAGATGCCATGTGTAACAAAAGCATAAGTATTCCTCGATTTCTTTTCTAGTGGAAGATTTCTACTGGAAATAGTTCTCCAGGTAACCAGAAGTCTATTCCAATGACATAATTCTCTCAAACAGAGGTAGCATTAAGTTTGGGGTTGTTTTTAGAGGGGAAAAGGGAAAGCAATTGGGATTAAGTGACTTGTCCAAGGTCACACTAGTAAGTGTCAAGTGTCTGAGGTCATATTTGAACTCAGGTCCTCCTGACTCCAGGGCTAGTGCTCTATTCACTATGCCATCTACCTGTGCCTAAAGTCTTGACAAGAATCATTCAAACACCCATTTATAGTAACAAGCACCCTAGCATACCCAAGATAGTCTGCTAACATAGGCTCTTTTATCTGCTTTTCTAAAGAAAAGCAACTTTAAACAGTCAACTATCTTACTTTAAATACATTCACTAGTTCAGGGGAAAGGTCAGCACCCTGAGCATGGAGAAAATACAAACAGAGAAATTAGCACAGAGATTCAACAGAGTTCCTATTGGCTGAACAAAGTAGTACAATCACCTACGTACACCACCAGATCAGGAAAACACAGCCTCTGAGTAGTCAGGGGGCTCTTAACAAACAGCTACTCAGAGTCTTGTCCAGGGAATCAAAAGTTCCTTCTCATAAGTGAAACCCCAAAACAAAATGCCTACCTCCCAGAATATATAACAAAGACTTGACCCCTGAATGTCTCAGAGTCAGAAGGCACAGCTGCGAATTATCAGGGTTCAAAGGAGATTAATCCTTCAGATGTTTACAAGTTAGCCTGAGCTTGGGAAACTGAACTCCAGAAAAGAAACAACAAAAATCCCATCTTGTTTGTGCTTATACCATCCTATATGACGAAGTTGTTTCTAAACCCTGTGCGAATAGTATTCTGCTGTTGTTCAGCTCACAAATTCTGGGAAACAGATTATCTCAAGTGGTCATAAATTAGTTTATTGGAAATGCTTTCAATAAGTTACCTTTCTACTTTACTTCATAAAAAAGGCATATACTTTTTTTCAAAAATGTTATGATTTTGAACATCATTTTATTTGTTTTATTTAAGATGAAAAAGATTTCCTGAATATTGTTACTTAGATTATTGATGGCTACAACATGGTCAGCTTGGGGCTACAAACAGTGAAGCATTTTTAGAAGCTTTGTGAATTATAGCATCTATAATTGTATGATGATATACAAATAATTTACAGGGCCTCAGGTAATTTTCTACCCCTATGGAAAAACCTTCCTCTTGGAAACTCCCAACAATTTTTACCAAACGATGAATTCTTATCCCAAAAACTTAAGTCTTTACACTTGTCAAACAGAAGGTTACTATAGTCATTTGGTGCTGTAAATTGTCTACTCTGTACCACTGATCTACTGTTCTATTTCCTATAGTACCACATAATTTTGATAATTACTACCTTATAATATACTTTAAGATCTGGTAAATCTCCTTCTTTTACATTTTTCATTAGTCCCTTTAATATACTTGACCTTTTGTTCTTCCAAATGAATTTTGTTATTATTTTTTCTAAATCAGTAAAAAAAAAATTTTTGGTAATTTAATTGGAATGTCATTAATATATCAATTAGTTTGGTAAAATTGTCATTTTTATTATATTGACACTGCATATACATGAAAAGTTAATATATTTCCAATTATTTAAATCTGATCCTATTTGTATAGTTTTTTTTTTATAATTTTGTTCATGTAGTTCCTGTGTTTGTTTTGGCAGGTATTATGTACTATCTGGAATGCTTGTTTTATGCCTTAAGTTCTGAATAAAATAAAGAAAATTTTAAAACAGAAAGAAAACAGTTCATTCTGACTCCAAGAATAGCTATGTCAGGTTGCCTCTTCCAGAAAATAATGACTAATATTTATTATATTATTATACTATATATTATTATATTTTATTATTGATGGGCCTTAATGTTTAGAAAGTACTTTGAATACATTTGAGCCTCACAAAAGAGCCATTTACAAATAAGAAAACTGAATTTCTGAGATGTTAATTCATTCATGGTTGCATAATTAGTAAATGTCAGAGGATTCAAATTCAAGTCTTTACTGACAAAGCCAGTAATTTTCCCACCATACCATACTGATTCTCTCAGAGCTAAGTTGGCTGTTTAAAAACCTCACCCTCAACAGTACTTGACCTAGAAAAAACTAAAAATACTCACCCTGTGTTTAATAAAATGGACCATGTAATGTTGACTTTTAGATACATCTGAAATGTCCTCACTCTATGTCTCAGGGAGACTAGTGTTTCACCTTTATGGGGAGAAGGAAGAAAATCATATCTAACTGGCCCTCCCTCTCTCTCCTTTCTTTTAGAGGGTGTTGCTCTTGGGACTATATCTATTACATATCATATATTTGAAGTCTAGGGCTAGACCTCCTTAGGGATTCAGGATAAAAGCCACTTTACCTAGTTGCTCTGATGGAAAGGAATTCAGTACCAGGTCTGAAGGGTAATGATTACCTTAATTTCAGCTGTTTTAGCTTCTCCATTGACTATATGCTTATTATACAAAAGGCAATCATGTATAAAAAGCAAACATATTTATCAAAGAAAATGAATAAAACAGTAATTACAGAAGTGTTGAGGACCACAGGCAGGTGGGGCTTGGACCCTGACAGCTGAACAAGCCCTCTCAGGTGTTCAGCCTGTTGATAGGCCTGGATTGGTTCCCCATCCCCCAGGAAGGTGCTGAAGCATACAGGTGTGAGGATTAGGGCCTCAAGATAAGCATGGCTTTTATACCCATGGCTTGGGACAAAGAAGTACACAATGTTCGCAGGGGAAAGCAATTAAGAAGTGTCCTGTAAAAGCCTGGATGCAGGGTAATAAAGTTGGCTCTTCACTTTCACCAATTGGAGAGTCCAGTCTCCCTTTTATGCCTTCACTAGTACCTCTGGGTCAGTGATTCTTTCTCAGCCCTGTCCGGGGATGACAGGGCTCCCCAAAATCTGCTCCCCACACAGAAGCCATACAAATTAATTCAAGTGATAGAATGCACAGGAGTTAGAGGACTCTCTGACCCAGGAATCAGATGAAATCTCAGTTCAATCAGTTAGAGAACCATCCCACTTGATGAATTCACTCTTGGCAGTCTCTGGGAGTGTGACTGCTGAAAAATCAAAGGGTATGTTGGGATAATGATCTTCCTTCATGTGCTTGTCATTCTGGGGTCTCCCTTTTGCATTCAAAGTTCTTGCTTCCTCCATCTCTCTCTTTCTCTGCTTCTCTCTCTAAAAAGCATCCCAGTCAAGAGAAAGTCATGTCTCCCTCTATATATGCAGAATCTCAGTAACAACATGCCTGGTTGGGGCTGACACTATATACATATCACAAAGCATCATTAGCAAATTTTGAAAAATAGAATAAATCATATCAATATCTTATAATATATTCAAATATAGTCACTCCAATAATGCAGATGAGAAATAAAGAGGGGCTATACCAGCATAGTGATAGTAGAACTAAAAAGAAGAAGATATTGATATGAAAGATATTGCTGAGGTAAAATGAATGGGACTGAGATGAATTTGACAGTGAGGAAGGGTCAGCATGTACATACGTGACATTGTACTAAGGGTTTGGTTTTGTTGTTCAGCCATTTTGTATGACACATTGTGACACTATTTGGGATTTTCTTGGCAAAGAATATTGGAATAGTTTGCCATTTCCTTCTCTAGCTGATTTTACAGATAAGGAAACTGAGATAAACAGAGTTAAGTGACTTGCTGAGGATCATATAGCTAATAAGTGTCTGAGGCTGGATTGCAACCAAGGAAGATGAGTCTTTCTGACTCTAGACCTGGCACTCTATCCATTGTACCACTTAGCTACCTTATGTTATGGGCTGAGGATATTCATATGAAATAAACCATGGACCTTAAAGTAATTTACAATTTAACCATTAGGTTGTGATTCATTACACTTGAGTGCGCATGCATACACACACACACAACCCACAATGTATACAGACAATAAACACAATTAGCCTCCTCTCCATTCCCAAAGCTCAGATTTAGGATATCCTAGTGTATCTTCCCTCAGGCTTCTATTCTATACTTCTTATATTGGGGGAAATGAGTTATATAGCTTTCTACTTGGTGCTTTATCCAGTTGCCCAAAACATTAGTTCATTGTTTCATATCACTTTCTTAGAAGCTCATGAGCCTTTCAGCAGTCATCCTTGGTACTGATATGAATTGCAATATTTGCAATTCAACTCATTCTTCTCTTGGCAAGTTTATAAAGCAGCATAAGCCTGGAAAATGAGACTTACAAAACAGAATCATACTAAGTGGAGCATTGTACCCTAAAGATCAGGATAAAATAAATAGCATGGGTAGCCTTGAAAGGAGAAAGAAGTCACAAAATGGTAAGGAGACATTTCCACCTATCTGCCTTGGGAATGCACCTGATAGAGCTGATTTCATTCCCACTAACTGCCCCCCCTGAAGTACTGCCCAAATGGGAGACCTTGCAGCAAGCAGTAGGAGGCATCCCCAAAACACAAAACCAAGGGCAATCATTTCAATTCACTTTGCCCCAGGGAGCACTCTGCTACAGAGGAAAAGATGACTTTGATAAACAATTATTTTCGTTTTGTCTTTTTTCCAAGTAACTAATACAGCGAATTATTGATAGTGAGAACTTATAAAAATATATGTTGGATAAATAGACTGTTTATTCCAACCAACAAAAATAGTATTGGTGAAGACAAAATGCAGATGTGGATGACAAAATGCAGATGTGGATGAGTAGTGAGTTCCCAGTCACTGAGAGTGTTTCATCAGAGCCTGGGTGATCACTAGTCAGGGATGGATGGTGTAGAAGGGATTCACGTTTTGAATAGTACTGGACTAGCTGACCTGAAATTCTGTTATTCTAAGTCTTTTATTGCTACTTAAAAACTTAAAAGGCTGAGAAGTAAAGAGATGCAAATTAAAAAGAAATGAGAAGACAAATATTTGTAGAGTGAATGACTTAATTACAGGAGAATAACACAAGAGGTAAAAAAAAACAGTGAGAAAAAACATTTCTTTAGCACAAATGTTTAAATAAGTACCAGGTTACTTTGATTTGAAATGGCTCTATTTTCTGTGGGTTCTGTGGTCTTTCAGCAACAAGAAAAGAAAAATAAAAATTAACTTCTGAATAATGATTCATAACTGAATTCCTAGGTGAAATATGGAAGGGGAAAGGGGGGAAGACTATAGAGGCTCAATTTAGACATTTTTGGCAACACTTAATCAGGAAGAAAGGTGAACAAGATATTTTTATATTGAAAGAAAATTACCTTACCAGTACATGGAAAATGTTCTTTTTGTTACATATGGGTAAGAGTCCCAGCAGCAAAAAAAAAAAAAAAGAGTCATACTCAGTTGTTGAAAATCAACATGGCATGACTGGAAAAGATGGAGTACATGCTAACATGACTGTAGAGTCTTTTGTAGTGACAGTACTTGTTATTATTGAGCAAAAATGAAAAATAGAATTACCTAATACACTTTCCTGTAAAAAAAATGTTGTCACCTACTTAGCGGGTAAATCTAGTAAGCATCCCCCCTTCAAAAACATATTAGTAGCAATGTTAACATGCATTTACAATTTGATGAGGTGTGATGGATCTTCTCTAATAGATTTGTTCTGGGGTACTAGAGAGAAAATGAAAAGTAATGGGAGTAGATTTTTTTGCTCAACACAATGACAAACTTCCTAAAAGCAGAGCTGTTCAAAGATAGAACAAACTGATTGTGTATGTAATAGATACCATGTCATTTAGAGGTCTCCAAGTAGAGACTGGGTCATTTCATGTTGGGTGCAGTATAGTGAGGATTAAGATACTATTCAGATGAGGGTTGAAGACAATGAAACCTGAAATCTATTCTGAGATCCATGATTCAGTGATTTTAAAATTCAATTCAGTTCAACACTTAATAGGCAACTATTTTGTACAAAGCATTATGTTAGGTACTAAAATTTAAAAAAAAATTTAAAAATGAAACAGTCCTCTATCTCAAAGCAGGATTTTTTTAATCGAAGAGGGAGGGAGGGACCAAAAAGGAGATTAAACAAGGCTTCATGGAGGCTGTGGCATTCAAGGAAAGGCCTTGAAGGAAGCTAGGAATTCTAAGAGTAAAGAAATGGAAATGAAGAGGCAGACATGGGAAAGTCTGTATGAAGGCTCAGAGATGGAAAAGAACCCAAGTCCCAGGAAAACCCAGTTTGGATGAACACTGAATGAGTAAGTGGGAGTAATATGAAATGTTTCAGAAGGTAGGCTAGAACCAGAGGGTGAAGGCTTTAAATGCCAGGCAGAGGAGTTTGTACTTAATGTTAGAAGCAGTGGGGAGAACTAAAGATTTTTGAGTGGAGTGACACAATGATATCTATGCCTCAGATATACTGTATTAGAATTGATACAGATATATTGTATAGAGGATTGATTAATTGTTTCAGGATAGAGGCTGGTAATAAGGAGACCAACCTGGAGCCTCCTGGCAAGAAATGATAGTAGTATGAACTAAGGTAATGGATAGATGTGAAAGCTCATGTAAAACAGCAGCAGGTGGTTCAGTAAATAGAACATCTGGTCTGGAGTGAAGAAGATTCAAGTTCAAGTCTCACCTCAGACACTTACTAGCTATGTGACTCTGGACTAGTCATTTAACCCTTTTTTTTTCAATTTCCTCTTCTGTAAAATGTAGTTAATTCCAGGCATGATCCCTGGTAGGGTACAAAAGGGGCCTCAAGGTGAGAAGAGTTTCCTTCAAGAAGTCTTGCATCATTTTGGCTATTAAGGGCAAATAGTCAAAAATCTGGAAGTTGTGTCTTCAGATTTTCCTAAATCTAGTCCAGCAATGCCTCTTCAAGCGCTACCTCTACCCCCATCTTAACCCCTGCCTGAATCAATCAGAGTGATTTCCAGGCAAAAGTCCTATTCTAGACACTGCATCCACAATAAAGCCTCTATCCAATGGAACATGGCTGGGTATCTTTGGCAGTACTTAAGCAGAAAGAGAAGGGGAAGATGTCGTTTTTATCCTGACAGAGTAATACCTTACAAAAATGTGGCAAAGTGTTCTTTTTGTCAATTACATGCAATAGTCATCCAGCAGCACAAAGATTCATCATTAGTCATTTAAAGTCAACATGGTATGACTGGGAAAGACAGATGACCCAAGAGGTGGAACATGACTTGACTTTGGTGCTTTTGACAAGGATAATATTTGTTGATGATGAGCAAAAATACAAAACTATTACCTAATACAGAGGTGCTTAATGGAACATTTTCCCCAGGTCCTATGATAGAATTTATCCCAAAGGGTCTCTAATTCACCAGCATTTGGTAACTAGAGACCCACATCAGACTATCATAGTATTGGAGGGGTCTCAATAGGGCCATGCAGGAGACAGCTTGAGCCATTTCACAAGAGCCACTTGTTAAAATGTCAACTCAAAAAAGCATCAAATGTTACAAATGAGACCTTGATTTGTTGATTGTCTAGATTTAAGAAAGCAATAGAGAAAATGTTAATAATGCAGATTAAACTTAAAAGTATATCATGCATTTTCAGAGAGTTGGTTGTTAAACATTTACCAACACCCCTCTCCATTATCGCTCTTCCTGAGCGAGAAGACCATTGTGCCAGCCCTTGCCAGATACACCAAATATTATAGGCAGGATTCTAATCTGGCACATCGGAACAACTGGAACCTGAATGTGAAAGTTGGTTGTTTTACAGAGTAGTATTTAAGTGGTAGTATAAGGACACAAAGCAAGCACAGCTTCCTGTGGTCTAACACCATGCAGAGATATGATAAATTCTCTCCAAATGTGCCAACACAGAGATCAAGATTCTATCAGAATCTATCAGTCAGAGTCAATAAACATTTATGAAGCACCTACTATGTATCAGGCAATGTAGTAAGCTCTAGGGATACAAGGAAAGGCAAAGCTCCCCAAGGAGCTCACAATCTAGGGAAGGAGTCAGCACCTAAAAAGAAGCTGAAAGACTGAGGGGTGGGCCCCAGGGCAGAGAGGAGAGAGAAGTAATTACCAGATTCGAGGCATGAAAAAGTCAGATAGCCAGGATGGGAAATGATCTGAGGAGGGGTGAGGTTTTGCATTCATTTCATCTCACAGAATGATGAATTTCTGGAAAGATAAAATCTAAGAAAGTAGCTAAGCAGAAAATTATAAGAATTCCCTGAATGCTTTCCTTAAATGGTGGGTGATCAGATCTTAGAAGACTGCCAGAAGCAGCTAAAGTGGCCCTAAAGTAGTCTTCACTCCACCACACTCACAACCAAGGTCATTCACTGGGGGGCAGGAGCACTGCCTTATTAACATGAGCTATGTTTCTACACCATACTTCTACAAGGGACAAGGAAGAAAGAAGAAACAAGGAGGACTCTAACAGTATGAAGGAAGATGACTGAAAAGAAAGTCTTTCCTTCACTAGCAATGAGGAAGTTTGGTTTGGAGCAAACAATGATGAATGACCTCTATGGCCAAGTTCAGAAACTGCACTTTGAATATGAGCTTAAGACACCAGTGGAACATCAGATCGAGAATCCCAGCAGGTAGCTGACACTACAGGACTGGCCTTCAGTCCTGAAGAATAATTAGAGCTGATTTGGGATTCATCTGTACAGAAATGATAAATGAACCCTGAGGATTGGTGAGATTACCTAGAAAGTGGCTGGCTACTAGTGGAAAAGCCCTACACAGACTCTTAGCGGGTAAGAAAGGAAGATACCTACACTTTAGGGGCAAGAGGTAGATGGTGATCTTGTAAAGGAAATTGAAAATGAATAGTAAGAAAAGTACAAGGAAAATCTAAGGGAGAAAAAAACGTATTAAGAAATGGCATGATCTATTTAAATGTTGGAGGGTGGTTAACTATTTTGTTTTTATTTTTATTTTTAAGGAGAGGAGAGGAATGGACATTTTGAGCATCAGATCAGAAGCCAGTAAATGAGGTGAGATTGAAGATGGAGGTTCCAGCTAATTTGGCAGAGTGAAAGTCCATAGAGAAGGCTAGCTTTCCTGGCTAAATTCTGAGGTGGGGAGGGAAGGAGAATGAGTTCTATCTGGATATTAGTTCCCCTTTCCTTCATTAGAGAGAGCATTGAGCCTAGAGTCAAGAAGACCTGAATTCAAATGTAGCCTCAGATACCTAGATATGTGATACTAGACAAGTCATTTGGATCTAGCTGCCTTAGTTCCTCCAACTGTAAAAATGCAGATAATAATAGCACCTGTCTCTCAAAGTTGTCATGAGGATTAAATGAGATAATATTAGTAAAGCAATTAGTACTGTGCCTGACATATAGTAGGTGATTAATAAATGTTTCCTTTCTTGCTTTCTTCAGACTCATGAAAGTTACATATATTATCAAACAAAAAAAATGCACAATATCAAGAGAAATAAAACAAAAAAATTACTTTCTACTTAAAGATATTTGTCAAAGAAAAATATGAATGCTGTACATTGGTTTTTAGGCATATCTGGCAGAAATAATTTTATTTAATTTAACATTCCTAGAAATACAAACAGAGAAAGAGAGAGAGGGAGAAAGAGTGAGAGAGACAGAGATAGAGAGAGAGAGAGAGAGAAGGAGAGAGAGAGAGAGGGAGAGAGAGAGGGAGAGAGCGAGAGATCACAGTCCACCCCACTCCATGCCCTAGAACATTTGTCTATCCCCACAAAATTTGAGATGACATTTCTAGAAATCTTCAATAAGGCAAAGGTTATGTTAAAATATAGTTGGAGGTTAACATTCTACAATAATAATCACTTAATCTTCTACTAAAACTACTTGAATTACTAGATTCTTTCCTTGAACACAAATTAAATATACATGTGATGAACTGAATGCCATCTAAGTACTTAAAGAAAAGGTTAACTGAAATGCAAAGAGACCTACATATTAAGGCATTACTTATTATGTGAATTTAATGTTCTCCTTGAGATACTCATGATAAACAATAAGGAAATGATGGATTCAAGCAGAATTTGGGGAAAAAAGATATGATAGACTTAAAATTATTATTGAATCAGTATATTAAGGTCTATAGTGGATATTAAGGTATATGTCTGTATACATATTTTTTAGTATCATATAAGGTTACAAAAATTTTTGATGTCTTTGGACATAAAGAAGTCATAAGTAATCAATCAGTAAGCATTTTATTAAGTGCCTGCTATGTGTTGGAAACTGCTCTGTCAGTGCTGGAGGGAAAGTAAGGAAAGAAGGAAGAAACAAAGAAAGAAAAAGAAAGGAAGGGACAATCTCCATCTTCAAGAGCTTACATTCTATTGAATATAGAAAAACATGAAACATGGATGAACAGAAATGTCAATTAATAAAGGAAATATGAAAATGTATAACTTAATAGAGACAATGATTTTACATGAAATATGAGTAGGTCAAGGCACTAAGCACAGAAACAAGTAATTATATTAAAAAGATTGATAATATACCAACACTTGTGGGTTGTAAATAAAGTTTTCCTTAAAGGACAACTTATATCTATGAACACAAAAAATTACTATTAACTGATTGATCACATCAACAAAAGATAAAATAGGTAACAGATAAATTGCTAATGAAATTTAAAAGTACATCTATGTCTTTATCGAAGTCACTAATAAAAATGTGAAATGCATAAGACCAAAGAGAGTATTCAGTTACACCACTAGAGGTATCCTTCCATGATAGCATGACTATCTAATGAATACTCTCTGGGTTCTGTCATTCAACAAATTGCAAAAAAATGATAATTAATAAGAATAACAGCTAGCTTTAAATTTTGCAAAGAACTTTACATATATTGTCTGTTTTATCCTCATGATAATCCTGTGAGAGTTGGGTATTATTATCATTTCCCAGCATGAGAAAGCTGAAGATGAGAAAGGTCAGCTTACTCAGGGTCACACAGCTAATAAGGGTCTGAAGTAGTACTTTAACTCAGAACTACAGGTCCAACACTCTATCTACTACATAACCTAGGTATACAAATGTAACTTAATTGTATTACTGACTAGCTTACAATTCTACACCTTGTTCACAAGCATAATGCTGTCGAGGCTTTTTAGTCATGCCTGACACTTTTTGACACCATTTGGACTTTTCTTGGCAAAGATACTAGAGTGGTGTGCCATTTCCTTCTCCAGCTCATTTTACAGATGAGGAAACTGAGGCAAAAAGGGTTAAATGTCTTGCCTATGGTCACATAGTTAGTAAGCATCTGAAGTCAGATTTAAACTCAGAAAGATGATTTTTCCTGACTCCAGACTACCTGCCCTCATCAGGATAATACATGAGGTCTCACAGAATGCTTTGCTAAAATTCAGATAAACTATATTTACAGATTTCCTTTAATTTACTAGTCTGGTAACTATCAGGGGAAAAAAGGTTAGTTTAATATGATCTGTTCTTAATAAAATAATCATCATTTTCTCTCCTAGATATTCAAAAACTATCTGTTCTCAATCCCTTCTAGAATTTTGCCCCAAATCAAGGTCAAACATACCAGGCCCTAGTTTTTGGATTCCAGCTACTTTCTTACTTTCTTTTTTTTAAGTCAAAGTATTTGTTCTTCCCCAATCTTGTGGCATTGTTCTTGGTTTTTACAATCTTTCAAAGATATCTGACAATGACTTGGCAATTACACCTGCTAGCTCATGCTATGAACCATAAGATTATTTATTTTAAACTGAAAGGAACCTCAAAAGCATCTTGTCCAGCCCCCATCATTTTATAGAGGAAGACTACAGGGGTGAAATGACTTGCCCGAAGTCGGACAAATAGAAAGGATGAGAAACAGGACTTTAACATGTCATCTGACTCCAGATACAATGTGCATTCCACCACACCATATTACTATATTTAGGGAGTCTTATTATCTCTTTACTTAGCTTGGATTTTAAATTCCACTGGACCTTTCTGCTCTGTCCTTTCCCACTGCAAACATTATTTTCATGGACAGAGAAAACACAAGTAAAGTAAGATGTGAACAGTTATGGAAGAGATTTTTGAAGAAAAGTTGTCCTATGGTCTTCAAGTCTAAATAAAGCAGGCACCCCCTACACATATGTTCACCCCTGCAGAATGTATTTTATTTAAGAAGTATGGTCTATGTACATGTGTAGTCATAGTATTGCTTTCAAGCAGTCAGGGAACAGGCAGGCAGTTGTCTGTCATTCTTATTCCCCACAAATGCTTCTTTAACTGGGCTACTCCTCCCTTTGGGACATAACTTACTGTCTAACCACTCTCTCATCTCATCCCTTAATGTATGAATAGTTTTCTTTTTGAATTAAGATGGAAGGAATGGCAAATGCCCACCTCATTAGCAGCCCAACAAGTCTGACTGACCAGTCATGGCTACTGACCCATTTGACTACAGAATGTCGATTAAATGTTTGATTTCCTGGGAAGCTGTAAAAATAACTCAATACCTTTCTCTTTAATTTCAAACCTCCAGTCAGAAATCTTGCCCTGGACAAATTGTAGCAATTTAACTCAACTTCCCATCTCCTCCCTCTTTCATCTCTGTCTCCCCCTCCTCTCTTCCCCTCTCTTCCTCTCTTTTACATCTCTTCCTCTCCCTCCCTCCCTCCCTCTCATTTCCAATGTCTCTGTCTCTGTCTCTATCTCTCTCCCCCTCTTTTCTCTCACTCTCCTCCTTCCCTTCTATCCATCTCTCGCCCTTCTAGATATTCCCAATTCCCCATCTCAATACCACATTCAAACAATAGCACACAGCCTAGCTATGTGATTAGTTAGCAGTTTTATATATTTTATGGCATAAGAAAACAAAGTAAGCTTTTAAAACACATGGATGAGCCTCCTAGTCCTCCAGAGAAACATTAGATTCAAAAATAATCATTCATTTTCTTGGGAAAGAAATGTAACAGGAAGTGGGAACGAGGAGAAAATGAAGAATCACCATCTTCTGTCTGTAGTCTGAATGGATTTTAGCAAAGATACTCCTCAATGAGACTTTGGGGTGGGGGAGGGGGAATATTCTCCATGTCACAGTAGCAACCTTCATGCCCATACTGCTTCTGGGTCTTCTTCTGTTCCCCTTTTTGTTCCAGTTCAAAGAATGGGAAGAGTGAATTTATCAGTCAAAATCAGCCCTTTCCACCAGTCTCAAGGTCAAGACAAGCTTCCCTGGAAGTGAGGAGAGTTGAAGATGAGGAGGTGAAAACTGGGAGATTTCTGTCCAAACCAGTAGGGATCCATCTCTAGTATTCTGATCTTCTTGGCAATGCCTGCTGTAAACGTAGCCAAGACAAAGCTGTACATGCATGACTCACAAGTCAATTTTGCAGATGTTAAGTGAGTAAATGACATCTATCAACATGTACTTGAATGAAACACTAAAGGATTTACCTTTAGACGTGACGAGTTTTATCATCGTTTGCTGTTCCAAGAAGTGAAATCACTTGGCCAACCCCAAAAAAAGAAAAATTATGTTACAAGGGTTCTGTGATCTAGACCTTATCATCAACAGCTCAGGTTTCTTTCTTTTATCCTGCTTGTCTTCATCCATCACTCATTTACAACTATTTCTATAAATCAGCACAGATCATTAATGTTCTCCTTAGAGAAGGCTACTTAAGTGATTCTTCTTTAAAAAGTTATTCTACCTATTGTTAAGATAGAAGTAATTTGAATGGGGGGGTGGGGAGCAGAGAAGGTACCTATCTCTACAATTGTATTTACATTTACCAATTGAAGCAGAGGATTGAGAAATAAGCTTCAGAATTTGGTATCAGGCAATATGTAAGGTGTGTATGTGTGTATACACACACATATACATATGCGTGTATGTACATGTATATATTTACACACATATATCAACACATATCTACACATGTGTGTGTATTGGACAGCAGCTATTTGGAAACTAAATTATTCAGATAAGAATTAAGTGTCTTTTCACATTTTCCTAAAATTTATACCTTTTTCTTATTCTTCCATTTAGATGTAACTAATGTTGTGAAGCTGTTCATTTCTCACAATTCAAGTTAATGCCTCAGAAATGTTTAGAAAATGCCTCTTAGCTGTGTGACCTTGAGCAAGTCATTAAACCCCAATTGCCCCTCCAAAAAGCAAAAAAAAGAAATAAAAGAAAATGCGATTTGCTATAAAACTAAACCCAAAGGGTAGAAAAAGGTATATTCTGGGGCAGGCCTGTCTCAGGCTTACTAGTTTAGGTTCAATATTGGAACAAAAGTGAGGCACAGTTCTCAAATAGTTGACAAAAGATTTGCTTTGCTATAAGGATAGGCAATGAGGATCCTTTGAATTGATTCGGTTGATTTCGTTCCCATTACAATTCAATAGCCACGTCTGCTTTGTTTTGAGGTAATGAGGAAGTCATCAGCAGTCTGAGCCTTTAGTCTCCTAGGCCAAGCATGGATTTGGAACAGTGTTAAGATCTTTTAGGAAAGCAGGGTGGTGCAGTGGTTAGAGTGCCAAGCCTAGGGTCAGGGAGAGTCCTCTTCCTGAGTTCAAATCCTACCTCAGATACTTACTAGATGTGTGACTCTGGGTAAATTGCTTAACCCTGATTGTATCCATTTCCTAATCTGTAAAATGAGCTGGAGAAGGAAATGACCAAGCACCCCTGTGTCTTTGCCAAGAAAACCCCAAATGGGGTCATGAAGAATAAGATGCAACTGAACAGCAACAAATGATATATTTTAAAGAAAAATGAGCCAAATCTGCATGGAAAGGAATTAAGCTATTGCTCCTATCACAAGATACGAGCTCCTAATGGTTGTTTAAAAACAGGGATAAATATGTCCTTTACTGTGTGCCATATATGAAGGCTAGTGCCCACTGCACAGCACAAATTGTTGATGGGCGTATTGAATATATATGCTCATGTATATTATGTATGTGTATGTGTGTGTGTGTGTGTATAAATCTACATAAATAGTTCTCTCTTTGCTATAGGCTTGCCCATTTATAGAGACTTGTTCTTGCCTAAGGATATGATTTTAATATGTCCCCATCATGTTTGGAATTCACAAATGGAGACAGCATCTACTCTTCCTCCTGATATTGCTTAGCTGTACTGTGACATGGACACCCCTCCCCAGAGATCTACATCCTTACCTTTGGAGTATTAATCACACCAAACAAGGATTTGATGGCTGGTGAATTTTCAATCCAAATAGGATTGAAAATGAAAGGATAGTGAGCAATGGAATTTGGGGGAAGGAAGAGTTCAATGGATAAGAAGAAACTGGCAGTTTTTACTGACAGATGCAAAGACAAAGTCGGCTTCTCAATTTTACACAAGCACACACACACACACACACACACACACACACACACACAGCCCTTAAGAGTGATAGAAATTGGTTTAGGAGCTTCTAGTTTTTGCAAAACAGAATGAGGGGAGGACAGCTAGGTGGTGCAGTGAATAGAGCACCAGCCCTGGAGTCAGGGGCACCTGAGCTCAAATCTGGCCTCAGACACTTAACATACACGCACAAAAACTAGCCATGTGACCTTGGGCAAGTCCCTTAACCCCAAATGCCCTCCAAAAAGCAAAAACAAAAACAAAAACAAAACAGAATGAGAGGAATTGGTAGATGTCCTGGTGTGGTACTTAAATTTTCTCACCAACCACTCTCAATCCCTCTGGAACATTGTTCTGTTCAATAGTTGCCCATCAAGTCTCAAAAGGAGGGAGCAAGGAAATGGGCATCCAGTGATCCAATGAATCATCAGTGACCATTCCTAAGGCACAAATTATAAATTAATGATATTCTGCTGCCTTCTGTCTCCTAGAATATTCCAAAAACAGCCTCAGAAAGCAGAGTTTAAAAAAATATTATCAACTGTTAAACATTGAGAAACCATCTATTTCTGTCTGTGCTCTAAACAAGCGCCATCTGGGCTAAGAGCCCAGCCTCCTAGGCTACACAATAATAATCTCATACCTGTACAAGACAGGGATTCCTATAAAGGTTTTGAAGATGTCTCTCAAGCTTATGCCTAAGGTGCCAGTGAAGCTGTCACCGAACTAATCTGCCCTTGGAAAAGGCTCTGTTATGAGGACAACCCATAATTAACACTAAGAGCCTGAAATGTACTTTGTTATTATTTTAATATTAAATTAACTAGGAAATTATGTTTAGTTAATATTTTCATACAAGTAGAATACCTTCCACAATTAGTGTTTGTCCACTAAATTAAATTTTGTTTCCTCAAATGAATATTTTCCTATTATTTTCTATTTTTCATTCTTATTCCTCATGTAAGTGTAAAAAAGTGTTCTACCATGGTTGCCTCAATTCAACATGCATTTTTCCACACCATAGCACTGTACCTTTGAGCAAATGGCTATTAATAGTATTCAAGAAAGGGTCAGTATAATTGGAAACCTTGCCCCATGTTATTTAAAACTTAGATTTTTGTTGTTGATGGTTCTTCAGATTGGCTGAAGGCTAGATTTTCTGTTTGATTTTTTTACTTTGTTTTTTCCCCAGGTATGGTGTTTGGAGATAGATGTAGCTATAGATATAAATTTTAAATAAACAGAATATTGACAAGTTCAGATTTACACAAATAGATAAATTAGAAAAAGGGTAAAATGGCAATTTTATTTTTCAAAAGAATTTATAGGTTTCTAAAATGTGCATAACAGCTAGGTAGTGCAGTGATAGCATGCTGGACCTAGAGTCAGGAAGACTCATCTTCCTGAGTTTCTCTGGCCTCAGACATTTTATTATCTATGTGACCCTGGGCAAGTCATCTAACCCTGTTTGCCTCAGTTCCCTCATCTGTAAAATGAGGTGGAAAAGAAAATGGCATCTTTCCCAAGAAAACCCCAAATGGGTTCACAAAGAATTGGAAATGACTAAAAGTGACTGAACCACAACATCAAAATGTGCATATCGTTTGACCCAGCTACCAGATCTATACCCCCAAAGAAATCAGAGAAAAGGAAAACAACACATAAATATGAAAATATTTGTAGCAGGTTTTTTTTGTAGTAATCAAAAACTGGAAACTAAAGGGCTAGGGGAGTGTTTTATTGAGAAATGGCTAAATAAATCATATTACATGAATGTAATAGAATATTACTCTGCCATAAGCAATGATGGAATGGCCTGTTAGAGGAAACTAGGAAGATTTCTATGAACTGATGCAGAGGCACAGTGAGTAGGAGAATCATTTATATGATAATAACAAAATTATAGAGAAAAAAACTTTGCAAGAATTTAGAACTATAATCAATGCAGTGATAAACCATGAGTCCAAAAGAAAGATGAAATATCACTCACCTCCAGACCGAGAAGTGATAAACTTAAAATATTCAAAGAGACATTTCCAACAGAGCTACTGTGAGAATATATTTCACCATATCATAAAGATATGTATTAAGAACTTTTATCTTTCTTTTTCTTTCTTTTTTTTTCCTCAGTGTGGAAGGAAGGTAGTGGAAGAGACAGATGGATATATTTTTTTTTATCAGTAAAGCTCTCTTTATTACAGACCCAAAAAAAAAAGAGAGAACTTTACATATATATGCATGTATGTACATATATACACATGTATGTATAACTCTCTCTTTTCTTTTACAAAACAGTATCAGAGGAGAAAATGCGGCAAGTAGGTTAGGCACAGGGTCACAGAGCCTCTGTAATAAAGCACAAGGATAAAAATTTCACAGTCAAAACAGACTGTATTAAGCAGTCCTGCTGAAACAGGTCCATCTCCAGTCTCCTCTAGAGAGGCGTAGGTTAGGGTGGACTTGGTGGTAGGGATGGGAGGGGGAGGTAGGGATCAAACACGGGAGAGGAAGAACACTCCAAGCCCCCATCCCCATCCCTCTCTCCCGTGGTCAGGAGCAGCACCACTTCCCTAAGGACCAGGTCACATCACTGGGAAATGCTCTTGGTTCCCAAGTTTGGAGATGAAGAACCCTTCCCTAGAAAGATACAGGATGGGTCAAGTGGGGCTAGACAGATAGGGACTGGAAAGGACTAGAGTTCTTCTAGGAGGACCCCAGGGGAAAACAAAAGCAGGCCCAGCTCAGCAGCCAATGAGATTCTTGAAGAAAGCCTCCAGCTGGTCTTCCATCTTTGATGCCCACAAACTTGTCCACCATGTCCCCATTCTTGATGGCCAGTGCAGCTGGCACAGCAGAAACCTCATACTCAATGGCAAGGTCTGTGTTGCCATCAATGTCCACCTTGGCCATCAGCACCTTCCCCTCCTGCTTTGCCGCCATTTTCTCTAACTGGGGCCCCAAGATCTTACAGGGGCCACACCACTGTGCATGGAAATCCACAACTACTGGTGTCTCACTGTTGACAACTCTGTCCTGGAAGTTGAGTCCATCCTGGACGTTAAAGATAATGTTGGAGATCTTGGTGGTAGAGAATGTATGGGTCAAACTGGGTGCAGCAGCAGATCTAGTAGGGCTGCCCTGGGCTAGAACCTCAGGAGGAAGAGGCACCCAGTGACATTAAGGGAGCTTCCTAGAGAAGACAGGGGCCAGGAATCTCCTGATGGCCATACGCTGGGCCATCCTCTCCTCTGCCAGCCCATGAAGGGCATGGTGAGCCAGATGGATACGTTTTAAAAGTCCATCAGGACTCTGAAGAGGTAGAAGATCCCCTTTTTCTTCTTCCTGTATGTTTCCACGAAATGTAGTCACAGAACTCAAATTCTGGTACAAAGCAAGTACAAGAACCAAGTTCTCTTGGTAAATCAGCATATCATTGTTACTTTTGTTTTTAACCTAGTTTCCCCAAAGTAGTCAATGCATACTTTCATTGGGTCTGTTTTTGTTGTGTTTTTTTAAGACCTACTTTCTTTCCTCTCCTGCCCCCACCCCCACCCTTCAGTCTCCGACCTATCCTCAAGGAATGACACATATGACCAGTGAGGTTTTTGAAACAGACCTCACTTTAATACAGTCCATAAGCAACTGTCTGTATATGAAAAAGAAATATTGCCATCAACACCCTATTTGAGAATAATTGAATATCTGGCTTATAATTGGTAATTAGGAGAAATCAATAAACTTGAAAAAGTTAAGAATAAGTTAAAAGTAAATAAAAGGAAGTGTTATTTTATGCTTTCAACTGTAAAATCTTAGAACTATACCCAAGAGGTGATACATGCTGAAAATTGATCCAAAGATGACATAATGGGTAATTGAGGGAAGCTAAGGAGTTTCTCAATAGATCCATGTTTTCTGAAGCTGATTTAAAGGGAAACTGCTCTGTTCTTCAACAATGTGCCATCTTTGTACTACTGTCTAAGAGTAAAAGTTGAACAAAATAGAATCTGAGTTTGACCCAGCATGTCAGATGTTATTCTCAAAGAAATAGTCAGCAAATCTGATCAGTCTCAGAAATCTACAGATTTGAGCTTAATTGTTTGGTGACATGTTCTTTTTCAAGACAAGAACTATTTAATGGTCAAAAACTGGCAGGCTTTCCCTCATTAGAAGTCTTCTAGTTAGTTTAATAAAGAAGGAATTCTCTTTCAGGTTCAGAATACACGGCCTCTTATGTCTCTTCTAATTCTGAGAGTCTATAGCTCTGTGGGGAAATAAAACAAGAGCCAGATCTGCTCCAGGAAAATGTTTGTGGAGTGATAGTAAGAATCTGCTGAAGTAAAAACAAACCCAAGGAATTCTTAGAACTAAGGTGCCTGCCCTAAGATCTTCCAATTGCCCAGGCCAGGTACAACTAATGTGAATTGTATTATGTAGTTCTTAAGTCCAAGCATGAATGTCATTTGTGAAAATAAGTGAATAATTCTGTATTGTTGCTGTTCTTGTTGGTCAGCTATTTTTCTAGTCGTGTCTGATTCTCTGATCCCACTTGGGGTTTTCTTGGAAAAGATACTGAAGTGTTTTGCCATTTCCTTCTCCAACTCATTTTATGGAGGAGGAAACTGAGTCAAATGGGGTAAGTGATTTACAAAGGGTCACACAGTAAACGTCTGAGGCCAGATTAGAATTCACGAATATGAGTCTTCCTGACTCCAGGCCCAATACTCTATCCATTGTGCCACTCAGCTGCCCAGTTCTGTATTAGTATATTATAAATGACTGCCTATATTCAGCTCTACCAAAATGAAGGACCATTAATGGCACTTTATGGTTAATGAGACAACTGAGTAAACTGCTTAATTTAGTTATTTGCTTATAACATATTCAAACTACCTCAAATGTAAAATTTACTCACTTCTTAAAGGCAGCTTTACTAGCATATCTCTAGGACCAACTCTGTTCAATAAAAGACAATCCTGAAATTAAAGAAAATGAGTAAAATTCACATTAGAAGATATGATTGTGCCTATCTCAATATTAACTGTGCTTTAGGAAATGTGTAGGGCTTCCAGCCATGAGAGTGATATAAAGGATAAGTTAGTCTTATGCCCATATGTTAACGAGCTAGTCTTTTAAAAAGTAAATGCTTCTAAAATGAATATTTACTTGTTCCTACAGAAATACTTCAATTAGGTTTGTTAAATGAATGAGCCCCTTGATAATTAACAAAATAATATCCTTTTCTCCTGGCAGTATCTTTGGTTTTAAGAACATGATAGATAATTCTCAAATATGAAAAACAGATTTTCAGAAACAAGCTTATTTTATTAAGCCCTGTTATTAAATTTTATCTGACATTTGTAAGTCATTTTTGCTAGTAAGCATTCTACACTAATTCTTTGAGTTCAGATAGAGTTTAACAATATACATTTCCCCTTCACTGGAAAATACAGTGTATTTTTGGAAGAAGCCAAATACATGAAGAATTAACAGTTATCTAATTCCAAGGGAGAAACAAATTCTCTTAATGTCTCCACTGCTAACTGTCATATGTCCATTTTGCAATGTCAGGCTTCTTTTTGTTAACCGTGAGCTAATTCTTCTGTGCACTCATGGACAGCAACATCAAACCCAACGTGGGAAATGCTAGCTAATTACACTATTAAGCATTTATTATTGGTCACTTTGGAAGCTGAGGAGAATATGCTGAATCACTTAAAACATAAACAAATTAATTTGTGTCCTGAAAATCATTTCTATTGCATTATGTGAAGGATGGTTAGGAGTAAGTTAGCATCTATTCGTCCTCAAGGACTGTAAGTCTTTGGGCCTAGATGAAATACATCATAAAATATACTAAAGGAAATAGTGAAGAAAATAACACTAAAGAAAAAGATGAAGAATAATCTTACACATACAAGTAATGGTATAATAACAGCTTTTATATAGAGCTTTAATGGTTAAGTACTTTACAAATATTATTTCATTTTATGCTTAAAACAACCTTGGGAGGGAGGTGCCATTATTGTCCCCTTTTTATAGATAAAGGAACTGAAACTTAGAGAGGTTAAGTGACTTATCCAGGGTCACACAACTAGGAAACATCTGAGACAGGATGTGAACTCAGTTCTACCTGACTCTAGACCTAGTACTCTATCTACTGTGCTACCTAGCAGCCTGGAGCCTGCCTCTCAGCATCCCAGGTAATTCTCCAAAAAAGTATAAATTTCAGAACAGGTACCAATCCGCACTGGTCCAGGGAGTTTTCTTATCAATCCTTGCTTATACTAAAGAAGTTATGGATCTGATCCTGCTCCATTACTCCCACCCACACTCTTAAGAAATACTCAACCTCAACATCAAGGTGTGTTGGATGTGGGACTAGTAGCAATTATAGCAGACATTTAATTATTTAATTCAGGACAACTACCTTCAATATTGTCCAACAGATGCCTATGATGAAATGCATTAAAATGCATTTACTAAGTACTTAATAGATGGCGAAAACTGTGCTAAGGGCTGAGGCTATAAATACAAAGCCAAAGAAAGCCCCTGCCTTCAAGAAGCTGACATTCAAAGAGTTAGACAACTCACAAAATTGAACAGCAGCTAGGGAGTTGCTAGGTCCTAAAATTTGGTGCCATGAGAGAGTGGATTGATGTATGTGATTCAGAAATAAGAGCAGAATTGATTTAATCATGACTCCCAAACTAAAGAGGAGGTGGGAAACAGGCAAAAAGACAACTGAAGAAGCTATGGAGATGAGCTTGATCTGAGATTAAGGAGCTAAGTTAAGCATGTCTAGGGTTTTCCTAAAAGAGTGGGACAAGATATTCAGCTACCAATCCAGCAGGGAAAGCAGGACCCCAGGACAGAAATTCTAGAGAGTTTTTTTTAACATCACAACAAAAATAACTTTGTTTCATAACTTCTTGTTTATAAATATCAATCCAGGCATGAAATATTGTCATTGACAAAATAAATTTCATTCAGATAAGTAGGCTGGAGATTGTGCCACTAGTTGAAATAAATCTTTTTATTTAACCAGAAGAGGAAGCATAGCGAGAACATGATAGCTGTTTTCAAGTATTTGTAGAGCTTCTATTGGGAAAAGGAATTAGACTTCTCTCCTTGGTTCTAGAGCAGTGGTTCTCAACCTGTGGGTTATGTTCAGTTGTAACAATGAAAATACATCCTGAATATCAGATATTTACATTATGATTCATAACAGTAGAAAAATTACAGTTATGAAGTAGCAACGAAAATAATTTTATGGTTGGGGGGTCACCACAAAATGAGGAACTGTATTAAAGGGTCACAGCATTAGGAAGGTTCAGAACCACTGTCCTAGAGGTAGAATAAAGAATAACTGATGAAAGTAAGAGAGATCAATTTTGTTTTAACATGAGGAAAATCTCTCTAACAATTTAGAGCTGTCCAGAAGTACAATGGTCCTTCTTATGAGATACTGAGCTCTCCTTTACTAGAAGTCTTCCAGTGGATCCTTGATAATAATTTGTTAGGGATGCTACCGGTGGGATCCCTATTCATGTGTAAACTGGAGTGGACTAAAAAGTCTTATGAGTCTGTGGTATCGAACAAATGTCAAATGTTTGGGTTTTTATATGCCTCTGATACATACTGGCTGTGTGACACATGAGTAAGTCACTTAACTTCAAAGCCCAGATAATTTTCTAAGACTCAAAGTTACAGAACAGAATTTGAATTTCTTTTATCAAGACTGTCTCCTCTGAAATCCCTTTAACTCATTCAAGTTACTGGAGCTGTATTATTAGCTTCATTGAGCTAACAGAAAATGGCTGCCTGATGTTTTATCAGTCCATCTATCCAAAAGCATTGATTAAAAATCTATTATATTTCAGGAAAGGGTGTTAATTGCTGGGGATATGAAAGTAAAAACTGAGACAGCCTCTTCCCTCAAAGAGCTTATATTTTAATAGAGGTATTCAGCACATATATTAAAATGATGGCCAGGGGAATTCTGATCTTGGTAGTCACAAAGCATTCTCTTTCCTGAAGCAGCGGTAGGACTGATTTGATTGTAATTCCCAGAACAAGAGCTAGAAAGAAATGGAGATGAGATACACCAGGGCCTCAGCAGGACAGATGACAAAATGCCTGTTCTGGTTAGTCCATGGTGTCCTTCTGAATGGCAAGATGAGAGGTGAAGAATGATTTGGGTTTGGTTATTCTAGTGGTCTATTTATAGAGATGGAAATCATTTCACCTTTTATTTCATCAGAATGTCTTGAATATTACCTACTTTAATAAGCAGTCACCTGCTTCAGAATGGAGCAGTCCCTCATTTTCTGGCAACAGATGTCTCTGTTTTTCAGCATTCAGTCAGAGGACAGAGTAGAAGATCTCAATTATTAATGATGATTGCCTTGATTTCTATGGTGCTTTAAGATTTTCATAGAACTCTGCTCACAAGGACTTCATTTGTAGGTAGTGTAAGTGCTGTGCCTATTTTTACAGACAAACAAACTGAGTTACAAAGAGGTGAATCTAGGAAGTATGTGCTCCATGACTCAAAACCTGAGTTTAAGGACTCAGATGTTGGGGAAGGCAAAGGCCAAAGGAGGCTGATGAACATATGCAAATTGTTCCACCAATAGTCCCCAAGTGGAAGAGGCTGGAAAGCCTACTTCTGGAAAGGTATGATGGCATGAAATATAATTTCTCTGCTTCAAATTTGGAGCATGCAGAAGTATTCTACAACTGCTAATTAAGTGGCAAAGAGATAAACTATTCATAGTCTGCATAGGAGAACTAGGCTGAATTCAAAAGGTACCAAAGCTAAACCTAACCCTCATTTCTGGCTGGCTGTCTTCAACTGATGAGGCAAGAGCTAAGACCTTTATGGGAAGAGAGGCTTTAGGATTTAATTCCCCAGGACCCATGAGTGAATGGCCCTTAAATTGTTTCTGTCTTTGTTGCATTTATTCTTTCTTTTTGTGAGTGAAAGAGTATTAGAGACAGATGTAATCTAGCGAACTCCAAAAAATCAAAATAATGAGCCACCATAGGTCCAGGATCTAGAGTTCATGCTGGAACTTATGGGCAGTCTTTCTAGCAGTAAAGCCCCAAGGAAGATTTTCAGGACCCAGCCCAGCAAAGAGGACTGAAGAAATAACCTGAAGGACCCAACCTAGTGGTCAGTAAGATGAGGACTCAGTGGCTATTCTACATTTGGAAGTAAGCTTGGTGGAACTCAGGCTAGATAGAAATAGCTTTGAGTGCACTCTCTATAGAGGCTAAGGTAATATGAAGGACAGTATACCCCAACATGTTGAAGAGAGTAAGAAATGTTTGTACTATTGATTTTATTATATCTTCCCAGGAAATATAATTTTATATAAGCTAATTAGTATTAATTGGTCAAATGAAATTGGGATGTTAATCATTGCTATTGGATGGTTTGTTGTTCAGTCATTCAGTCGTGTCCAACTCTTCATAACCCCATGGACCATAGTATGCCGGGCCTTTCTGTCTTCCACAATCTCCTGAAATCTGTCCAAGTTCATGTTCATTGTTTCCACAATGCTATCTATCCATCTTATCCTCTGCAATTCTCTTTTCTCTTGCCTTCAATCTTTCTCAACATCAGGGTCTTTTCCAATGATTCCCATCTTCTCATCATATGGCCAAAGTATTTAATTGACTAAATTGACTAAATGAAATTGTGATGCTAATTGGGGTAAACAATGGAGGTAATATTCCAGAATGGAGGCTGAAACAGTTGGCATTTGAGAAATATACAACAACTACCTTTCACCAGCATCCAGGAAGCTTGAGTGGAGATGTAGCCAGAGGTAGGTAAGTAAAAAATGCTTTATATAGAAGGTGATGCTTGAGCTGAGCCTGGAAGGAAATAGAGATTCTAAGGCATAGATGAAGAGTGAGTCCATTCAGAAATGGGGTACAGTCAGAGCAAAAGCAAAGATGAGAGATGGAGGGTCATATGTAAAAACCAGGAAAAAGACGTATTTAGCTGGACTATAATGTATATAAAGGGAGGTAATGTCTAATAAGAAATCTCGTTATTTTTCTTGAGATTCTAGATCTCTTTTTTTGCTCTACATGAAGTGTATTATTTTTCTAGTTCTATGAAATAATTTTATAGTTTGATTAATATTGCATTGAATGAATAAATTTAGACAGTACAATTATTATATTGACCCATCTTACCCATGAGAAATTAATTATTTTCTTTATTCCTATAAACAGATGTTGTAGCTACATTTATATAGGTCTCTGTGTCTTACAAGGTAGACTCCCAAGTAATTTATACATTCTGTAGTAATTTTAAATTAAACTCTCTCTTGCTTCTGGATTTTAATGATATCATATAAAAATGCTGATGGTTTGTGTGGATTTATTTTGTATGTAGCAAGGTTACTGAAGTTATTGTTTCAATTAACTGTTATTTGACTATTTTGAGTTCTTTAAATACACCATCATATCATCTGCAAAACTGAAAATTTTGTTTTTTCTTCACTTATGTTTGTTCCTTCAGTTTTTCATGCCTGCTTGTTTTATTGCTATAATCAGCATTTCCAGCACTGTATCAAATAGAAATGGTGATAAAAACATCTTTATTTCATGCTAAATTAATTCCTATGGTTTCTGGTATTTTTCTGCAGATATGGGTGTTGGATTTTGTAAAAAAAAAAATCTATATCAGTTAATATAATTATAATTTTAGCTAGTTTCTTATTGATATGGTTAATTCTTTTTAATTTTCCTGATATTGAAGCAGACCTTCATTTGTTATATAAAGCCAACCTGGCTATAGTGTATAATCTTTGTGATATGTTGTTTTAACCTCTTCACTAATATTTTATTTTCATTTTTACATTTATCCTCATTAGGGATAAACATTATAGTTTTTCTCTTTGGATTCTGATTAATGCATCCAGACAATATCTGAGTCATATAGGATTTTATAAGGTTTCCCTCTTTTGCTATTTTTGGAGACAATTTATGTAGTGTTTGAATTAGTTCTTCATTGAATGTTTGATAGAATTCACTTGTGAATCCATCTAGCCTTGGAGTTCCTTAACCTTCTTTGGAAGTATGCATAAAGCTTGTTCAAGTTCTTCTTCTAAAACTGGGTTGCTTAAATTTTCTTCTTCTTATTCAGCTAATTTGGTATTTTATATTTTTGTAAATACTCATTTATTTTAAGTCATTGGTTTTGTTAACAAATGGTTATGAAAAAATGGCTCCTAACAATAGTCTTTATTTTGTCTTCTTTTGTTGTTAATTTTCTCTTTATTTTTAGTACTAGTAAATTGGTTTTCCTCTTTCTTTTTTTTAAATCAAATGAGCTAATTTTTTTTCAAAATAGCTCCTTCTCTTATTAATCAATAAAACATGTTCAGTTTTATTAACTTCTCCTTTAATGTCCAATATTTCTATTCTGGAGTTTAACTGGGGTTTTAATTTGCTGGTTTCCTAGTATTTAAGTCACATTCCCAATTCATTGATGTGTTCTTTCTTTCTGTCTAATGTTTATATAGATAAATTTTCCCCTAAGGGAGGCTTTGGCTTCATCCCAACAAATTTGGGATGTTGTATCATTGTTATCATTATCTTTAATGAAATAATCTGTTGCTTCCATGATTTATCTTTTGACACCCAAATTTTTGAGGATTAAGTTATTTCAGTCTCTAGTTTATTTTTAATGTTTTTTGCAGTGCCCTTTTATTTAATAAAATTTTGTTGCATTATAATTAGAAAAACATGTATTTAATATTTTGGCTTTTGTCCACTTGTTTTTGAGATTTTTGTTATGTCTTAAAATATGATTTTTATATCCTAAGATATGATCAACTTTTGTAAAGGTACTGATTATGTGTATACTCCTTTCTTTTTCCATTCAATACTCACCAGAGATTATCACACAGAATTTCCCTAAAATTCATTCAGGTCTCTAACTTTTCTTTTTGTTTATTTTTGGTTGGATTTATCATGGTCTGAGAAAGGCAAATTGAGGTTTCCCAGTTA
Organism: Pseudochirops cupreus; assembly: GCA_028627135.1. NCBI lineage: Eukaryota > Metazoa > Chordata > Mammalia > Diprotodontia > Pseudocheiridae > Pseudochirops > Pseudochirops cupreus. Next base: position 154,732,524 of record CM053580.1, read on the forward strand.
TTATATTTTTGTTTTCTATTTCTCTTTGTAACTCATTTAGTTTTCCTTTAGTTGTTTAGAAATGTTTAAAAAAATAAATAAATTGTATGTGGGGGGAGGGTTTCAGCAAAACTTAATTTCTCTATCCCTTTTCATTGTCCATTTTAGTGCTTCTTTATATGCACAGCTATTCATTAAGTCTATTTTCATTGCTTCTTTGTACGCACTTGTAATTGCTACCCTTGATTCATTTGCTTACTTTCAGTATATTTTAACATACAGAAGTTTATATTGCTTTGTTAAGTAGACTTATGGATTATATTCTCTAGTTTTAACTAAACTCACTCACAAAATGGACAAGTTGTTTTAAAACATTCCTATAAAGAAACCCTGAATTAAAGTTAAGATAATGTGACAAGAAAAAAACTGTTGACATTTTTGAGTTCATGTCTTAGTCATAGTATGGAGTGAAAAAAAAAACAATGGCAAGCTAATCAGATTTGTTCAAAAGAAAGCCAAAATGTTATAGTTATACTATTATTAATGATAAACCTCATTCTAACTATACTTTGTACCTTAACATACTAGTTCATGATCATATAAAGTAAACAAAAACAACAATACTTTTAAAACTAACTTAGATACATAGTTTTCTAATCTATTCAAAAGTTTACCAAGTGAAGAGTTTCAGTGAATTTTGAACTCATTTGTTAAAAATATTAAAATGGAATTCTTCCAATTAATTTTCTCAAACAAGTGTTTGACATCAGGAAAGATAGATAATTAACCAATTGTATGGGAATCGGAAAATCTTCCCTGCCCCTTGGCCCCTTGATAGGCTTAAGTGCATCTGAGAACCTTCGCTGATTTGAAAATATACTCTGCCCTCTAATAGCCTGAATGTGGTCACATTGAGCCTGTGGAGGGAGGGCTTGTTTTTCAGTAATGCCCACACCTTGTTACTTTGTGATTGGGCAGTCGGTCAAGAGGGCTGTGACATTCTATGAGACAGAAGAAGGTTATATATACCCTGATGTGAGGTTTTGCTTTGGGGTTCACTTTGGGAAGAGTTGTGTGATTTGGCCAGGTGAGATTATGGGCCCCCCAGCTTTGAATACTCAGATGTTGGTGCTTTCCTCTCTGGTAACTACCTAGGTATAGATGTAATAGTCAGACAGCTGGAAGCCCTGTCTGCTTAATTGTGTTATTTTCTGTTATTTTCTGTAACTTCTGTTTGTATTCTCTGAAGTTCAGGGTGCTGACTTTTTCCACTGAACTAGGTAAATGATATATGTTTGATTAAAGTAAGATTGTTAACCCATTTTGAGTTGCTTTCCTTTAGAAATGCAGATCTAAGAACCTGTGCTAGCAGCCATCCTGGGTATGCTAGGGTGCTTGCTGCTACACCAATCAAACTGCAATTAAAATAATTAATGGACAGAAAGGAAAAATGAGTATCATGATTTAGTAAGCTCAGCTAATAATGTTCTTCCATTAATGTGTATGTATCTTTGTATACTTATGAGATATTTTAGCTACTTGAGGAATTAAAATCAAGTATCAAAATAAAATGAACTTAAGACCAGAGTTTTGAATCATTATACTGTAGTTTTAAATCAAGATTTTAAAAAATATGCATAGTTTATTTGTGAAATAATGTCACTCTTACTTTAAAAAAAGTTTTATAGCATTAATAAAGAAAATTAAAATGTAGTTTAAAATATTTTATTTCATCATTTTATCCTTTAAAATTTCTGTTCTATATGCTTGTAACATATAATATATTTGTAGTAGCATATGTTTATAATTTATAAATAAATATGCATATATTGTAGGTACATGCTCAAAATTCTTTACTGATAGAAGTATGCGATGAAAAAAGTGTTGCTCTTGGTTATGCTGCCTGAAAATATGGGTTTTTCCTTTAACTTGCCAGTTCTTTGGGCTAAAATTCAAGAGGAATGCTTGAGATTTCTTCAGTCAACTATTACTTGTCTGCAAAAGAATAGGGTCATTTCAGGAATGTACAGGAATATAAAAACTAAAGGATGCAGGCACTTGGGATGACAAAATATGTCCCTCATCAGTCACTGAACAGCTGACTCATTAACTCAGTGGACATTTACAATGGAATGACAAGCTTTCACTCAACTTCTTTCTCTTTCTTCCTAACTGCAGATCATGTTAGAACTATTCAAGCCTATCCAGTGACTGCTGGAGCACATTGACTTTTCTTCTCATATGGCACCTGGGGGACAAGAGGAGAGCATCATCTGAAAATAGACTTTTGGCTTCCTCTTCTAATTTGTCTTTCTTTGTCTGATTGTAGGTGATTGAACATCAATTTCGAAGGAAGAGTGACTAAAAATGACTACTAGTCCATTTTTCTTAAAGAAGATGACCAATGCAAAGAAGTTTCAAGCCTGGGTCTCCCTTGCCAGGTCAGATTGCTGTACATAAACATGAGGAAGTATCCCAAGTGGTGGGTGTAGTAACAGTTTTGGTAGATGGGAACAGGGAAACAAAAATAAAGTGGGGAAAAAAATGAGTGTTAAATAGAGCAGAGGAAGTGCACAGAGAGAGGCAAGGGAAGATTGTTCACTGGCTGCAATCTTAAGCAGATCTGATTTTTCTTCAAGTATGCTTGATTCCTGTATGATGATTCCCAGGGAAGGTATTAATTATTGCAATTGTGTTCTGAAAGTGTAAATTCTAAGTCAAATTCCTAACTTGAGGGTCTTTGAAGCTATTTCAGAGTTTATGAATCTTTTTATGTTTTAAGCATTTCATTTGAGGTATAAGAAATAAATAGCTGCCCTATATTTCTTATCTACTTTGTACACAGTGCATCTTTTCTAGTTAATAGAAGGTATTCTGTTTATCCATCTTAGAGAAAACTGAAGAAATGATACCTATCTGAACCTAAAGGAATTTTCCTCAGAACTCCTGAATAGGAGCAATAAGTCAGAAAGTAGAAGAACAAGAAGTCTGTAACTCTCTCTCTCTCTCTCTCTCTCTCTCACACACACACACACACACACACACACACACACACACACACACTCACACACATATCAGATTCCCCCAGGGAGCACTTTCTCCACTCCCACATCCAATTTATATGTAATTTATACATTTCATCTTCAATGGAGAAGAAAATTCTAGGGGAAATAGATAATACGTATAAGCTACAGAGGGGAAAATGTAAAAAGAAAAAAAGACTATTTTTAGATTTCTAGCAGAACACATATAACACTTGGCAACTAAATAAAATTAAAGGCTTGGCAAAGAGAAAAAAAACAAAAGAAACAAGTCTCTCAAAGAATCTGGAATACTGAAACCTAACCAGAGTTAGCTGTGTATGCCAAAGAATACCAAGTCTAAAAGGAACCAGAGCCCCAAGAGGACAGACCCTTGATTCCTATTCTGGAATTGTACCTAGATCACTAGCAGGTATGGGAACCCTGACGTGCCTTTGCTTACATGCAGTTATATAAAACAATATATAAACAATTTTAACTTTCTTACATGTGTGCATAAGGGAAAGCAAATATTATTTTTAAAAAACAGTCGTTTTTAGTGATTAAAAAAATCCAGGGCAGAAAAATTTCTTCCATAAGTTTCTAAGTTCCCATTTATCATAGTTTTGCCACAGGAAGCCAGTATAATTTTATTTTTCCTGACTTCTATTAAAAAGATCAATACATATGATTCCAAAGAGTCTCGGCTCTTGAAAAGATGGAGCTGGCCTGTAATCACACATGAAAGTATTGGTTGTCATTAGCAGAAAGATTGATCTGAAAAGACAGCAGACCTGGAGTGAAAGTACTTACAATTTTCCATTGGGCTATTGCTGAATGACACTGCCCAGCAACCTTTCACCTCACAGATAATTAAATACAGAGAACAGATTACCATATTAGAAGGAAGAATTGGTTTAGGGACATTAAATAGATACCCACTTTAGCAAAGCAATACCAAATTTCTGATTAATGATTTTGTTTGGTAAATAAAACATAATGAGGCCTGACAGGACAAAGTCATTTTTCAATATGCATTTAACTCAAAGTTGTAAAGATATTCACAGTCACCTGTGGCATGGAAGTTTCCAGTATTAGCCTGTGGCCCAAATAGTGTACATTTTTGCAAGGACAATAAGAGAAAGGGAATGTTTTCAGATGAATACCACAGGCATAAGAAACTGAACCGTTGCAACTTGTTCTATGAGTCTGGCTTTCAGTTTTCTTCCATGAATTATCCCTAGGAAATACAATTTGATTTGTCTATTTTTAGTTGTGTTTCAACCTACAACTGTTGCTTTTTTCCTCTCCTAGATCCCCTTGCCAAGGAGAGACATCATGCTCAGAAAGGAGAGTGGCTTTTAGGAAACTTTTTTTCTGGTTCCATAGAGGGCTAAGTTGAATTCAGAGGTTCAAAAATGTGATCCAATTCCATATAAATGTCAGGGACAAAGATTTTCATATTCTCATGCTGGTTCCATGGAAATATTGATTTGTCTGAGTAAATTGACTGCTAGAACTACAAAAAGGGACATTTCAGAAACAAAAGAAATGGAACTAGTCAAAATAAGGACATAGTAGCCTAGAGCTGGAAGGAAATTAATATTTCACTTATGGAACAATGCATATAGACTCTTTTGCTAACCCATCCATTGTATAATTTCCAAAGCAAGCTTCCTAATGCACACATCTTCCCATCTCATGCCTTTACTCACAAACCCTCTGTGGCTCCCAGTACATATATGACAAAATACAAATTCCATAACCTGATATTTAAGATCCTTTACAATCTGACTCCAATCTACTTTTCCAACTATATTTTATGCTGCCTGAGTTCAAGTCCTAGTCAAATAACCCTGCCAAGTCACTTATCCTCTCTGACACTAAATTTTCTCATTTGAAAAATGGGGAGAGGAGGCAGAACTAAGATTGAGGAGAAAAGGCAAGGATTTGCCAGCACTCTCCCAAATTTCTTTCCAAAATAGTGCCTTAGAAGCAGCAGAAACCAAAAAAAAAAAATACAGGGTACAGCAACTTTAAAGGCCAAGACTATTTAGAAGGACTGCAAGAAAGGTTTCTCTCACTTGGATAAAGAGGAGAGACTAGTTCGGGCAGTGACTCGGGCAGGTAGAGGACTCTGGCCTCAGCACAGGAGAGCAACTGAGGTCCCAAGGCCCCAAAGCCCTGCCAGGCCAGCAGCAAATCCAGCCAGGTGTGAGGCCTCAAGCCCCCAGAATAGCAGATATTGAAACCCAGTGTAGCAGACAGAAGCAGGCCTGGTAGCCCCAGGGCAGCAGCTGAAACACCAGACTCAGAGGCCCTGACACAGAAGGACAGGTGGCAGGACCCTGGCTCCCCTTTACAAGAAGCTTGGGGCAGTGTATCCCCATATTCCAGGAACAAGATTGAACTTTAAAAGTCATTAAATAGGCTGGAAATGAGGGTGAAAAACTAACCTTGCTAATAGAAAGTTACTACAGTGACAGGGAAGATCAAAACACAAACTTAGAAGAGGACAACAACATCAAAATGCCCAAATGCAGGACCTCAACATGATACATGAATAGGTCTCAGGCCCAAAAAGAACTTCCGGAAAAAATGAAAAAGGGTTTTTTTAATCTGATAAGAGAGATAGAAGAAAAATTGGGAAAAGGAAAGAGAGTTATAAGAGAGAATAATGAAAAAAGACTCAACAGCCTGGTAAAGTAAGTAAAAAAAAAATTTTGAAAAATGTGTGCAGAAATTCATTGAAGAATTGGCCAAATGGAAAAGGAGGCACAAAAGCTCACTGAAGAAAATAATTCCTCAAAAATTATAAGTGGGAAGTAGAGGCTAATGACTCCATGAGACATCAAGAATCAACCAAACAAAATCAAAATAATAAAAAATAAATAGAAGAAAATGTGAAATACTTCATTGGAAAAAAATGACCTGGAAAAGATATAAAAGGGATATAATTTAAGAATTATTGGACTACCTGAAAGCCATAATCAAAAAAAGAGCCTGGACATCATCTTTAAAGAAATTATCAAGGAAAAAGGCCCTTATATTCTAGAACCAGAGGGTAAAGTAGTAATTTTTAAAATCCACCAATCACGTCCTGAGAGAGATCCCAAAATGAAAATTCACAAAAATATTATAGTCAAATTCCAGAACTCTCAGGTCAAGGAGAAAATACTGCAAATAGTCAGAAAGAAATAATTCAAATATCAAGAAGTCACAGTCAAGATTACATAAGATTTAGCAGTCTCCACATTAAAGGGTTAGTGGACTTGGAATACCATATTCCAGAAAGCAAAGGAATTTGGATTATAACCAAGAATCATCCCCCCAGCAAAACTGAGCATGATCTTTCATGGGGAGAAATAGATATTGAATGAAATAGAGGACTTTCAAGTCCTGATGAAAAGACCAGAGCTCAACAGAAAAATCAATATTCAAATATGGCTCAAGAGAAGCATAAAAAGGTAAACAGAAGGGATTCAATAAAGTTAAACTATTTACTTCCCTACATGGAAAGATGATACTTATAACTCTTAAGTACTGTATCACTAGTAAGGCAGTTAGAAGAAAGTATACATAGATAAAGAATACAGGTATAAATTGTCCTTGATGGAATGATATAAAAAAATTGAGAGTAGAAAAGAGAATTGCACTGAAAGAAAAGGGAAGAAAGAGGTAGAATGGAATAAATTATCTCATATAAACAGGCACATAAAACCTATTACAGTGGAGGAAAAGAAAGGGTGGTGAGCATTGTGTGAGCCTTATTATCAGATTTGACTCAAAAAGAGAACATATGTGCTCAGTTGAATATAGATATCTATCTTACCCTATGCAAAAGTAGGAGCAGAGAAGGACAAGTAAAGGGGGGAAGGTGGTGTTAGAAAGGAGGGAAGATTGAGGGAGGCAATGGTCAAAAAGAAAACATGGATGAGGAAGAACAGAGTGAAAGGAGAGAGAGAGAAATATAAACAGGGGAAATAGGATGGAGAGAAATAAAGTTAGTAATCACAACTGTGAATATGAATGATATGAACTTGCCCATAAAACAGAAGCAGAGAGCAGACAAGATTTGAAAAAACAGAATCCCACAATATGCTATTTACAAGAAACAGATTTAAAGTAAAGAGACACAAAGAGTAAAGGTAACAGTTGGAGAAGAATCTATTATTCTTCAACTGAAGTGAAAAAAAAAAGCAGAGGTAGCAATCATGGTCTCAGACAAAGTAAAAACAAAAATAGATCTAATTAATTGAGGGGAAACAGTATTTTGATAAAAGCTGTCACAGACAATGAAGTAATATTAGTATTAAACATATATGCACCAAATAGTATAGCATTCAAATTTCTAAAGGAGAAATTAAATTAGTCACAAGAATAGACAGTAAAACTTTAATTGTGGAATACCTTACCTTTCCCTTCTCAGAACGAGACAAATCTAACCACAAAATAAACAAAAAAAAAAAACTTAAGGGGGTGAATAAAATTGTAGAACAGTTAGATACAATAAGCCTCTAGAGAAAAGTGAATGGAGATTAAAAAGGAATATACCTTTTTTCAATGGTAGATGGCACTTACACAAAAATTGACCATGTATTAGGGCATAAAAACCTCATAACAAAATGCAGAAAGGCAAAAATATTAAATTAATCCCTTTCCAATCATGATGCAATAAAAATTACATTTAATAAAGGACCATAGAAAGATCAATTACAAATTAATGGGAAACTAAATCATCCAATCATAAAGAATAAGTGGGCCAAAGAACAAATCATAGAAAGTATCAATAATTTCATTAAAGAGTGACAACAATGAGACAACATAGCAAAATTTATGGGATGCAGCCAAAGCAGTACTTAAGGGAAATTTTATATCTCTAAACACATCAATAAAATAGAAAAAGAGTAGATCAATGAATTGGGCAAGCAACTGAAAAAAAAACTAAAAAAGAACAAATTTAAAATTCATTCTTAATAGGAAATTCGAATTCCAAATTGGAATTCCAAATTAGAACACTAATGCACCATTACAGTTGTGAATTGATTCAACCATTATGGAGAGCAATTTGGAACTATGTCCAAACAGCATACCCTTTAATCCAATAATAACACTACTAGTTCTATACTCCAAAGAGATTGAAAAAGAGGGGAAGGACGTATTTGCACAAAAATATTTATTACAGTTCTTTTTGTAGTGGCAAAGAATTGGAAATTGAAGTGATGCCACAAATTTGGGAATGGTTGAACAAGTCATAGAATATGATTGTAATAGAATATTACTGTGCTATAAGATAACGAACAGGCTGATTTCAGAAATACCTGGAAAGATATATATGAACTGATGCAAAGTAAAGTGAGCAGAAGCTAGAAAACATCATGATAGTAACAGCAATACTGTACAATGATGAATTGTGAATGACTCAGCTATTTTCAGCAACACAATGATTGAAGATGATTGCAAAGGACTCATGATAAAAAAAATACTAACCATCTCAAGAGAAAAAATTGATGGCATCTGAATGGAGACAGAAGTATACTATGTTGTGCTTTCTGTATTTTTTCAAGATTTTTTTGGTCTGTGTTTTCTTATACAACATGACTAATATGATAATATGTTTTACATGACTGAACATGTATAACCTATATCAAATTGCTAACTGTCTCAGGGATGTGGAAGGTTAAGAAGAGAGGGAGAAAAATTGGAATTCAAACTTTTTAAAAGAATGGGGGAAATTGTCTTTACATGTAATTGAGGAAAAATATAATTTTTTTTAAAAAGGAAAATTTGATGGTCAGTAAGATTATTGTGAGGAACAAATAACATAATGTATGTACAAAAAATATTGCAAAAGTAAAACACTTGCTATTATTCAGTTACTCAATGTTTCAACCAAACTGGACTATTGAGTGTTCTACAATTTCAACCTGTACTCATCTAGTTAGAATGTTTCATTTCTGCTCTCCCTCATGCTTGAAAAGCACTGCTTCCTTATCTTTAAGGTTACTGAAACTCTTCTCTTCTCTTCCTTCAACACTCACTTCAGATGCCACCTAAGCCTATCTTCATCAGTCCCAATCTTTTCATCTTTTAACTGTCAGCAACCTATCTAGAAATATTAGAATCTATGCAACAACAGCAACAAAATAACTATTCAGTTCATTTCAGTGGACTTCCAAGCCACCTTCGTACCATTCTCCTACACTCCAGCCACTACCACCACCTCCAGCTGAGCAATCCAACTCCTACCCTAGAATTGTGGGCTTCTGATTGGTGAGTCTTCATCATATCTAGACTGATCGAGATGCACCTCACTGCTCCTCAGCCACCTTCATGCCATGCCACTACTCAGTTACATTTCCCACTCTCCTCTCTGCTCCCACTCTCTGGTTCTGGGACAACAATCAAATCATTGTCACAGTGCCTGGAAACATCAATTGCATTGGTTCTTCACTTACCATTCCTGTGACTTATCTGATCAAAACACTCCTTTCTGACACCCACTTCTCTATAGGTGTGTTGTTTTCCCCTACTGGAATATAAACTTTTTGAAGGCAGGAACTCTTACATTTTGCATTTGTATTCCCCAGTAGCACAGGCTTGTAACTTTTTTTTTATTTGTAATTTTTTTGACTCTGCCTCCATTCTCTTAGGGCCAGGCTTTTTACATCTCTCCTTAAGGTTTCTCAGATACTATAAGGAGTTTGTGTATATCTATTCTGTCATCAACTTGATCCCCAACCAACTATGTCTTCCATATGTCAGGAGGCTAGTGACTAGCACCTAATCCCATTTAACCATTTAACATTAATTATCTTTTACAAAAGGATATTTAATGCACATATATAGCAAGAATAAACATAAAGCCATTTTCCCCAAAACGTCAGGGGTATATATCTTTCTATACAAACTCAGTCTCTGGGAGATGGAAGGAGAGACTAAGTTCACAATTTAGCTCAATTGCTATGGAGCATTTGTTCCACCAAGTTCACGTCCAAAGCTGGAAGAGGCGCCAATTTCTGCTAAACTTGAGTCCTGGGACCTTCCTACTACCACCCACCCTGAATTCCTAGATGCCCTTGGCTCATGCTCCTCGCCCAGATTTACACTCTACTAACTGCATCTACAATGAAAAATGGGTGGGGAAAGAGGAAGCCAGAGACTTGTTTCTCAGGATCCCAATGTCTGGGAACAGTAGAAGAGGGAAATAGAGAGGTGATCCAGGGAGGTCTCATTGCCCTTCCCCCTACAGCACGGTTCTCTTAACAGAAGCTGCCAAAAAAAAAAAAAGGAGTCACTATACTCCCTCAGACACAAATAGTTCTGGCTAGGAAAGAGCCTTCTCTTGTGGTAGGTCAACCAGAAACAGTTGCAGAATGTCCACTGTAACGCCATGCACAAGCAGATTCCCAAAAGAATGCTACTGTGAACAACTTTTAAGGTTCAGATTACACAGTATAGTGAATACTCCATTCATTCCATTACAAATCAAGGCAAATATTCAATCAATTCACAATACAATAATCAATACTCAGTAATTCAATCAATTCACAATACAATAGTCAATACTTAATCATTCAACCAATTCACAATAGAATAATCAATCTTCCACTCATGGGGCAATTATAGATTAGCTTAATCAGTCACTTATCTAGCAATCAGTCACTAAATACAGTCATTGGAAAACCACACAAACCTTCCACCCCTTGGTGTCCAGCAAACTTCAATTTCATCAGGCATTCTATATCTGAGGAGAGGCCTTTTGTTCATCTTGACTCGAGGTGGTCTCTCAGATTCCCTTGATCTCCTTCCATGGTCCTAGCTCCTACTTGAATCCACCAAACAATCACCTGGATTCAGGGGCAGACAGCTCCCAGGTTCTCGTCCAGTCCTCTGGGATAGACAGCTCCTAGGTCCTTGTCCAGTCCTCCAGGTAGTCCCTGGCACACACCAAAATTCACAGGGTCCAACACATCTCAAACCCTTCACCACTTCTGTTGCTGGGAACTCAAGGATCCACCAAGGCACAAACAAATAAAGTCTTAGCATCCTGGTCATTTTTCTTCAGTCCTCCAGCAGTTCAGCTGGCCCTAGGACCCAGAAGGAATCTCAGCCTTCCAGGCAGCCTTCCAGGTGGTCCTCTTAGCCTTCCAGGCAGCCTTCACCAGATTCTGGTCTCATAGAAAACTCCAACTCAGTTCTCAGTCCAGCAGGCCCAGCTCCCAGATGCTGGGACAATTCTGCTTCCTCCAAGTCAGTTCTCAGTTCAGCAAGCCCAGCTCCCAGATGCTGGGACAATCCTGCTTCCTCCACCAGGAGTCACATTTCTTGATTCCGTCTGTCTGTCCTCTGGAGCTCTTCTTAAGTATATACACTGGCCTCCTGTCTCAGCTAACCCCCTCTTGCCATGTCAGCAACAGGAGACAGGGTTCACATCCTCTGTCTCTTTCACAGAAGACAGAGTTCACACCCTCTTTCTTTCAAGAGGTACAGGGCCCTTAGTTACTAAGGGCTAAGTATCTGCTAAATTGATTACTGTTACATCCACATATTCTCCAGTCCTCATAATTCTCCTAGAAGCAGTCACCAGTCATCTTCCATGTGGATGCTGCCATCTTAGCAAGTTGATGGGATCTGCCTATATACCAAACTCATTTTATGAGAAAAAGGAAGATGGCTGGATCATAGTATCATAAATCTTGAACTGAAAGGGAGTTCAGAAGCCATCAGTCCAAACTCTTTCATTTTACATATGAGAAAACTGAGGTAAAGGGAAGTTAAGGAATTTGTCCAAGGTTAAATTAGTTATTGTTGTTGTTCAGTCATTTCAGTTGTGTCCAACTCTCTGTGGCCCCATTTGAGATTTTCTTGGCAAAGATACTAGAGTAGCTTGTCATTTCCTTCTCTAGCTCATTTTAACAAATTAGGACACTGAGGCAAACAGGGTTAAGTAACTTACCCAGTTACATAGCTAGTGTCTGAGGCTAGATTTGAACTCAAGTCTTCCCGATTATCCATTGCATCACCTAGCTGCACTGTTAAACTAGTAGTAAGCATCAAAAGAAGGTTTTGTCCCTAGGACTTCTCATTCCAGAATTTCTTCCATTGTGCCATGGTGCCCTCTGCTAAAGTAGAGAGAATGCTGAGTTTGGAGTTAGGAGACATGGGTTTGAGTCCTAGGCTGCATGATCCCATGCAAAATCCCAACCATTTTGAGTTTGTTTTCTCATCCATAAAATGATGATGCTATTGATGCTACCTCCCTGATAGGCTTATTGTGCGGAGATTATTTGGTAAACTTTAAAGTGCTATATAATTGTTTTCTTACTGTTCTTTAATGACCTAAAAGGGTGTCTCAGAAAAAGATATTAATATTCATTCTCTACAAAGATAACACTAGCAGTCAAAGTGAGCATTCCATTTGTGCTAAGAAATATTTATAATGGACTTTTGATATAGCTCAGAGTCCTAGCAAATATACATTAGCAGATATCTTTTATTTTCTTTGGTTTAGGTAGAGCACTATGTGAACTTGGAAAATGCGTTCATTATTCAAAATTTGCTGAAAAACATTTTCATGGTATTTCCACCAGTTATTTTCATACACAAAGTTATTTTCCTCTCATATCTAAATTAAATAATGCATAAATATTAGTTTTTAGTGGAAATATCAGAATTTCTTGGAATTTCCTTGGGGGGAAATACTATTGAAAGGTATTTTCCTCTAATTCTAGTGGCTGGGAATGAAACTAACCAACTCATACTTTAGTTTTAAGAAGTATAGCAAATTTTCCCATATTTCAACTATTGAAATTATTTTCTATAGCTAAGAAAACACTTCTGTCTTGATAATGGCACATAGAAATTTCAGTTACCAAGAAGCAAATTTTGTTTTTACATAACAATTTGCATTTTTTATATAGCTCTATGTGGGTGATTAAGGAATTGTGTGTGGTGCCTGTGTGTATACTCACACATATATGTGAGGACTTGCCAGTTAGGTTACAATGGCTTCATCTCCCTTATTCCAATATTCCTATCCAGAGGAAAAAAAAATACTTTGAGTCAATACTGGCTTAAACATGAAACACTCTGGCCTATCCAGAGACTTTGTAGATATGTGTTATGGTAAAGGATCTGTTTAGCATGAGAAGACTACTATTTGATGTATAATTAAGAAAGCTAAAAGAATAGACACCATTTGAATGCATTTATAAGAAATTGGACCACCTTATTAGTTAACATCTGTTAAGTTTCAAATCTCTCTAAAGTCCTGATTAGGGCATAGTTGCTCCTTGGTTGCCCAGAGATGCATAATATCATGAAATCTATGATGCCTTTATGGACCAAATTATCTATCATAACAAGCTGAAGTGGAGTTTTGAACAAAGCTCTTATGTCCCCAAATCTTAAGTTTAAGGAACATCAAAGATAAATTCCACCACTCTGTCTTCAGAGAGAAACAGGGAAAGAAAGAAAATGATTAACAGCCAGGTTTGTGTGCTACCAAAGTATCTGATTATAACCATTAGGTAAAGAAAAAAATTATTTTGAGGTCTTCTAGGATGAACAAAGCATTAAACTTACAGACAAATGACCTGAGTATAATTTACTCTTCCTAAATTTAAGACTAGTCATGTGACCCTTCTTTGCTTCTGCTTCCTCAGCTGTGTAGGCAAGAGGTGGTAGGGATTATAGCAAGAGGTGGTAGGGATCATAGAAAGAGGTACTCATGACATGGATCATGTGCTGAGTTATCCTGACAACTTTTGAACATATTATGGTCCAGGGCAGAAGTGTTTGTTCTATAAGATGACAAAGTAGCCCCTTTATTGGTCATTAAGTTGGAAGAGACATTGACTCAATGTAACTTAAAATGGGAGCGTCTCTCTCTATTTCCCCATTTGTCGAGTGAGATTTCTTCATATTTCTCCCTGGATCAGTGGGGGAGTGACATGATAACCTTCCCACAACTCAACAGCACGGCACTTATAAACACACGGCCACTAAAGTGCATGTCCCACCTAGAGAAGCCTAAGTTTTGGTTTGGGGTTGCCTCTTCTTTTGTGCTGCTTTCCAGGTTAATAGGTAGTTATCTTGAGATAGATAATTTCATCCTTGTAAGCAACCTTTGAAGATTGAGAGGTCCTTAATGTCAGCTAACTGGAAACAGGAGGAAGGAATTTCTACAGTTACATATTTCTAGAAGAAAAAAAAAATGACCACGGATAAGAGGAGGAGGTCTAGGTTCTGACTTGACTTGTCAGATGACATGGACTTGGAGAAAGTTGTTTGTACAGTACAAAGCTGAGGTGAAATGTAAAATGTTAACTTATTAGTCCTGCAAACTGCTTCATGTTCTTATATTTAACTCTCAATCTCAAAAGAATGCATAGTAATCATTACATCACTATTGCTGCTATTTAAGCTTTTTGCCAACTTGCACTTTGTGAATCTCTTATGTTAAGTATTTCACTTGTCTGGAAGAAAGAAGTAGCTATCCAATGCTTCATTTGCATTGTCCCTTTCTGAATCTTGAGTAAAAAGTAAACTCTTTGAGTAAAGAGACAGACTCACCATGTCACAAAGTAATAAATGCTCATGAATTAATTGGTTTTTTTTTCCACTGGTAATGCCCTACAAGAAAATTTCCAATTCCCTCTGCTATTCAGCTCTTGTGGTTTTAACAGAAGTAAATGTGTGTGTGTGTGTGTGTGTGTGTGAATGTCATTTTTTTCTATTAGTTCTATATTACTGATGTAGTTGCTTTCTTGCTGTTAGAGTAATTGTCAAAAATTTAAAGCTGAGGGCATGCCCTACTAAAAGGAGATTTTGCTTTTATCTTGCTGTTTCATATTACACTTCTATAGTATAGATAGCCTTGCAAAGGATTATGAATCTTAATGATTATGTGGCCATAGCATATTCATTATACTAAATGACCAAGACTTCCAAGTCATAAGTAGTAGGAAATTAAGGGATTTATCTAACTCTTGCAGGGAAATAAACAAAGTCCAAGTCAATAAACCTTCTGGTACTTCTACTAATGTTTCAGCAGTATTTAGAAAACTATCCAGTGGTGATTCTTGGGCAGGGTCCTTTTGACTTGGTCAGGATCCTACCATTGACATAGATGGAATCTCATTCAGGAATTGATCTAGTCTTCCTGATGTTCCATCACCCAGTAAAATTCACACCATCAAAAAAGATCATCTTAATTATAGCTAATCCAGAAAGGTGAGTGATAATCTTTCATAAGGGAAAATTGTCACCATTAAGTCAGTCCTGACAGAGAAGAACATTAAAGGGGGGAAAGGTCCAAGAATATATTTCTTTATGAAGAAGCAATGTGATAGAATAGAAAATTTCCTGAATTTTCTAGGCAGAAGGACTAGATTCTAATCTAGTCCCTTACTGGTTATCTCATCCTGAACAAGTACTTTAACCTTTCTGAACCTCATTTTCCCTCTGCAAAATAGTAATAATAACAGAATCTCACAAGGTGTTTGTGAAGCATATGCTTTGTAATCCTCAAAGTATTTTATAAATGTGATCTATTATTACTGTCTATATTTGACTACATATAGCTTCATTTAAAATCAATATGACTAATTTAGAGTTGGATTGAGTCATTTACCTATTAAACTAACCTCTTTCATCTAGTCGAACAGCCTCTTATACAAGAAGCACTCAAGCAATCCATTCTCCATCAAAATCAAAATCAAAATATTTGATGACCTGTAATTTCATAGGCATGGATCCATTGCAAAATTGCAGATCACGGTTCATGTCTTTATAGGTTTCTAATAATATCTTGGTTAAACAATTCATAGGTTCATTGATTTAGAGCTGGACAGGTCCACAGGTCCTCTATTCCACCACATTCATTTTATAGATGAGAAAACTGAGGAATGGGAAGTCCTACAGATAGTGTCCTCACCCTGTGGCCAGTCAGAAGACGAGCCTTTCTGAATTTAGCCTTCCAACAAAAGACACACTGACCATCACTAAGACTCCACTCAGAGTCTTTCTAGCTTTGGCAAGTCTTTGGAAGCCAAAGTCTGATTCCAATGAGATAGCCTTAGGTTCACTTCCACCCAACTGTGAGTTATCAGAGTAGAACTTCAGTGTAAGCTCCATCAGCTATTCCAAGTAAGTATCTCTGGTTTTAGTATGTTGCTTCATACATTATAGGAAGTCAAAATATTCCTTGGAAATTCATGGATAAAATTTTTCTTTCCAGACAAATTGGGTGTATAGCATTTCACTGACTTCCTATATGCAAGAACTTTCAGAAAAAGTTTACCATTATTCAAGCCATATGACTCATTTTTGAAAGGAAATTTAACTCTGAAGAGTTCTGAAATAGAAACAATATGTTGAGACGTATTAGTTATAATTTTGTTTTAACATAAATTCACCACCTTTCCCATACCAAGTTATCAAAGACAAAAAGGTATTAACCTAGATATATTCTGAAAGTTGTAAGGATGGGATCTTGGAGAACTTAATAGGATTTAGAGATGGAAGGGACCCTAAACATCATCTTTTCCACCACTACAGCTGAGGAAACTGAGACCCTGAGAAGGTAAATTACTTGCCCAGAGTCACATAGATAATGTCTAAGAGCATGAAATAGCATAATGTCCTCATATTCCAAATCCAATATCATCTTAAATCATAGCTAGGTTGGCAAGCTTAGCATAGTGGATAAAGTGCCAGGTCTAGAGTCAGGCAGATCTGACTTCAAATCTGGCCTCAAAAATTTCACTAGCAGTGTGACCCTGCATAAGTCACTTAACTTTTATTTGACTGCATTGCCTCATCTGTAAAATGGAGTGTGATAATAGTATTTGCCATCTAGGGTTGATGTGAGGATCAAGTGGGGTAATATTTATAAAGCACTTAGCACAGTACCTGGCACATAGCAAGCACTAGATAAACGTTAGCTGTTATCATTATTGTTAAATACTTCAAGGATCTGTAATTTTGTCAGTGTAGAAATTCCTTTTATCATTAACTTCTTGTATCAGCAAGCACCCTATCATGTCCAGGGTAGCTGCTAGCACAGGTTCTTAGATTTGCTTTTCTAAAGGAAAGCAACTCAAAATGGGTTAACAATCTTACTTTAATCAATCAAACAAATATAATTTACCTAGTTCAGAGGAAAAAGTCAGCACCCTGAACTTCAGAGAATGCAAACAGAAGTTATAAACACAAGTTACAAGCAAACAAAGAAACAGATCAGCAGACGGGCTTCCAACCATCTGACCATTACATCCATACCTAGTTAGTTACCAGAGAGGGAAGCATCAACATATGGGTTTTTCAAAGCCGGGGGGCTCAACAGTTTCCCAGAGTCTCATCTGGCCAAATCATACAACTCTTCTCAAAGTGAGCCCCAAAGCAAAATCTCACATCAGGGTGTATATATAGCCTTCTCCTGGCTCAGAGAATGTCACAACCACTGCCCAATCACAAAGTAATAAGGCATAGGAATCCTTAAGAATAAGCCTCCCGCCACAGGCTTCATGTGACCACATTCAGCCTGTTAGGGGGCAGAGCCACTTAAGCAAAGGACCTAGGGGCAGGGAAGATCTTCAGATTCCCATAACACTTCTCCATGCTCTTTAAGATTGTTTGCTGTGCCTGGAAAAATCATCTCTCTATAGCCAACCTGATAATGATCCTCTCAACTTCATTAAGCTGAAAGGAGTCCTCACTGTGGATGTGGATGCCTGGATGTTTCCCATTTCCAGTAGCACAAATGAACATTTAGCCTAAAAAATGCAATGACTAAAGTGTATACAATTAGTTAATTGTAAAGTGGAACCTTGACTTCACAGCTTCTGAGTCCCAAATGGTCCTGTTTTCACAAGACCTCACTAGCTTGAGGCATGATCTTCTTACTCATAACTTGGGAAAGAAAGGGATGAGGGCTAGAGAGTGTCAAGAGAAACAGAGAGAAGCAGAGAGAGAACACTTTTTGCCTAAATCCAAAATTCTGTAAGAAAATGTGCTATGCCAGAGTTTAAAGACCTAGTTTCAAATCTTAGTCTATTCTGATATAGAAGGATAAAAACCTGAGTGACTTATGAGGTTTGCAGCTGAAATAGACTTTAAACATCATATGTTGTCCACCTCCTTGATTTTATAGGTTAGGAAAAGGAGACTCATATAAGAGTCAGATTACTTGCCCAAGGTCACATATAGCTTATAAGGACAGAGTTCTCACACAGTCATCAGACTTCAAATCTGATGCTCTTTCCCACTATACTATGCTGCCTTTCTTAGAGTATTTTCTAAATCGTTCCTTTACCCAAACTTAATGAAATATCCTAAACAGGGTTTCTATTTCATGCTACTATATTTACTAAAAATCAAACCTCCCATGCCTAAAATGGGAAATTCATTCTCAGACTGCTCACTACCTCTGTGCTCTCCACCTTCATGTTTCTCCCTTTATTTATATTTTCTACATATCAGTGAATCTGTGACCCTAATGATATGTGTACTTCCTCTATTAGCACAAAACTTCTCTATATGCCTTCTTAGCTTTGGTAATTCTTGTCCATGTTGTATATGCTGGAAATCTTCTTACAAGTTGTATTATATTTCCTGGTTACAGGCTGTCCATCTTCCAGAACTATATTTAGGAATTCTTGCACCCTAAACAAAAGACAGAAAAAGTATGCACAGCTGGAGGCGGGGAAGAAAAAATGTGTGGAAGCAAATATCTTCAGACACTAGCTGGAAAAAGCTAGTGGAGTGGAGGGGTGGGGCAGGGTTAGTACAAGATGAGCTCACCTTTGTCAAGCATCTGACAGATTTCTGGTTTAACTGGTTATTTTTGCTAAGTGCTATTTAGGCAGTTGATGACTTATTTGGGTATCCCAAAATGGCAAGAACTGAGGAGGATGTGACCTTTCTCCAACTACAGTCCTGTCTCTCCCATTTTCACCATTCCATTCACCACGCAGATGTCTTCGGGTACCATTTCACCTTTGCAGCAATGGGATAGGTGAATGATCCTCTCAACTTCATTAAGCTGAAAGGAGTCCTCACTGTGGATGTGGATGCCTGGATGTTTCCCATTTCCAGTAGCACAAATGAACATTTAGCCTAAAAAATGCAATGACTAAAGTGTATACAATTAGTTAATTGTAAAGTGGAACCTTGACTAAAGGGGTAAAAAGGGGGCTGAGACCTTGTACTGAGGTGTAGAAGGAGTAAGACAGGAAACTTATTGAAGTGATACCAATTAGATGCTCTTCTCACTCTTCTCCCTGCAGATACCAGATGCTCAGGTGGTCATACCCTTATAAAGTATGAATGAGAAAGGATGGAAGAAGGGAATGATTGCCATTCAGCAAATAGGTCTTCACTCTCTACTCTTTGCCTGTGGTTTCTTTCAGGATACCTGGTCAGCACTCTTGCAAGATGGGAAAGAGTGTGAGTTCAGAATATGAACATCTTCTCTTATAATCAGAGACCCCTCCCACCATCTTTGAAGTTTGATGATGATGAATTGGCTTTTACCTTTTCTCCTTTTGGAGTGTACTTATTGCACCTAATTAGATTATATCATTGGTTTTCAATAACTTTAAGAAATTTTCTTGTACAATTTCCTGAAATAAAGATGTTAAATTTACTTCTTCTGGAATTCCAGTAATTTTTGTTTTGCCCCCTCATTGCTCTGTTCTGCAGAGATATCAATCTCCTTAATTTTTCTTTCAAACCTTTGAGTTGTTATGCCTTCTGAGTTTTCTTTTCTTTTTTTCTGTTATGGTTCCTCCTGTCATTCTGTCTTCAAACAAAAAAAAGCTAATGCCCATTGTCATCAATGGTGCTTTTGTGCTTCCTCTGACTCTTTCAAACTCTAGTTCTGATTTTCACAGAATGAAAGAATTTTAACAGCTTAAAGACCTTAAAGATCATTTAGTCCAATTGTTTCATTATTCAGGCGAGGGAACCTGATGCCCAAAGAGAGACTTATCTGAGGTCATACAGATATGAAATCACAGAGCTAGAATCCACACTTGGGCTTCAGTGGTCTCATTACTACTCTTCTCTCTGAATACATTGCACATTACTATTTCATAAGCTAGTGGAACTGTGGAGTAGGAAAGGATTTACCTTACAGGGCATTTTTTGCTGTTTGTTATTCAATTCTTTAATAGGTGTCTGACTCTTCCTAATCCTATTTGGGGTTTTCTTGGCAAAGATACTGGAGTCATTTGGGGTGACTAGGTAGTGCAGTGAATAGCACACCAGCCCTGGAGTCAGGAGCTCAAATCCAGCCTCAAACACTTAACACTTACTAGCCATGTGACCTTGGGCAAGTCACCTAACTGCCTCTTCCCCTACAAAAAGCAACAACAACAAAAAGATTCTGCAGTGGTTTGCCATTTCCTTCTCCAGCTCATTTACAGCATCTGAGGAAAATGGTGTTAAGTGCTTTGAGCAGGGTCACACAGCTATTAAGTTTTAGAGGCCAGATTCAAACTCACAAAAATGAGTCTTCTTGAGTCCAGGCCCAGTAGTTAATCCACTGTGCCACCTAGCTGTCCCACAAGGCATCTGGTTGAATCAAATCATTGTGTAGATGAATATGCCTTGTACATCATACAAATAGGGGCCTGATAATAAGTAATGGAAAAATTCCTGGAATATACCTGAATAATCAAGAAAGCAAGGCATAATTCTGCTTCATTATAATTACATTCAATATTTTATACATTTATAGGGAATTATTACTTTGTCTCTCTCAATTCTGGTCATAGTAGTACCACCTTGACTATGTCTCTCCCAATTGCCCAGTAATCTGAAATGGTTAGAGTCTGTAATTTAGCCAGGAGCAACATTTTGTTTCTACTACCATCCTACCATCCAATCCAATCCAGGAGAAAGTCAGCCAAAGAAGAAACCAAGTCTTTCTCCTTCCATGGGTTTTGAAACTTTGAGTTTGTTTGCTTCTTATTTTTAAAGAGGCCACACAGAATTATTGAGTTATTGAATATAATCTGCTGGTGGAAATAAATCCCAACAAACTATAGGACTAATATTACCATATGGTTCCTAGCATGTCATGAGACCCATGACAACAAGTCTTTCCTCTCCAACATTTTTACTTTAGATCACTTGAGTTTTCTCCCCATTCCCCACAGGATTCAATCTCCAGCTTTATGATGTGAGTGAATGAAGAAAGAAGACTCCATATATTAGCCAGCTACAAAGCCCAGAGCAAAAAGTGCTAAGCTTAAAGTCAAGAAGATCTGACTTCAAATCCTGCCTACTTTCTAGCCCTGTGACCTTAGACTAGTCACTTAATCAGTCTCCATTTCCACATCTTTAAATAGAATAATATTTGTATCTACTTCCCCAAAATGAGATAATATGTGTAAAGCGCTTTTCAAACTCTATAGAACCATATAAATACTGCTTATTATTATCATATTATACTTGTTCTATTTTGTCCTAGAGGGAACAATTCAATTCAAGATCCATTTAGAAAGCAACAAAATCATCCTCAACATTAGTTCTGTCCAAAAGTGTAGGGATAAGTGTGAGTCTAAAAGCACCTGTAGTGTTGAGGGTCACAGCCCAGTTGCTAAGCTCACAGGAAAGTCCTGTAAGACCACTTGCCTGATGAGCAGCAGCTAAGATGACTGGCTTGGCCTGTCCTCCATTGGCCCACTCCTCCAGTGCACGAGGAGATCATGCTTTAATCGTGTTACCTTTAGGGTATATAAGGAGGATGCTACAACACAATAAAGGACAGCTGCTGTACACTTCTCTCTCACCTCTGGTCTCTTCAGTCCCTCCTGAGAATACAGCCGAAGGCTGGCCCTTAGGCTACTGAGTTAAGTGGCTGCAACGCAAAAGTATAAGAAACTATACACTGGTAAGTGTACAGCTGGCTCTTAAAAATGTATGCATATACCCAAATTAACTATAAAGGTCATATGAAGAAAGACAGGATCTGCAGCCAAAGAAAGAACTGATAAACAGAAGTATATATAAAATGATTTTACAGATATGTTTATATGTACATATATACATACTTGTGTCTAATGGTAGCCATCTCTCAGATAGGAGGGAGGGAAGAAAAAAAGGAGGAAAAAGAAATGTACATGATAAATTTATTATATATTTAAAAGGAATAGCAAGTTGTATGTAATAGATTTGTAGTTTCGTGAGCAATCATCTATTTTTATTACACTAGGTTATGGAAATGCTTGTTTTATTCCAAAATGAAAAATAAAATACATTTAAATTTTAAAAAGAAAATGTATACATGACACACTTCTAAGTTAACTTACAAGATTAACATTTCCTCTATCACATTCTTATGTTTAAACAATCAACAAAATAATAAATCAAGCTCTAACTTGTATCCTTTTTTGATATGTAAGGTTTGTAAATACTCACAACCTGGTTTAAAGAATTAGTTGAATGCCTATCATTTAAGATCCTCAAGCAGGGGCTGGAATACAACATGTGCAAAATGCAAAAAGGAGTGCCTGTTAAGGTACGGCTTAGAACTGAAGGTCTGTGAGGTGTTTTCCAGCATTGAGATGATGAGGGTCTGTCATTTCAATTTCTGTCTAACTTTTCAAAATGTCTGCTTTGAGAAATGAGGGATATCTGTAATATTTTCATTGAAATTGCTTTTACTTCATTCAAAGCAAACTTTCAACTAACCAATAGACTGTCCATGTCTCTTGTTTGCTGAATGGTAATACCTGACCCAAAGGGTCAGCAAAATAGGGAAAGCAGGTTTATTTTGCAACTTGTTTGTTTTTCTGGTAATTGGTAGTGGCAAGGGTTCAACTAATGACCAAAATGAGGTTAGGAGATTATTTGTGGATTCAATTTTTAAAGTGATCTCAAGGATAATTGAGAGCTGACTAAGGAGGTGGACACACATGTGTCTGTGAAACACAGTTCAAGTCTGATAAAGCTATCTGTGTCAAGTGACTTTGAGATTTGAAAAGCAGGCAAATTTTTACAATATTGAATATTATATAATAGCATGGGTTTTAAGGATGTCAGCCCTTTTTGGTGTGATTTAATACAGCCTACTTAAAAGAAAAAATAGGAAATCTATGTGAACAGTTTCCAGCTATCAGCTCCAATTTGCCATGACAGCCCATGACACAGGAAGCTCTCTGTGTTATTGAGCAGTTTTGACTGTCTCAAAAAAGAGCTGATTTGAATTTGTTCTCATTCTCTCTCTCTCTCTCTCTCTCTCTCTCTCTGTCACTCTCTCACTCTCAATGCAATCTAATTTTCAGCTCCTCTAACTCAAATGAAAAAGGGAAATCTACGCAAGGTGATTCTGATTTTCTTTCCTTTTTTTATTTTTTTATTATGAATTTAAAATTGTCAATAAACATGAAAATTTCAATAAACAAAAAAAGCATAAAAGGATTTTATATGAAAATGTGAGATGCTGCATGTATTATGTTTCTTTATAAAATTCTGTATTAATTTAATGTGATACTAACAAAATTGTCCTCACTGTCTGTGATCCCTTTGGAACACCTTTTTCCTCTGTTATGTGCATTTTTTTTTAGCATTTCATTGAAATTCTTTTCTTTGATTTCTTCTATTTTTATTACCCACCAGTATTCCAATCTCAATACATCAATCAAATAGAAACCCCCTTTTGTAATAAATAAGTATAGTCAATCAAGACAAATAACACATTGACTAAAACAAGAGCTGCTAGCAAAAGTAGAAATCAGTCTTCTACCAATTAGATTTAGTACACCATTTTAAACCATATACCATAATAAGCCACAAATGAAGATATAACCTAAATTTGAGTATTGTCTCTTGCCAAGATCCTTTTCTGCATTTATTAATATAATAATTTGATTTTTATTGTTTTGTAACTAAGATGATTTATTATGTTTATAGCTTTTCTAATGGTTTAAAAAAAAACCCTAAAATCGTATTATAACTCCAATCTAGTTATACTTAACCATCTTTTAAATATGTTCTCAATGACTCTTCATTAATATTTATTTACTACTTTAACATTAATACTTGTTAAAGAAAATGACCTATGGCTTTCTTTTCCTCCTTCATTTTTCCCTGGTTTAGGTATCAAGACATAGTGGTTTCATAGAAGTAGTTTGGTACAATGCCATCTTTATCTTAAAAAAAAATGTAATTTTCACTGTAAATGCATTAATTCCTAAAAGTCTGGGCTTTTTAACCTCTCCTTTGTGAGCTTATCAATTGCTCACTCAATTTTTTTTTTCTAGAATTGACTTACTTAAATTCTCTTTCTTCTGTTCTGTGAACAAAGGGTATTTTTTTTAACAATTTTAATAAAATTGTTGGGGTTTTGACCTATAATTGGGCATAACAGTTTCTAATAATTACTTTTATTTAATTATCAGGTATGAATTCTCTTTTTTTATTTTGGATTTTAGATTTCTTTAAAAAAAAATAATGATTTGTCTATTTTTTTTCCAAAAAACCAGCTCCCAAATATATTGATCAACTCAGTATTTTGCTCTGCTTAACTTTTCTTCAATTTTCATTTTTTTTCCTGTTTTTTAAAGCACAGGAAATAGATTATTTGCTACTTTTCTCAGTTTATTTTTTAGTTGTATATCCAATCACTGATCTATTCTTTCTCTTTTTCATTATTGAACATTTTTAAACATAAATTTGCTCTAAGATCTTCTTTGACTGGATCTTAAAAGTTCTTGTGTGTTGTCTCACTACTGTCATTCTTTGAAAAAATATTCATTTTACTTACGATTTGTTCTCTAACCCATATATTTTGTTAAATTGTATTGTTTAACCTTCATTTAAGTTTTAGTGTTTTCTTCTAATTATTTGGATTGGTTGCAATATTTATTATGTTTTGGTTAGTATAGTATATGTCTGCTATTTCTCTGGCTTTTTGCAATTATTCATGAGTTGTTTTATAACTTAACCCAAGGTTAATTGTTTTAAACATACCATCATGTGAATCTGAGAAGCATGACTATTCCTCTCTATTCCAGTTACGTATTCATGAGAAGTCTATCATATATAACTTTCATAAAATTTCATTGATATCTTGAAATTCTCTCCTAATCAAGTTTTTCTTGCCCAATGTCTAGCATATAATAATTACTAATAAATGATTCTTGATTGAATGATATGATCAATTGGTTAAATTCAACTAGTTCTTAATGTTGGACATTGAAGTCCCCAATGAATACTGGTTTCATGTATATTTCTTCTTACACGTCATGTTATTCCATGAATATACATTACATATAATATGTACACATATATGTATGTATCTGCATATATATGGATATTTGTACATATAAATATGTCTATTTGTGTATATGTACAATGTTGGTATTATTTCATTATGCATAGTGCTTTTAATCATAATATAGTTTGCCTAGAATCTCTTTTAATCATGTCTATTTTTGCTGTTGCCATGTTTGAGATCATGATTGCCATCCCTGATTTCCTGATTTTCTGAATTTAGTTGAAGCAAAATAGATTATGCTCCAGCATCACATTTTAACTCTGTCTGAATCATGTTTTAATTTTGTCTAATTAAATTCTTAATTCTAATCTATTCTACTATGCTTCTCTGTTTTATGACTGAATTTCTTCAATTCACATTCATTATTATGATTGTTAATTGTGATTTTCCCTCTATTACATCTTAATACACTTTTTTTTCCTGTTAACTCCTTCCCCTCTTCACAAAGAAAAAATAAGTACTAAAATAAAGTGAAAGATATCAACACTAGTGATATAATAGAAGCTGTCTGATCCCTATCGTATGCTCCTCCTCTCTTTGCCCAAACCAAGCCCAGATAAACAGTTCTTAAAATTTCTTGCCTTTCAATTCGTATTTTAGATCTGTCCCCCATGGTTGAAAGGTTTTTTGTTTATGATTATTCTCTTCCAATTTCTAATTTTCCCCCTTTGAACATCTCTTCTCTTTCTTTCTCCACACCCCTTTTTCTGTTGAATATATTGTATTTATACGCCAAATTCTTTCTGTATAGTTGTATGTGGGTATTTAACTCTCCTGTCCCCAATTCCAATTTTAAAAGAGGTTCATGAGATGCTTACTTCCCACTTAGAGTTTGGTTAGACATCAAAGACACCAAGGTCATCCACTGCATTCTAGGTCATCTCCAGTCATCCTGACTTTTGTCTTGCCACTGGACTTTGATGACTCTGGAAGAGAGAGTAAGGTTGATGACTTTGTGCAACTGCCTCACTTAAATTGAATTCACACACAAACAAGACCTGACCCCATGGTATCAGCTGGTTCCCTTTGAAAATAAACAAAGAACAACAACTTCCCCACTCCTACTTCCACTTTTTCTAAATTCTTCTAGTGCACCTAGAATGTGAGAAATATTAATTTGCGCCCTATTATTCCTCATTTATTTCCTGGTGTATTTCTGTTTCTGCCCTTTTTCTTTCTTCTTTTAAAGGCAATAAAACAAAAACACACTCTATGACCCTTAAAGATGGTGGGATTCAGCAGAGCCAGGATGGCAGTGTAGAAGCAGGAAAACTCTGTGAGCTCCCCCCATAACCACCTAAAATACCTATAAAATATGACTCTAAATAAATTTTAGAGCTACAGAACCCACAAAATGACAGAGAGAAACAAACCTCCTGCTGAAGGCAGCCCAGCAGGCTGACGGGAAGGGTCCATCACAGCACATTGGGAGCCAAGCGCAGCCCTCTGTGAGCCCATGGTTTTAGCCTCAGGGCTGCCCTGACCAGCAGCAGCTGGAGAGGACTTTGGAAGAGTGGATCACCAGCAGCTGTGGTGGTTTCCAGAAATATCAACCCATAGATGCCAAAGATAAAGTAAAAGGTCAGTGGAACTCTGTTGGAAATGGTGGGGATGGAGTGTAGTTCAGCCTCTATTCTTGGAACGAGAAGCAGCAGAGGCAATGCAACTGTGCAGCTGCCTCCATGTGGCTGCTTCAGAGCTCCCAGGCTGCAGGTCATAGGGGAACCAAGCAAGCTATCGTTTTTGCTTTAACCTGCTTGGATGTGGATCTTGGTCTTGGGTGGTGGTCCTGAAGTGTGTGACCGGTGAGCCAAAGCTGGTGGGGGCTGTAGAGGCAGTGCCCTCCTAATAGCTATAGCAGCTGTGAAAAACCCTGTTATTTGGGACAAAGCGCTCCCCTCTAGAAGCAGAGTTCTACTGTGGCAAAGAGCTCAAAAGTTGAGTAATTGAGCAGCAACATGAGCAAGCAAAGGAAGCAAAGCAAGCTCAGTGATCAAACATTAGATTCCTTTTGGGGGACAAAAAAGGACCACAGCATGGAATGGGAGGAAGACAACAAAGTCAGAATTCCTGCACCAAACACTTCCAAGAAAAATATAAACTGATTACAGGCCATGGAGGAGCTCAAGAAGGACTTTGAAAATCAAGTAAGAGAAATGGAGGAACACTTGAGAAGAGAAATGAGAATTATGCAAGAAAATAATGAAAAAAGAGTCAACAACCTGACTGAAGAAAATAACACTTTGAAAAATAGATTAATTCAAATGGCAAAAGAGGCCCAAAAAGCCAATGAGGAGAAGAATGCCTTAGAAAGCCAAATTTGCCAGATGGAAAAAGAATTTCAAAAGCTCACTGAAGAGAATAATTCCTTCATAATTAGATTGGAACAAATGGAAGCTAATGGCTTTATGAGAAATCAAGATACTATTAAACAGACACAAA
>CM053580.1:154760755-154784904 GCA_028627135.1 Pseudochirops cupreus
GAAGAGAAAGAATCTAGAATTTAAATTTCCATAATCAAATATTAAAAATACATATGCATATGTATACATATATATATATACACTATTATTAATATTATTATTAACTACATCCAACTGGGACTTAAGATACACAGGCACTGTGGTAGGGAGATCCATCCTGTCCTACCAGAAAGTCAGAGGGGTGATGGGGAAGGACATAGGAGAGAATAGATTGGGGGAGGAGTTATACAATGGGATGGCTGTTTTGGGGTGGTGGGTAGGGGAAAGATGGGGAGAAAATTTGTAACTCACAATCTTGTGGAAATGAATGATGTAAACTAAAATAAATAAAAGTTAAAAAAAATTAATAAAGTGAAGGAAAATAAATAAATAAATAATGGCTACTGAGGGTTTAGAATCACTGGGATAGAGAGGGTATGGCCAAAGGGAAGTTTGATCAACACTAAGGAATGAGTTCTGGCAGATTTTCATTATCTATGTGGAGTTGGCACCAGGGTAGAGTCCTCTTAGTTCATTAGGTAGTTCTGGCAAGGACACAGGTTCTTGGAGCTGAAGGAATAGTGTCACTCTCTTTCCCACAAGGGAGAAAATCATTCTAGAAACGTGATGGAATGGCCTTTCTCCTTTTCTCTGGAAGAGAAGAGTCCAGTGTTCAATGGAATGGTGTTCCTCCTCTTCCAAGGGAGGTCAAAGACCAAGAAGAAGACCTACTGTGATAGAATTGGCATCTACTTTGTTTCCAATTCATTGCTACCACAAAAAAATGCTGCTATAAATATTTTGGTGTATGTAGAGTCTTTGTTTTTAGCAATTGTTTCCTTGGGGTATACCCCTAGTACTAGAATCTCTGTGACAAAGGGTATGGACATTTTCGGCATTTTATTTGAATAATTTCAAATTTCTTGGTAGAATCCTGGTATACAATACACAATTCTATGAGTGATACTTTAGTTTGCTTATCTTTCTGTGATTCCTTCTGGTTTTTCTTCTGTCCTAATTTAATTTTTGAGCAGAGGAAGAGAGGAACCCTATCCTTATCTCTCTTCTCCTACCTATCCTCCCCCCCCATTCCACCCCTCAAAAAACTTGTAATAAATATGCTTAGTCAAACCAAAACAATTATTGGTCATGTCCCAAGATGTATGTCTCATTCTATAGCTTGAGCTCACTACTATTCTGCTAGGAGATAGGTAACATGCTTCACCATTGGTGCTGGCTAATAATGGTTGGACATTGATCAGAGTTCTTAAAGCTTCCAAAGTTTTTTTTTCCTTTCCATTGTTGTTATTATTGTATAAATTGTTCTCCTAGTTTTGATCACTTCACTCTGCATCAGTTCATGTAAATGTCCCCAGGTTTCTTTGAATACTT
This sequence comes from Pseudochirops cupreus, assembly GCA_028627135.1. Lineage (NCBI taxonomy): Eukaryota > Metazoa > Chordata > Mammalia > Diprotodontia > Pseudocheiridae > Pseudochirops > Pseudochirops cupreus. The sequence continues at coordinate 154,762,127 of CM053580.1, forward strand.
TTCCTACATCATTTCATATGGTTCAAAAATATTCCATTACATTAATATATCATAATTTGTTCAGCCATTCCTCAATGGATAGAAATCTTTTCATTTCCAGGTCTTTGCCACTATAAAAAGAGCAATATTTGTATCCATAAAAGTATTTTTTGTCACCAGCATTTTTGTTAAACTTTGGGATTTTCAATCTTCAATCCAAAGACCCTATTTTAAAAGACCCTAGTTTCTAGAGGATATATGTTAATATGATATGTTAATATTAAAACAGAAGGACAAAAAGATTGTGCTAATATCTTTTTCCCCACTAGAATATGGGATAAAAATGATGCTATCCCTTCAACTTCAGATACTAGACCACTCTGGTTAAGCTTGAAAAAGATCTTTTTGTAATTTTCATGTATTACTTTTCTGTGTAAAATTCCACAATGCAATTGTCTTATTTCTTGGTTACTATTATTTACCACTGATGGTTGTTTGGAATGAGTTATCAAAGAGAATTGGCAATGTCACATGAATAAAGCCAAAAGTTTAGGAAGATAGGGAAGAAAATGGCTGGAAGCTTTTAGAAAGTTTTTGTTGAAGCTTTAATGGGCAAGAGATGGATAAATTTTTATACTTTTTATGTATTATTTTACAACTATAAACTTGCTGATATTTAACTGTAAAGATAATTATAACCTACTTTAATTATAAGCATTGAAATTTAATGTTTCAGTTGGAATGTTTGCGGACTGTCAATTTGATCTAGGTGGTACTCATTCCCTGCTCCCTCAGGGTAGAGAGTCACCCTCCCTTCAGGAGTAGTCACTGACTCACTTTCTCTCCTTCTCCTCTTTCACAGCTCTGACACTAGAGAGAATTTGAGCCTCCATAGGAGGGGAGGGTGGAGATAAGCTTAGCAGACCCCACCCCTATGAGAAGAGATCCTTCACTTGCATGGCCACCAGGTTCATTAGATTCCTCTTGGCTTTCATTGCACAGTCCCTGAAAGCTGAGATCTCTATCTATAGTTTCTAACTGTTCTGGAGGCCAGTTCACTTTCAGACTTCTTATACTGGCAGTCCAATCTCCAAGGAACAGCCAACAACCAGGCAATGCTGACCTTGGGGTTTCTTTGCCCTTCTGGGTGGCCTCGTCTAGGACCTACTGAACCCAGTTGGGAACCTATTCTTTCCCTCACAAAAAGGATTCTCTACCCACAATTAGAGGGGGCTTTTTGGACTAGGAGCCGACATTTCAGCACCCTACCCTCAACTTTCCAAAACTCAATCACAATGTGAGCCAAGAGGCCATATCATCTCTTCCCAATTATTGAATATGCTGAATGTTAGGGCACACTATGCAGGTTTGATGCTTAGACAATCTCAGGCATATGCAGGTCATTGAACAGTTAACAAAAATAATTTTTGCCCTAACACAACAAGGATATACAACAAGAATTTAGTGACACTTAACTTCTCTGGATATGGCCTCCCTCATCTGGGGAGTGAATGATTGACATGGTCTTGAGAAATTGGAGGGGCCATAATTCCATGTATGAAGGACTTCTTATGCCCTTAAAAGATCAGGAGGTTACATCAAGTAAGGCAGGAATCAAGCAAGTGTCAGAGATAGCTTCATTGAATTTTAGGGAAAACTATTTCTATTGAAGGGAAGCACACACACACACACATATAATGCCTCTGATAAGCAAATACCTTACAAATGCCTCTAGGCCTTCCTATGGATATTGCCATTATACCCAAAGGTCCTCCAACTCTTGACTTTTGACTTTTCCCATTATGGCCCCATAGCACTGCCATCTGACCTACTCCTGCATCTTTTAGGACTTCTATGTCTTCCTATCTACCTTGCTGATAAATTCTCGTGTGTATGTGTGTGTGTGCGTGTGTGTGTGTGTGTGTTTTCTTCCCCAATTAGAGAATGAGCTTCTTGAGAACTGAGACCATCTCATTAGACTGTTCCCCTTAGAATCTAAGCAAAAGGCCTAGTATGAGTGTCAAATTGTTTGATGTACCTATAACAAGCTATAGAGGCTAATAACTGGTTCAAGAACATTGAGTCAATTTAAAGCTAAAATTCTCTGGGATAACTCATGCCTGTATTAATTGGTTACTATCTAATATACTTATGAAACTTTAATACTTTTAATACTTTAGTTCTTTCACCCTTAGAACCAATCAAAAAAATTTTTTTCTGGTTCATATTTTATTATACTAGAAAATATTAAAAGGTGGGAGAAGCATGGAGACAGAGAAAGGTTCTGTATTTTCCCTCTTTTGATATGAGTAATTCCACCTTTGAACTAGCCACCATTTCAGTGGAAATTGAGCAAGACATGTTCACTTCCTTATGTTTGGATTTATCTTCAGTCCAGTCAGCTTGCTAGTCTAAAGATTATCATCATAAGCATAGAAATTTAGAAAAGTCCAAACCACTCTGAAAATACAAAATGTGTGTAGTATCTTCACCAATGTTGTCACAGTGATGATTTAGGACGGGGGTGGGAAACCTCCCTCCTAGAGGCCACATGTGACCTTCTAGGTCCTTGGGTGCAATCTTTCGACTAAATTCAAGTTTTACAGAACAAATCCTTTTATTAAGGGAATTTCTTCTGTGAAGTTTGGATTCAGTCAAAGGGCCACACTTGAGGACCTAAAGGGCCACATGTGGCCTCGAGACCACAAATTCCCCACTCCTAATCTAGGATGTGCAAACCTGTACCCTAGAACTATATGAAATATTGCCACTTTGTACTTTTCTTCTATGTATACTGGCTGAAAATTATTTGTGGAGAGCCCATTGGTTTATAGAGATTTTTAGTGTGAGTCAACCTATGTCTCACTTGCCATGACTTATAAAGCTTTGCTCCTTGACTTACATCCTGTACTTAAGGTTATAGGTCCTTCTGACCAAAATAATAGCCCCTATAATGATATCCCCTAAAGACTATTTATGTTGACAATGATCAGCAGCACCTTTGGCAGATCTATGGCCACCTAACTGACAACCTGATGAAATCATAATCAATTAGGCACCACTATGACTAATTAATGCAGTTACTTCCCTACCCCTCATACCAACCACTGCACACAACAAAGCCTTTAAGAGTCAATGAGATGTAGGGAACCTACACACTTCGTGATTCATACCACTTACCTTTCAGAGTTGCAGAAAGTTTCTATCAGAAAAGAGTGCAAACAATATAAACTGTGGCTGGACTTTTGGGAACCTTTACCATATTCTCTGATGACCTGCTTTGCCTCTCACCCCACTGTGTCATTGTGTTTATTCTGCTGGGTACAATGATCCTTGTCTTACTGTTCCCCCAGGAAGATGAATTTCCTCATATGGCTTGTTTATTGGAGTCTTTTTAGATGCTACCCTGAAAATGATGGAAAAACGAATACGGTAGCTTTGCTTTGTTTTAGTCAGTTTTAAGCTCATTAAAGCTATGAATAATCTAAAACTGCACTAAGTCGCTTAAAAATACCCTGGATTTTAATGATAGGGATATAGCCTAGCATAGCCTAGCCTCTGAGCAGGAACATCTGGGTTCTTAAATCCCTCCTCTGACATTTACTGACGGAATAACCCTGTACATAAATCAACCAGTTACATAACCTCTTATAAGCAACTCTCCAACACTATAAGTTGCAGAGATGTTGATTTGCATTAGTAGAGAGATTTTCTCATCTAGGAGTTCCCTATATCAATGAAACCACAGGTCTAGTCTCAAAGGTACTAATCATAAATGAACCTAATCTCTGAGTGTGTAACTCAGAATGAGATGGCTGACATGACTATTTTTTACTGACTCTTTTTTTCATGAGTCACATAGTGACCTTTGCTTCTGAAACTTCGAAGAAATCAATAAAAAGAACTCGCAGATTCTGACCCTGTCTGTTTGTACTTGGGGAAAAGCACTACCCAGAAACTTTTGCTTGATATCTCTTCAGAAGAGAAATTTATCACCAATGTAATAATCCCCAATAGCTATCCCAAGAAACCACAGTCTTCAGAAAAGCCACATAACAGAGAACAGAATACTATGAGCAGCTCATATAATTACTCATGATAGGTGACTATATTAAAAATTAAATATAAATCATCGAGGGCATTACAGTGCTGGCATGAGATGAAGAAGGTGCTCTATGTTGGGGATAAGTTTTGCTACCTGCCTTTAATTTTGGCTCAGTTGAAAATAAGTCCAACTTGGATAAATATAAATCATTTATTGTTTGAAGTATGGCTTTCAGTATGGAAAAGAAGAGACAGAGACAGAGAGAAGAAGGAAGGAAGGAAGGAAGGAAGGAAGGAAGGAAGGAAGGAAGGAAGGAAGGAAGGAAGGAAGGAAGGAAGGAAAGAAGGAAGGAAGGAAGGAAAGGAGACAAAAGAGAAAGAAAAAGTGAGGATAAAAGAAGAGAGAAAGGAAAAAAGAAAGAGGAAAAAAGAGAGGTATAAAGAAAGAACCAAAAAAGAGAGAAATGAAAAAGAAAGATCATTTAACCTCTCTAAATCTCACAGAATCCTAGAATCTCAGAGCCAGAAGAGAACTCAGAGGGTCTCTACAACCAATATCTGACCAAAAATTAGCCCCACAACATATAAAAAAAACTTAGCCAACTAACCTTTGCTGAAAGACTCCACTAAAGGCAAAGCTGTGACCTCCTAAGAAAGCCCCTTCCACTTTCAGATGTCTCTAATTGTTAGGAAGTATGTCCTTACCTCAAGCTAAATTTACCCCCCTGCAACTTCCCCTCAATTCATTGCTCCTACTTCTGATCTCAAGAGCCAATGCAGAATAACTCTCTGCAGGTACTTAAAGACAGCTGTTATATATAGTATTTTGATTTGGTTTTCATATGAATTATGGCAGGGAAAAAAGGTGGATCACGGGGTTGTGTCTAGATATTCTAACTATTTTTATCCTTTTAAATCACACAATTTTTTTGCAGGGGGTGGGGATAAGGTGGTAGATTTCAGATAACATAAGTTTAACATATAATAGATTTAGAGAGAGAAGGAAAATTGGAAGTCATTTAACCCAGCCCTCTCACTTTATAGATGAGACAGCTGAAGCCCAGAGAGGTTAAGTGACTTGTTTGAAGTTACACAGACAGTAATAGAGCTAGGATTCAAACCCAAACCTCTGACTTCAAATACAATACCCATTATATCAAACCCCACTAATTTGGAAGTCATTTAAACTGAGATGATAATATACATAACATTATTAGATATTAGAGTGAGTTAAATGAATTAAATTAATGAATAAATCAACAAGCATTTATTAAGTAACTACTATATGTCAGGCAGTGTGCATATAGTCCCTGACCTCAGGGAGCTCCCATTCTGTTAGAGGAGGCAATATATGCCAGGATATATACAAGGCAAAGAGGAGGTGTGAAGGGAAGAAACTGGCAGCTGCTAGGATCAGACCAAGGTTGGTTTGTTTACAAGACAGGCCTGGATTAAAAAAAAAAACAGTTGAAGTATGAGGACATGAAGTTAGATAATGTATTTGATAGCTGAAGGAAAGTTTTACACTTTTCCTGTTTTTTCAAGCCCTGACTTGGTAGAGACCATAGCAACATTCCAAGGATGGAACATCTTTCCAAATGAATTGCACATTATTCCCTTTAGGCTCTCTACCTTCCAGACAAACTGACCTACTTGCCATTCAGTTTCCCAAACTAAGGACTCCATTTTCTTTCTACTGGTTTTTGTACAAGGTGTCCTCCCCAGTTTGAATGAATTCCTTCCTCATCACTTCCTCTTTTAATCCCCGCCTTCTGGCAAGATGCAGCTCAAAAGCCATTTCCTATTGGAAGTATTCCCTAATCACCTGAGTGGTTAATACATGCTCCCTCTGCCTAGAGGCAGCTAGGTATTGAAGTGCTGCGCCTAGTCAGGCAGACCTGATTTCAATTCCAGCCTCCTATACTTATCAGCTTTGTGATCCTGGGTAAATCATTCTATCTTGTCTGCTCAGTTTCCTCAACTATAAAATGGGAATAATAACAGCATTTACCACCCAGGGCTGTTGTGAGAATCAAATGACATCAAATTTGTACAGCACCTACAACAGTGCCTGGCACATAGTAGGGGCTTGAAAAATGTCTATTTCCTTCCCTCTCCATCCTCAAATTATTTTATATATACTTATCTCTTTACATGTTGCACCTCATAGGGTCCTAGAGAATGTTAGCATCTTGAGAAGAGGCGCAATCTTCATTCAATTGTCATACTCTGTATCAACAATGCAGTATTCACAATGCCTACAGTAACTATAAATATGCTGATGTGGTTATTAATCACAAAATGTAACAGGCTCTCTACATGAGGGATATAGCTAGAACATTTATTCAAATACCAGAAAACTAAGTCCCAAAACCAGAATGTCAAAGCCATCACAGTAGTTGTAGTGTTCACACACATAGTTAATGTAATAAATATCCACATTCTCAAGCCTTCAAAACAGAACAGGCTACCTTAGGCAAAGATCCTCCGCTCCTCACTCACCACAAACTGCTCAGCATCCACACAGCTTGCTCCCAGCAGCTCCAGTTCCCCACCCCTTCCACGCCCACCCCCCACAGTTCCCATCCCAGGCAGTCCTCAGCAGGAGTCCTTAGCAGAAAGTCTGGCTGGCTCAAAAATAAGGAATTCGCCCCACAGCCGCCACTTCCAGTCACCATACTGACTCCAGCTTGACTATGGCTTCCTCTTGCCCCACCCCTTCCTGTTATGTCAGCAAGTTCAAGGAGCATGGAAGATCTTCAAATCCCATACCTGTTATATACCCCAGCACTTCAAATGAAGGCATTCAATTAATGTTTGTTCTGTTGGTTTGGTTACCTAAGGCCTAAATTGCAAGAAGAAGGGAAGGGAGAAAAGGGAAAGAAATAATTAGGAATTACAGCTACTGCAAAAAGAGAAATTTGAATTCAGTGGGAGGACTGATTTTCAAATGTAATAGAAACCTTAAGGTTTGCAATTATACACATATGGAAAGAGGGAATTTGTGGCAGCTTCTGCAAGGATCCAGATTTTGACAGGACAGAGAGACATCCCAGAAAGAGTCTGGTTTGAGATGATGCCCGTATGAATAATCAGCAAAAGGGTTTAATATCCTGTGAGGCCTCTGGAAAACTGGCTAGGGTTATAAATACAAAGTATTATACCTTCAAATGGAGCACTTAAATTTAATACTGAAGGGAACAAAGTATTCTTGCATTAAGAAAGGAGCTCAATGTGACTATTATGGAAGTGTTTTGCATGACTATACATGTATAACCTAAATCTAATTGCTTGCCTTCTCAATGACGGCAGCTGGGGAGGCAGGAGGGGAGAGAATTTGGAACTCAAAGTTTTTAAAATGAATGTTAAAAATTGTTTTTATAGGGCAGCTAAGTGGTGCACTGAATAGAGCATCAACACTAGAGCCAGGAGGATCTGAGTTCAAATTTGACTTCACATATTTAATACAAAACTAGCTGTGTGACCTTGGTTAAGTCATCTAACCCCAATTGCCCTACCTTCCCTCCTGTAAAAAAAAAAAGGCCAAAATAATTGTTTTTACATGTAACTGAGAAATAAAACATACAGGCAATGGGGTATAGAAATCTATCCTGCCCTACAGCAAAAACAGAAGGGACGGGTGATAGAAGGGGGGGGCAGATTGGGGAAACTGGCAATCACAATGCATTCCGTCTTTGGGTGACAGGAGGGAAGAGATGGGGATAAAATGTAGAACTCAAAATCTTGTAGAAGTGAATGTTGAAAACTAAAAACAAATAAATTAAATTTTTTTTAAGAAAAGAGTTCAGTTGGTAAAGGATGAAATCTACTGTCTCCAACATAGACAAATATTTTGACACTTGCAAAAGAATAGGAAAAGAACTCTGGTTTAATAAAAAATATATATTAAGATATGTGTACAGAGATCAGCCAAGATGACAGGGTATCAGAGAATCCAGGTCAAAGAAAAAAATACTACAAGCAGCCAGAAATAAAGAATTCAAAGACCAAGGAGTCACAGCCAGGATCATACAAGATTTAGCAGCCAGTAGAATAAAGGAGTGCAATGTTTAGGATAAAGTATAGGTTTACAAACAAGAGTAATTTAAATAACAAAACTAATTATGATTGTACAAGGGGAAAAACAGACCTTTAATGAAATAGACTTCAAAGTATTCCTTATGCACAGACTACAACTGTGTAAAATCTTTGAAATACAAACACAGAAGTTAAAAGAAATATAAAAAACTAAATATAAATGGATAATCAGAAGGTAAACTGATTACATTCTGATGGAAAAGGTGGATAATATAAGAGTTCCATAAAAACCCTAATGTCATCAAGTGTCAAAGAGGAAACAAATAATGAAAGAGGCTTGGAGGTCATATTGTTATGCTTTGATAATAAAAGAAGAAATAAAAAAGAAGAAGGAAGGGATATATTAGGGAAAAAAAGGAGGGATAATTAATATAAACAAGGATAATCAAATAAAAGTTCATACAAATTTGGAAGGTGTAGGGGACAATGTGTCACTTGAGTCTCACTTTCATCAGAATCGGTCAAGTAAAAGTAGAACACATATGATTAAAAATTATTAGATTTGACCCAGCAATACCATTCTAGGGCTGTATCCCAAAGAGATCATAAAAATGGGAAAAGGACCCACATGTACAAAAATATTTATGGCAGCTCTTTTTGTGGTGGCCAAGAACTGGAAATTGAATGGATGCCCATCAATTGGGGAACGGCTAAACAAGTATATGAATGTAATGGAATACTGTCATGTTATAAGAAATGATGAACAGGCAGACTTCAGAGAAACCTGGAAATAGTTTGAACAGTATGAACTGATGTGCTGAGCGAAAGGAGCAGAACCAGGAGAATATTGTACATAGTAACAAACACAGTGTGCGAGGACTGATTTTGATAGACTTAGCCCTTCTCAGCAATGCAAGGACCTAAAACAAGTCTGAAGAACACATGATCGAAAATGACAGTCACATCCAGAGAAAGAACGATGGAGTCAGAACGCAAAATGAAGTAGACTATTTCCTTTTTTGTTTTGTTTTATTTTGTTTTGTTTTCTTTCTCATGGTTTTTCCTATTAGTTATAAATCTTGTATGTAACATGACTAATGCGAAAATGTGTTTAATAAGAATGTATGGAGCCCATATCAGATTGCAAGCCATCTTAGGGAAGGAGGAGGGAGGGAGGGAAAGAAAATTGAAAACTTATGGAAGTGGTTGCTGAAAACTAAAAATAAATAATTTAATTAAAAAACATAAAAAATTATTAGAGTATTAATAAATTAATCCAAAAGAATGGGTGGGTCAAATAGAGGAAGGAGGAATGGAATAAACATTTATATAGTGCCTGCTATGTGCCAGGCATTGTACTAAATGCTTTACAAATATTGTCTCATTTGATTCTTGCAACCCTTCAAGATAGGTACTATTACATCCCTTTTTCAGTTGAAGAAACTGAGGCAAACAGAAGTTGTTAGTTGCCCGAGGTCACACAGCCATTAAGTTTAATAAAATATAGAATACATTTAATAATAAATATAATAATATATCATATAATTGCTGTATAAATATAGTATTATATATGACATGATATAAACAGATTTAATAATAAATGTGAATATTATGTGATTATATGATAAATCATTATAGCAAATTTAATAATAAATAATCAAAGCCACACAAAATTTCATTAAAGATAATGAAAACAACAAGATACCATAAGAAATTCAAGGGATACACCCAAAGCAGAATTTAGAGGAAAATGTGTCTCTCCAAACACTTTCATCAATAAAAGAGCAAATCAATGACTTGAGCATGAAATTTAGAAATTCTAGAAAACCAACAAATTGAAAACCCTAACTAAACACCAAAATATAAATCCTGAAAATCAGAGAATAACAAAGCTGAAAGCAAGAGTCATTAAATTAATAAAGCTATGTGTCATCTTAAATAAAATAAGTAAATCATTAGCTAATTTGATTTTTAAAAAACTGAAAAGTGAATTCATAACAAATGAAGAACAAATAAAAAGAATTATTAGAAAATATTATGCCAAATTATGTACCAATAAAATTGAAAATCTAAATGAAATGGATGAATATTTACAAAAATATAAAATATCTAGATTAACCAAATAAGAACTAGAAAGCTTAAATAATCCAATGTCAGACAAATAGTTTGGATAAGCCATAATGATCCTCTGAAGGAAAAATATCTAGGTAGAGATGAATGGACATACAGATGAATTCTACCAAATATTTAAAGGACAATTTATTCCAATACCAAAAAACCTATTTGAAAAATTGGAAATGAAGGGGTCCTGCAATCAACCAATAAATATTTATTAAACACCTACTATGTGCCAGGCACTGTGCTAAGGACTAGGGCTACAAAAGTACGCAAAAGATAGTCCTTGCCTTCAGGGAATTCATAAGCTAATGGAGGGGTTAGGGGGGACATACACACAAATCATTAATCAATTGATTGATTAATTGATTAGGCAAAATTGATTATTTAGAATTGATTTTTCATAATGCAAAAAATTTGTCGTGCAAAAGCATAACTAACATATTTCAGGAGGTCTGAATGTGGCAGAATTCCATGTTATAGTATTGGACCAAATGCCTGAAGATGTTCTGTGTTATGCAGTTCATATCATAGATTTTCTGCTTTATTTCTTTGAGTGAATCCAATGAGTTATCATTATAATCATAGATTCTGAAATTGGAAAGGATCTCGGAGATTGTAGGACTTGAGAACTATAAGATCATGAATCTAGATTTAAATGATCATGTATATAAAGTCATATAATATTATAGAGCTGCACCAACTTGTCCAATACTGTCATTTTAACAAGGGAATAAACTACTTGATATTTAAACTAGGAAAAGTCAAACAGAGGGGGGAAATATATATATACCCATATCCTTAATGAGAAATGATTCAAAAAAATTAAATAAGATACTAGCAAGAATAACCACAAGAATTATACACCATGACTAGATTAGATTTATATCAGGAATATAGAGCTTGTTCAATATTAGGAAAACTATAAGCAAAATTGATCTTAATAACAAAGCCACAAAAGTCATATGATTGCAAAAATGAATGCAGAAAAAGCTTTTTACAAAAGACAGCACCCATTCCTAAAAGGAATGAACAGAAAAGAAGGAATTAGTAGAAGGATACAAATTTGTGAGAAAAGGGAGATGCAGGAATGATTGCTAGAGGAAGGTCCAGGAGAAAATAGAAGGTGATGGTACTAAGGACACCAGCACTGGCAAACGTTCACTCCTCAAAGGATGGAACAAGAATGAGTAAGGATGTTAGGAAGTTCAAAGGAAAGGAGAAACATAAGGGGGCTCATTACTAATGGCTTCAATTTTCTTGGTAAAGGAGACTTTGAACAGTAGTCTGCAAAATCATAAATGTCCACTGTTAGTTCAATATTCCCAAAACAATATGCATCTAGCATTTTTATCTTTTTACTACTTTTTTTAAAAATCAACATAGGGAAGAGGGGTAAGAGGATGTAATTATTATAGTTCAGCATTCCTGAATTGTCTCTCAGTGGCTAACTAAACTGACATTCAGCATCAGGTCAGTCAGTATGATGGAACAACCAATTAAAACACTATTGGCTGGCCAAATTTGAAGGACAACGTAGAACTGGAAGGAAAGGACTACTCTATTTCCTCTACATTTTTGTGTGTCCAGTAATACTTTCTGAGGTAATAATAATAATAACAACTTCCCTAGTATTTCAACATTTGACAAGTAATCAATGTAAATTGAAAGTAGTAACCCAAAACAGATAAGCAACAGGATAGGAATGAGTAAGTAGCAATAAAGAAGTCAGATTTAGAATATTCAAATACGGTTCTTAAGACATTTAGCCTTCAAAATTTTAAACTAACTCAGGCATTGTCTGATGACCAACTGATTTACAGGAGTACTTTCTCAAAGAGAAAAGCAGAAATCTAAAACTGAAACAGCTAAATAATAATTAAACAAAGTATAAGATGACGAATCTGAGACATACATATTATTGTAATATTATATCAGGTGAAAGCAATTATCTGTGTAAGGGATAGAGGTAGGAGGGAAGGTGAGAATTCACAGTGAGCTCAGCTGACACAATTCCTACATGGAGTTTGGAGCATATACAGGTATTCTCTAACTGGTATCATAGTCATATGATAAAGAAGAACCTGTTGACTGACTATAGACCTGGAACTGGAATGCATTCTGAAGGCATTAATTAACTTGGTCTCTGGCTGTGGTTCTTTTCTGCTTCACTGGCATTAGAAAGAAAAAATTAACTGATGTGTGCCTATGGGTGAGGGAAGGGACTCAGGTTCTCTCTCACCCAAAGACTGGCATAGACCAAGAGTACATGGTTCTGCTGTTACTTTTATCTCTGTTGTGGCTATTCTTTTCTGCCTTTAGGTTAGGAGACTGGAGATGGCTACTAATGTATGAGCTTCTAAAGGTCCAGTGATGGAACCAGCAAAAACCAAAGAGTTATACAGAGAAATGATGTGCTGATCTACATGCTTGACTAAGCCCAGTGGTAGTAGAGTCAATCTCATCTATTCCTAAGCCACTTCACATATGGAAGTGAAGCTGGTGGGGAGAAATTTATGTAAGAAACATTTGTGTCCACTCTTCTCAGGAACCAAGATGGCATACAGGAAAGAATGCCTCCAGGTGGCTCTATCATACAGTTCATGGAGTTTTGTTATTTCTCTGCATACTCTTTATTTCTCTACCTCTTGTTACATGGGGGGGAGGGAACCCTGGAATCATATAAATCATAGTCAAAGAACTTGGTAGAACCATTTCAGGAGAAAGCTCCTCCAACAAGAGTATCTATCTCCTATATAATTACAACACTTTTTTGAATTCCACTGAACAAGCACCATAACATGTGAGATTTAGAATTCAGAGACTTTGGTTCAAAGCCAGGTTCTGCCACTTGCTACGTGAGTAATTTTGGACAAGAATGCTAGAGGTTCTAGTTTCCTCATTCATAAAATGAAAGTTAGACTAAATTATCTTTCAGGTCTAAAATCCTAAGGTTCCAATAGTAATCACATTCAAGATTCTATTCCTATCCTACAGAACAGAGAGCCTGTAGATATTTTTGGCTAGTCCTAAAACAAACAGACAAAAACCTTAAGGTTTGGAAATTAAAGGAATGGTAGGACCATTAACTTGGTGATCCCTCAAAACATTCACTTTTTAAAAAGCAAGGATTTTGCCACATTTCAAGAGTCAAATTAGTTAGCCTTAACTGTTCCCCAGATCACTGAAAGTGGGAAAGAGAGAGAGAGAGAGAGAAAGAGAGAAAGAGAGAGACAGAGACAGAGAGAGAGAGAGAGAGGGTTGCCTTTCACAAAAATGGCAGGTAAAGTGGCCCAAATGAGAAGTTTTTATTCCTACTTTTTATACTAACCCTCATTATCTTGAGTCAAATCAATAAACACTAGTGAACTAGACACAAGGGCTACACAATAGCTATACCCTTAGAATTAAAACTTATCTAATAGTCAGTTCATCTGATACAGCACTGGGCTTGGAACCAGAAAGACCCATCTTCTTGAGTTCAAATCTAGCCTCAGACACTTACTAGCTGTGTGACCCTGGGCAAGTCACTTAACCCTGTTTACCACAGTTCCTCATCTGTAAAATGAACTGGACAAGGATAATGGCAAACCACTCCATTATCTCTGCCAAGAAAACCCCAAATGGGATCATGAAGAGTTGGACACAACTGAAAAAAAAAAAAAACTTAACACCAACACACTTAAAAGGAATCAGTTATGTAATTGTCTTTTATTTTCGTACATTGGTTAGGATACCCTGAGCCTATAAAAGTAGACTTCCATTTAACTTAACTGAGAGACAGAAAAGTATATTTGATGAAGTCCGGCAAGCTTCCATATTTATAACAGATAATTTCACTCATAATAAGGTGCTAAATTTGATTATAGCAAAAATTACCTCCAATGAACTCTTAATTCTCAAACTGCTATACAAAAATGGAAAAGCTAAAATTAAATTTTTTCCTAAAATGAATATAAATCAATTTCGAATGGCACAGGAATGCAAATCCTAGGAATCTACCTAGTAGTGTAGTAAAATAGCAGTTTCTTATGTGACCCTTCAAGCCCATTTCTCCTGAGTAAGAAAGTAGATCTAAAGTGACTCACCAAGAGCCCATAGTAGGGGATTTCTAAAGATTTTGATCTATGCAAGATTACGAAGTATGGCATGTTTGCCCTCGTCTTCCCTCTCTCCATTTTCAGCTTTCCCTTCTCCTGGTCAGAACCCTTTTACAAGGGTTCCTTGCTCTTTTAAGTACCCTCTTCCTTAATAAAAGCCCTTACCCTGCCTCTCAGCTGCTCTCAATTTCCCCCACCAAAGTTTCTCAATTGAGCCTAAGCCCCTGCTCTCCCCTTCACACATAAAAATGAATTGGCATTATGTCGCCCTACTCAGAGCATGCCTGAATGTGTACATGTTAGCAATTCCTCTCGAAAAGAATTCTATTGGTTAGATTTGCAAAAGAAAACTGCAATCACAAAGGAGCATTTTTGTTGTCATTATAAAAACTGTATTATCACAGTAGGCTTGAAAGAAAAGATTTGGAGTCAAAGGGGAGATTTGGATGACACTTATATCTAACCAAGGCAACACTTCCCATTGCTGCTTATACAAGTCTAGCCCCACTTAGATCTTCTGAGTAAATGGATGATTCTTCTACTATAGCAGATCACTGAAGACAACACCCCACTGGAAGAAAAAGGATTCTGTTATGAGTTATCACCCACCTGACCAGTGGCAGCTGTGAGGCTATGATGATGTTCTAGAAAAAAAACAGACTTTTTCTTTTTCCTCCTCTAATGCAAGAGGAGGGGAGGTATATATCCTATGAGAGAAGAGAAAACTAAGGGAACACGGACTTCCTGAAGAGGAGTGACATAAGGTAGGAAGAGAAATATGTGGGATTCTTGGAATTAGTGCTGTCACTAAAGCTGTTGTTACTTTTGCCACCACATTTGAGGGGGAAGGAGCTAAGAGCATATAGGAACCCCTTGGAGCTGATTCTGGAGAGAATGTTATTGTATAACCATGGGCAAGGCACTTAACCTCATTCTCCCTCAGTTTCCTCTACTGCAAAATGGAGATAATAGCAATTACCTGTGAGGATCAGATGAGATAATATTTGAAAAGTGCTTGGTACAATGCCTTGCACATAGTAGGTACTCAATAAATGTTTGTTTCCTTCCATTTCCACTTTTCCCTTCCCTGGATGGCTTGCAGATCTGAACACATAGAGAAATGAGAAGGCAGGTTCTGTCCTCAAGTCTAGGGCTATTTACATAAGCACATGTACTTAGAAAAGGAATTTTAGAAATTAGATCATTGACACAACTTGACATTTCATACTCAAAGTTGTGAGGTTTGGGTATAATTTGCTTACCAAGATCCCACATAGTAATACTTATGTTCTTCCTTTTTCTTCCTTCTCCACTCCCCAGGGAGAGTGAAAATTCCTTCTAAAATGTACCTTTATTTCTTTAAGGTTTACATTTTACATTGCTGTTCATTTAGTATCTTCAGGCCAGTGGATATATCTGTGGTTAAACCCAAAGCCTTGTTGGTCTGTATATATTTTACTTACCCCAAGGCAACTGGGAGGTAGGGTGTACTAACTTTAAAGAAGTTCCCTTTTAAAATAGCTGGGGAGTCCTACTAGGGGAATCAAATGAACCAAAAAGTTATTATTGAAAACATAATGCTACACTCTTCCCAAACAGGAAGAAAATCAAACTAATTCAGACCTGGACATAGAATGAGTCAAGGAGGATGACAGAAGCTGTCTGATATGCAAGATAGACAGTCATTGGTTCCTCTTTTTTATTCTTATTATTCCCTTCCAGGAAAGGTTTTGGAAGCAGCTCATCCACCTGATCCAACGTGGTGAGGGCACTGGATAAAAAGGAAAATCATAGAGCTGAAAACTAAGGGGAAATGCTCACTCGAGGGTGGGAACCATACAACAAGGAGTAAGTAATTTTGTTCAGGCCAACATTTTTTACCTGACGCTATAAGAAGCACACACTCACACACACACACACACACACACACACACACACACACACACACATATTGTTAGGCTACGAGAAAGGACAGTAGGAAGAGCAAAGTTTTCTAAAAGATCTTATCATTTCCATCTAGCCCATTAATTTGATGCCATTCCAATTACATAACAGCCGGTAAAAATATAAACATTACTTTCCTTTCTCAATCTGAAACTTGACAAGAGACAATAAAAATCTGATTCTTTAATGGAGTGGCTAACTCAGTGGCAAATATAGGTTTGGTGTCCTATACACCTAATGCATGCCAAGGTAATCCAGCTTCTATATCAATTATTTCCAGTCCATCATGAGGCATGAATTATTTGCAACTGCATCTTCCCTTCTGAAGTTATCACAAAGGTTCAATTGAGGACAAAAGTCAGCCAAGACTTGCCAGGGTTCAGGCTGTAGTGAGAGGAGAAACCCAAGTACCTCTCGTGTTGGAAGAGCAGTTGAAACCAAAACAGTCTTCTTGCCAGCTGATTCTAGTAGTTAAATGTTAATCCTCAATTGAACTGCTTGGCATAGACTGGACAAGGTCTAAGCAGTGCTATTCGCAGAGCTTCTTGCAGGTTACTCTTGTTCCATAAATAAACTTTGTTTCCCTCTTTCCCCTGCATCCTGACTGTCTGTTGTTCTATAACTGATGTCAGGCAAGAATAGCAAATTATACCCAAACCACGACTTTGAGTATGAAATGTCAAGTTGTCTTAACTATCTAGTTTTAATTCTTTTCTAAATAAATGTGCTTATTTAAATAACATACTTGAGGGCAGATCCTTCCTTCACATTTCTCTATGTGTTCGGGCCTGCAAGCTACCCAGGGAAGGGAAAAGTGGAATTGGAAGGCAATGAACATCTATTAGGTACCTAATATGTGCCAGGCACTGTACCCAGCACTTTACAAATATTATTTCATCTGACCCTCACAATTAATTGTTCTTATCTCCATTTTACAATTGAGAAAACTCAGTCAGATGAAGATTAAGTGACTCGCCCTGCATCACACAGCTAGTAAGTGTCTGAGGTTGGATTTCAACTTAGGGCTTCCTGGACCAGCACTCTATCCATAACCACCCTGAGCTGAGAATAGGAGTATGACCTGAGTGTGACACTGGAGAAAGAGGAATGAATGAATAAAATCACATCTATTAAGTTCTTACTATGTTGCCAAGCTAGTAATTGTGTTTGTCTTTCATTTTTGAAGAGGAACATGACATCAGGGAAATGATGATGTGACCTGCAGTGGATTTAAATTTGAGTGAGGGGGCCAGTGCAAGGTCACCAGCCTCACTTTCTCTTCCAGAGACACCTGGGTCCAGCAGCCAGATATTCATCCTGGAGATGGCCAAGGATGCAATGGGAGACCTTGGCCCTTTTAGGCTAAGGCCTTTTCAAACTCTCACTTTGAATGAGGTAACAATCATTCAGTGAATAGGCCTCTTTAAGAAGTGAGTCAAGGGATGGCCCCTTTAATTAAAAAATAATAATGATAACAAAACTTAGAGGAGAAGACCATCAGGGTTGCTGGTCAAAAGAGAAACGGTTACTATTGACACTCACTCTGAGCCAGGAGGGTCCAAAACATAGCCACTAAGTGTTGCCTGGGCAGGGACCTATTGTGGTCCAATCCATGAGCCCCAGAGTGAAATGGGTTTAAGGTTTGGTCTTTGAGAAAAGAGAAAGAGAGGGGGGCGGGAGAGAGAGAGAGAGAGAAAGAGAGAGAGAGAGAGAGAGAGAGAGAGAGAGAGAGAGAGAAAAGGAGAGAGAGAGAGGGAGGGAGAGAGAAAGAGGAAGGAAGGAAGGAAGGAAGGAAGGAAGGAAGGAAAGAAGGAAGGAAGGAAGGAAGGAAAGAAGGAAGGAAGGAAGGAAGGAAAGAAGGAAGGAAGAAAGGAAGGAAGGAAAGAAGGAAGGAAGGAAGGAAGGAAAGAAGGAAGGAAGGAAGGAAGGAAGGAAGGAAGGAAGGAAGGAAGGAAGGAAGGAAGGATCCTAGCCAATAAATCCCAAGTTAGCTTGGCAGCTTCTGGTAATTGAAATTTACTTTCCTTTGGAGACAAGAAGGAGTTCCTTCTGGGTCTAGTGGCCAGATGTTCATCAGGACAACTGGAGATGACCCAGGATGCAATGGGGAGACTCTGGCCCTTTTAGGTTAAGGCCTTCTCAGGTTCTCACTTTGAGTCAGGTAACACCCATTCAATGAATAGGCCTCTTTAAGAAATGAGTCAAGGGATGGCCCTTTTAATTAAAAAATAATAATAATAATCAAACTGGGATGGGGAGACACTCAGGGTTGCTGGTCAAAAGAGAAACTGTTACTATTGACATTCACTTTGAGCCTGGAGGGCCCAAAATATAGCCATCAAGTATTGCCAGTACTTTCCATAAAGTCACTTGAATTCTAAGAGGGGAAAACAACAAACTCTATATTGATCTCAGAAGTTACTTACAGCAGAGGGTGGAAGCAATATTTCCCAGATGCTTACCAAATGGCCTGGGCTAGCTTTTCCTGGGGCCCTACTCTAGCAGACTAGGTTCACTCAATACCTTTAAAGATAATGAAACCATCCTTGAGACTCAATTGGCCTCAAGGACTAAGGCTTTAGCCATTGACCCAAATTCCTAGTGACCTAAGGGTAGAAAAGAGCTGAATCCACTCAGTACCCTTCAGACTTAGCAAATGTCCCATCACTCTGCAAATAATCGTATCCTTCCCTACTGACCAGAAGAGTTTCTATATGAAGACAAAGATGAAAGCATCTACTTGAATCAGGATTATATCTCTTATGAGAATCCTTTCCATGGTATCTCTAAATAAATCTGTTGGCTGTTTAAAGCCTCATTTCATTCCAATCTTCTACCCAAACTATCAGATTGGTCTAAGTCAAAGTCAGACCAACATTTTGGACTGAAATGCTTGGGGCTGAAGTGCAGAGAAGGGTAATGAGGATGTAGATAAAGATAATACCAGATTGAGTACTCCTCGTTGTGGGTAACAGTCCTAGACGTGGTAAATTGATAGCACAAATAAAACTAAAGTAAATTGGCTTAGTTCAAGGTCAATTCAGTAACAAGAGACATAGACCTTGGTTTTTAAGATCCTTTCCATGAAGACAGAGAGGGCAGTTTTTGATGGACCTGTTAACAACAGTCAATCAATATTTATTAAAAATGTTCTATGTGCCAGATACTATGCTAAGCACTAGGCATATGAAAAGAGGTTAAAAAAAAAACTCAAGGAGCTTACCATCTAATGAAGGAGACAAGACAAAAACAATACAAATATACAATGCAAAGTAAGTAATATACAAGACAAATAAGAAATAATTAACAGAGAGAAGATCCTGGAATTGTGGAGGTGAATCTGATTGGTCAAGAACTGTTAGTCTGGGTGGGTAACACAATCTCTGATGCAGAGGTCTCACAGAAAGCTGTAAGTCCCACTGAGATCAGAGCTATAAAGGAAGAGAAAATGAGTGGGAGAAAAGATGAGAACTAAGAATCTGCCTTAATAAAAAGATAGGTTCATGCTTATCAAACGACTACTTCCACAAGGAGTACAAGAGTGGACAAGATTTCACCACCAAGGAGATTGCGGAAGAAGATTAAACAGCAACCTTAGTTATTAGAACAATGGTTGTTCAGTGTGTGATCCAATGGAGCCCATTCATAGATCCTCTCTATAGTAGCATTACCCAGGGCAATTAAAGAAGACCTGCAAAATTAGTTCAATGAGTTCTAAGCGGCACCAGATAGGAATCATCCCCTGTTCCATTTTACTGGGCTAAGATGGAGAGTTGTGCAAACCTTGCCCCATAAATAGGAGTCCCTCTTGCAGCTGATTCGCTGATTCCTTACAAAGAAGGTGATGGAATTTTTAAAAGATATATTTGGTGGACAGCTTCTACACTGCAACAACCCCCAGAACCTTCAAGAACTATGACCAGTCTTCCTGCAGAGCAATTAGATCCCAGCTTTTGAGCAAAGCCCACCCAAAAAGCATCAGTCTTTAACTGTAGGCTTCCCCTCCCTTCTCCTCATCACCACACAGTTGTGGGCAGATCAACTGATAAAATTTTAGTAGATCAAGACATCTATAGTGAAAATATGGGCAAAAGTAGCTGTCAGTGTGAATAAGTATTCTGGGAGTAAGCACTGTGCTCATTGCCCTAACAAATGGATTGATATAGTAATAATAGTACCATTGGAAGTTTTTGCTATGGCATCTGAAAAGGGGGGTTAATAAGGAGACACTGATAAACGACTTGCTTATTATTACCTATTATACTATTACCTATAATTACCTATTACCTATTGGCTTACATATTATACCTATTATTATGTATAATCCATAAAATAGGTGCAGTACATAAAAGTGTCCTGCAACATGTAGCACTAGGGCAATAAGGATCTTAAGCCCCACCCACCCAAATCTAAGACATTAGATTTGTCTAATCTAATGCCTCAGCCACACTTGGATATGAGACTGCTGGACAGTAGCAGCCATGGGCTATTATCATATCTGGGGACAATAAAATTATATAAATCATCATCAAAGTACTCAAGTCTGAGGGGGTGGGGAGGAGGTGAAAAGTGGGCAGGGATTGGAGAGCAAATCATTGAGCAAAGGACTATTAAACAACCTCTTATGGGTAAGGCCAATTGAATAATTTCTAAGCTACCCAAGGTATCCCATGTAGTTTATATGAAACAATTTTGGGTCTCAGGGAGATGAAAGGTATTTTATCTCTAGTGATAGTGATGGAGGACAGAATATTTCACTATACCAACCCCTCTTACAAAAAACTTCATATGATCCATAAAGAAGTCAGTTGGTACCTGGTGGCTTATAGTGAACTAAAGAGAGGCAAATAAAGTTGTCATGCTGATTACTGAAGTCTTTCATGACTCTAATCAGTGTTAGAGATCAGGACTAGACACTTAATGGTCTTTTCCTTTGGGATCAGAACAAATGAAGGAATTTTGTTGATCTTCCCACTACATATAAGCTTTTTAATTAGAGGGGGTATCAGCCCCCAGAGTCATTATATTCCCTCTGACTGAACTAAAGTTGTCACAAGAATGGAAAAAGTTGAGAAGTTGTCCATTTGGATACAGGGACCATGATGCCCCGTGGTGTTCAGTACAGGACCATGTGATTTCCTTAATTAAGATAAAACTACTTCCCTTTCTCCCCCAGCATTCTCATGCTAATCAGAAAATCCACATGACTGGTCCTCAATCTGCACCCCCATTAGCTATCAAATTTCTTTCTTGTTCATATCTCTGGGCAAAAGACTACTCCTACTAAAAACATTTATGCACACTTTCATATGCCAATAAAATGTGTGTATTAATTTACTTCATTTATTTTATTTATTTATATTAATTTACCAAAGAAATCATTAGGCTGACTTGAGTCACTCTTGATTCTACCACTCACCTCCCCATAAATGGTGCATGGTATCAGTTTAATCTCAGTATGAGTGGAGGCTGAACTATGAATTCTTTCCTTTTACAATTAGGAGATCTAGTTCTCTATTTTTTCAGCTCTCTGCCCAGCCTTGAAGCCACCTCCAAATCATAGAACTTTAGAACTAGAATATACTGTTGTAACCATCTAGTCTAACAAATCTTCTAACAGTTTACTTTAGAACATTTCAATACTCTGTAATATCTTTTGCCTCCATAAAAATCCTGATCCAGTCTTTCATGTCACAAAGAGGATCATGGGTTTTCAAAAGCTATGCCGTTAACATAGCTATGTGTTAAAATAATAATTTCTGCCATGATGGGTGAAATGGATGCTTTAAGCATGCCCACATCAACTAAGATGGAGGGACTAACTCCTGGAAGAAGACATTCTGTATCTCTTTATCATATGGGTATGAGTAGCCTCTTTCAATTGCCTGTATAGCCTGAATATATTGGGTCTTTAAAAACTGCTAAACTGGGATACTCATTCTCTTTCCCTCTGTGTCCAGAGAGGGTGAAGATCTAAGTCACAATACAAGTGCTATGAACTGAGCTAATAAAATGGGATGCTTTGCCATGCTCCCCCTTTTTGCCCTATCACTCCAAGAAGTAGATTTGGAGTTCAGTTTTGGTCCTTTTTAATTTAAGGAACAACTGGTGGAATACACATTGGACCCAAGAGCTCAAGACCTTTCCCTATTCCTTTCCCTCACCACTTCTAGGGCCTTCCATCTGCTTTATCTTCCATTTATACTGCATATGTTTTGTATGGCCAATTTTTGTACTTTGTCTTGCCCCATTAGAAAGTGAGCTCCTTGAGAACAGGGAGTTGTCTTTATCTTTCTTAGTATCCTTGGATCTTAGCAGTTCCTGGTACATAGTGAGAGATTTTAAAATGGGTTTTTATTAAAATTTTTAAAAAGTCAGAACTCCCACACCAAAAGCTTCCAAGAAACATGAAGACTGCCTAAAAGGCATAGATCAGCTTAAGAAGGATTTTGAAAACCAAATGAGAGAAGTGGAGGGAAAATTGGGAAGAGAAATAAGAATGATGCAAGAAAATCATGAAAAGAGAGTCAACAACCTGACTGAAGAAATTAACACCTT
>CM053580.1:154785404-154801802 GCA_028627135.1 Pseudochirops cupreus
TATATATATATATACACTATTATTATTATGATTATTATTAACTACATCCAACTGGGAATTAAGATACACAGGCACTGTGGTAGGTAGATTCATCCTGCCCTACTGGAAAGTCAGAGGGGTGAGGGGTAGACATAGGAGAGAGGAGATTGGGGGAAGGGTTATACAGTGGGATGGTTGTTTTGAGGTGTTGGGTAGGGGAAAGATGGGGAGAAAAATTTTAACTCAAAATCTCATGGAAATGAATGATGTAAACAAGAAAATAAATTAATTAATTTAATTTTTAAAAAAAGTGCAAGGGGAGACACCAAAGGTCAAGAAGGGAAATCAGAGAAAAGTGACTAGGAATTTAAGGAAAAGGCTGAATAACCAGGAATCTAAGGTAGAAAGTTTGAGAAAAACCTATCTCATTATCAAATAGACCAACACCATGACTCAGAAAGAAAGAAAGAAGAACAGGTAAAGATGTAGAGATACCAACCCTCTGTGAATCTATACTATATTATTTTGAGAAAAAAGTACTTCTTTTACTCATAGGAGTAAGGTGTGCAGTATGTTGTGCTATGTTGCCCATATATGTTTGCATGGGTTTATCTAGTTGTGTCTTTTAGGGAGGCAAGAATAGGTGTCTCTAGAGCCTCTCCTCACCCTTCTCCAAGACAGACTTTGTTTCTTGCCAGGAGGTGAAGGAGGAGATTGGGGCCAGAGGTTGACCACTGCAGTCCTCTGAGAGAGGAATATCTAGCTGCTTTTTTTCAATGTAGTTAGTCTAAGCGTAAGTATTTATTTATTTTATTCCTTAATGGGGAAGGAGGTTCCCAAGCTATATATCCAAGGCTTGACTGTCTTCTCACCAAAATGCGAGCTCCACAATGAAAACACATAGCAAATAAACTCATTTATTGAAGTTGGTGACAAAACTGAAATCAAAGAAGGTATATTTAGGAGCCTATGTATACCAGATAGCATGAATGACCCTACCCATTAGAAAAGTGAGAACTCAGCTCAACCAAGAGAATCTCATATCTCACCTAAGGGGAAATTCCTCAAAGCCTCTAGTGAAGTAAACTGGGAATAGGGGCATAATTCAATGCCAGCTCCTCTACATATTGGCTTCTTCCCAGAGCTTTTCTCCCTTTAGGGACCTCAAAGCAATTGCAATGGCACATTTCTTCTAGCTCTTGAAACTGGAAGCCAGAAGACCAGGATCTCTCTTCTCTCAAGCTCTCATCAACTTCCTACCCCACTTCCCCATGCAAATGTGGGACACTCTACTACTACTACTACTACTACTGCTACTACTACTACTACTACTACTATACTAAGAATAATAGATAACATTCATATAGTATTTATTATACACAAGGCACTCAGCTAAGTGCCTTACAAATATTCTCATTTGATTCTCACAACACCCTGAAAAGTAGGTGTTATTATTATCCCTATTTTAGAGTTGAGGAAACTATGTGCCCAGGGTCACATAGCCATTAAGTGTCTGAGGCCAAATTTGAATGCAAGGCTTCCTGTCTCTAGACCCAGTGCTCTATCCATTACCCATTTAGTGCCTAGATGGAGGGAAAGACCTAGGCTTCCTCCTATGGCCACTTAATTTCTTTTTGGAAATTTTCTGGGCATTTCTCTATTATAATCATGGCCACATTAGGGGATATTTTGATGGGTGTGGCATTGCCTCTTTGGGAGTGGTGGGGATTCAATTCTGTTCAAATTACCAAAACTCTGGTTCCAGAGTTATAACTAGCAATATCTGTGCCCTAGGAAAGTAGCACAAAACATGTCCTGAGAAATGTCATGAAATATACCTTCAGTTGCTGTTGGAGAATCCAGAGAATGGGTGAGCACAATCTTATGGGAATTCTAAAGAACTCATCTAACGTGCAATGTCATCTAGTAGCTTTCTATTTTGCCCAATCCTTTTCTTGCTAGGTAGGTGTTAAGTTCAGCTGTTTCTAAATGCTGAAAGATGTTAACAATGTCTTCAAGGATGCTTTCAATGTCCTCTAAATTTTTATGCCCTTGAAGCTCCAATCAGTACACCATAGAGACATCAGACTAGTGCTCATTTTTGTTATTCTCTATGCCAGCAACCTCTTCGAAAACCAGGTAAGGACACATGTCCACTTAGGAACTAAATCCGAGCTCTGTGGATTGTGTTATTCTGCTGTCATTTGTTTAGTGTGATCTGTACTTGTGTGAAAAAATAGAAGTAGAAAAAATAGACCTAAATATTATGTATTATCCTGGGAAGTTATCCTGTTAGAAGCTTGTTGATTCTTTCATAGAAGGGATTTTTTTACTTTGGCTTTGATCAATCTACTCCCTATGCATTAGGAGCTCGCATCAATCCAGACATATTCCCAGTTATTTAATATTTGCTTATTTGTCACACTCCTTTATGCATATTGAATATATGCATATCCTCTGAAGTCCCAGATGAATGGCTTTGCATTGGGGGTACTCAGATGTATGCATGTGTGTGTGTGTGTGTATGTGAATATGTGTATGTGTGTCAATAGATAAATTAGATAGATAGATAGATAGATAGATAGATAGATAGATAGATAGATTTTGTTGGTCTTATTTGTCCTTCATTCTTGAAGAGGGCCATGACATCAAGGAAATGATACCATGACATGCAAGTGAATTGGATTTGAGTGAGGGAAGATTGTACAAAGTCACTAATCTCACTTTCTCCTTTGAAGCCATCTAGGTCCAATGGCCAGATATAGATCAGGATGACTGGAGATGGCACTAGGTTCAGGGGAGACCTTTGCCTTTTTTAAACTAAAGTCTTTAGCAGGTCTCAGTGTGACTAAGGCAATACCCATTCAATGATTAAGGCTGGGTAGGAAAAAAAAAAAAGACAGACAGATAGGCAGATATGATAGATGGATAGATAGATAGATGGATAGATAGATAGATGGATAGATAGATAGATAGATAGATAGATAGATAGATAGACAGATGGACAGGTCCAGAGACATGGCATAATTTTTCAAATGGTAATGCTCTCAGACAAAGCTCTTAGTGCTGTCTCATTTTAGTTAGAATCAGATACAATCAAGCAAAACCATTTACAAATGATGCTTTTTAACTTGCATGACTCACAAAAGATTTTGCTTTCCCTGACTGGTGTCAGATACAATAAACATAATTAATTTCTGGAAATATATAGATGTAATTACCTAAAATGTGCTTTCGCTATGCTTTCACAACTTTATAGTCTGCCAAGGCTACAAGGAATCTTAGAGAATATCTAGTTCAACTTTTCATTTTTCAAATGAGGAAACTGAGTCTCAGAACAGTGAAGTGGCTTCCCAAGGTTACACAGTAAGTACCAGAACTGGGATTTGAAGTCCTCTGCCTATAAACAGGTCCCCTTTCCCCGTAACATGTTATTTTTCTAAGCACTGCAAGGAACACAGGCACATATCCACGTATACACATGCACACAATTTCAAGACAAGAGAATTGTTTTACCTGTATTCACCCACTCTCTTTTCCTTCACAGTGACATTAATTCTTTTTTTCTAATTTTTTTAAATAAAACTTTATATCTTTTGTTTTTCAGATAATGTGTCACTTACTAACATTATTACCACAAGCCAAAGAGTAACATTGTAACAAAAAAAACAAAAGAAACAAAAATAGGAACAATAAGACAATTAAACAAAACCAAAGGAACATCAAACATGTGTAAGAACATGTGCAGCCTTGTAAATACACAACCCCTCTCTCAAAGGAAAAGAGGGAGGATGACTTCCTCATCTGTGGGATCAGAGTTGGCCATTACAATTATGCGGTGTTGGATTTCATTTTTCATTTTGTCCTTTTTAGTCACAGCATAGACATTTCTCAAGTTGTCTGTAATCTAGTCATTAATGTAGGAAGTACAATAAGAATTACAGGTCTTTGTTGTTTTTTGTTATTGATTATTATGTCATTGTTGTTTGAAGACTTCTTATGAATATTCCATAGTTTTTCCTTGGCAGCTCTTCTTTCTTTTACTCTTTTGATTCAATTCAGCAATATTTGTCATATTTTTACCATGTGCAAGGCACTATGATAGTTACTGGAGATAGAAAGATAAATGTACCATAGGTCTTGCTTTCAAAAAGTTTGAAATCTAATATTGAGGAAAACAGGTGCCTAAATAACTATGATACAAGAGAGAATGAGACAAATACAAATGACTAGACCAAGGTGTTATCATGTAAAGAGCTTAGGGAAAGATTTATATGACATCTGAATTGGACCTTAAAGGAGCTTTAACGAAAGTAGATGTGGCTAACAGTAGGATGGGTTAAGGTGAGGTGAGGGAATTAATTTTAAGACCAGAGGAAGGACCTAAGCAGAGGCATGGACACAATAGTATACAAACCAAAAATGAGAGATAGTAAATAATCATGTTTGCCTGAAAAATAGGGAATAAAGGATTTTTGTGAGATAAAACTATAGAAGTACACCAAGGCCAGATTATTATGGAGGGTCTTTAATACCAATTACTTTATATGGTAAGGTACTGGGAAGCCACTGAATACATCAGAAAGGTGTATTAAAATTAGTTGGAGATAAATCCAAAGTTGCAATCATGCTATTAGGCAAAACAATAACAAAGACTCTTAATATCAATAGATGTAAACAAGGAAATTACATTATGCTTATAGTAACTATAATTCAGACCCTTATAAAGTGCATATGATCCAAATGGTTTACTATCTAAATTCATAAAGGAAAACCAACTGAATCACAAAAAACATAGATATTAACAATACTTGTAGGAGACATTAATATTCCCTTCTCAGAGTTTAACAAATCTTTTTTAAAGATAAAACATAGAGTCAAACAAATTGCTAGATAAATTAGAGCTAAAAAAATTGTGACATGTTCTGAATGGAACCATTAATGACTGCACATAATTTGTTAGCAGAACATGGACCCTCTTCTGTATTTTCCAATAGATACTAAAAGGCTTTCTTTTTCCATCAGGGGTGGTACCTGGTATCATCTGTACTTCCACTTAAGCAAGTAATCAGTAGTCTCTTAGTAGATAAATCAAATATGACTAGAAACTGGAAGTCCCAAAGTCCCCTTGCGGTAAACAGGAATAGTGGTTGTGTATGTTTAGAGGTGAGATGAAGCACAAGGAGAGAAGGCTGCCTGCCATACTGCCATCTTGGGGAGGGGGGAGAAGAGGAGAGGGGAGAAAATTAAAAACTCAAAACCTTATGAAAGTGAATGTTAAAAACTAAAAATAAATTAATTAATTTTTAAAAAGATTTAATTTGTTAGAACAAAATAATAACATCCTGGATGATAGAGACAAGATATAAAATTGATACGCTAATATATTGGCTCAAATATGATCAGATTAGATGTTATAGGACAAATGCAAAATCTTACACTAGCTTCATAAAATTCAACTTCACAACGACAAGAATGAGGAGGTTACTAGACAATAGCTCAGCTGGAAAACATTTCTGAGTTCTTATTTTGTTTCCATTTTCTTTAAAGCAGAGGATGATCATTATATTGTAAATGACAGAACAGAAAATGACTAATAAGGAGTTGATAGCTAAGATAAGTAAAAAGGTAGGAAGAAGGCCCTATAAGAATCAAGTAAAGCAATGAACCTAATCGTTCTCCCTTTCCTAGGCACTGAGGTGTAAGTAGGGAAAAGGATAATGTCTCTCGCATGTTGAGGGAATAAATTTGCTTATTTGTGATTATACTTTCTGTAGTAAATATTTCCATGTAAAAGATCCAATGTTACAATTGCTAATATGGAGAGATTGAATGACCAGATTCAAAGAATAATTGTTAATAGTTCAATGTCTGTATGGTAGGAAGTTCCAGTAGAGTGCCTTAGGCAACTCTGCCTTGCCTTGTGCTGTTTCATTTTTTGTCAATGATTTTGATAAAAAGATATGTAACAGGGTCATCAAATGCAAATGATACAAAGCTGGAAGAGCTAATTAACAGAATGGTTGACAGAGTCAGGATCCGAAAGGTTCTTAATGGGCTGTATCATTGGCCTGAATCTTGTAAGATAGGGATAATGCAAAGTCATATGCTTGGAGACAAAAAAAATTTACAAATACAAGATAGGTGAGGCATTGTTAAGTATCCTTTTATTTGAAAAAAATATTTCTCAATTTTAATGGAGTGTAAGCTCAGCATGAGTCCCCTGACGTGGGCTGCAGTAAGAGAAATGTAGCTATTCACACTAGGGGAAACCTCCTCATTATAGACCAGGATACTGGGGGAATTGGGAAGCAAAGAATTATTGCTTCCAACACAGATTGAGAGAGAGAGAGAGAGAGACAAAGACAGAGACAGAGAGACAGAGAAAGAGAGAGCAAGCTAGAGAAAGAAAGGGAGAGACAGAGACAAATGGGACAGTTACAATAAAGGAAGTTGTGGTATAACTGAGCATTTTAGCTTAATTTTGTCCCAGGGTATATTGATCTGGGACCCATCTGTGGGTCTTTTGGAATTAGATCCCACAAAACTTCCTACTATTCTTACCTACAGCACTCATTTGTTTTTTATCATCTGGACTAATTTTAAACTGCCTTGAGAACTATGTCTATGAGTGTATTGGAATATGTTTTTAGTAAGAACGTTGTTTATTTAAACCCTGTGGTTCAGAGTAACTCATTGCACCAGATTTGAAGGGGGCTATGGCTCAATAGGGGCCAGAAGAAGACAGAGAAGCAAGGTGAACTAAGTGGGCCTGAATCAACTACAGGGTGCAGGGTGTGATGCACCAACCACAAGCAGCACTAGGAGGACCTCAGTCAGCTGGGGGTGGACCCTAAGAAGTTGGGTCTGTGGGAAGCAAAATGAGTACTAACCACCTCATTGGGTCAGAAACAGGAGTAGACCCATTAAGCCCTTTCCAGTGTTTTGATAGTGCCCCCTAGAGTCCAGGGATGGGGAACATGTGACCTTGAGGCTACACATGGCCCTCCAGGTTCTCATGTATGACCCTTTGACTGAATCCAAATGGTTTGGATTGATTGCAATTGTTCCATCTAGTGGTGGTGATGGTGGTGGTAGTGTGTGTGTGTGTGTGTGTGTGTGTGTGTGTCTGTGTCTGTGTCTGTGTCTCTGTGTGTCTGTGTCTCTGTGTGTCTGTGTCTGTGTCTGTGTGTTGGGAGCAATAGCTCTTCACTTTCCACTTCCCCCAGTATCCTAGTCTACAATGAGGAGGTTGCCCCTAGTGTGAATAGCTATATGTCTCAATGCAGCCCACTTCACCTGACTCGTGCTGAGCTTACACTCCACTAAAATTGAGAAATACTTTTCAAATAAAAGGCTGCTTAACAATGCCTCACCTATCTTGTATTTGTGAATTTTTTTTGTAGCCAAGCATATGACTTTGCATTATTCCTATTAAGTTCTATCTTAAAAGATTCAGGTCAATGATCTAGCCCATGAAGAACCATTCAGATCCTCACTCTGTCATCCATTCTGTTAGCTATCTCTTCTAGCTTTGCATCATTTGCACATTTGATGACCCTGTTACATATGCTTTTATCTATATATCAAGTATGGCCCTTTGAATGAATCCAAATGGTTTGGATTGTCACATGTGATCCTCCAGGCCACAGGTTTCCTCACCCCTGCCCTAGACTTTGCTGCAGGGTTTAAGGAGTGGTTTATTGTGCTTAAAAAGTGGATCTTCTGTGTGTGACACTGGCCACTTATGATAAAAACTATGGGGGTGGCGGGGAAGGTACCTAACAATTAGAGCTTTCCAAAAGTGAAATGAATGGGTTGTCTTAAAAGGCAGTATGTCTCTCTGGAGGTCTTCAGATCAAGTCTGCATGAGAACTAAAGGTTAGTAATGATTCCTTGCCCTTTGTAACCTAACCACCACAACCCATACCTTTTCAGTTTTCTTACACATTTATAGTCCCTCTACCCTACGTACTCTTTTTTCCAGTGATACTGGTCATCTTTTTTCTTAAACAAGATCCCCAGTCTCCCAACTCCAGACATATACACTGGTTTTTCCCCTCAATGCATAGAATGTTCTCTCTCCTCATCTCTATCTCCTACGTTTCCTACACATACTTGCTAAAATCCCACCTTTTACAGGAAGCCTTTACCAAGCCCTATTAATTCTAGTGCCTTCCCTCTGTTGCTTATTTCCTACTTATACTATATATAATTTGTTAAAAACATAGTTGTTTACATGTCATGTCACCCATTAGATTGTGTTCTCCTTGAAGTGAGGGACTCTGCTCTTCTTTATATCTCCAGTGAGTAGTACAGTATCTGACACATAGTAGGTGCTTTAAAAATGTGAATTGTACTGTATTCTACCATATGGGTTGGATTATGACTTCTGAGCTCTCTCGATTCTCAAATTCATTGATTCTGTGACATCTTCATGTTTTTGTGAATGCAGACTCAATATGATACAGCAGACAAAAAAGTTGGTTGTCTTAGTTTACAGTTAGAAGAATAAGGTTCAAAACAACTATTGTACTCTGTCTTGCTCTAACCACATTCTGGAGTACTGTGTTTCATTTGTGACACTTTTGGGGACAGCCATTGGAAGGACAGATGGTACAGGATTGAATAAAATCAGAATAGTGAAAGGTCTTAAGACCACCTCAGGAAAATAGGTTGAAGGAAGTGGGACTGTTGAGCCTAGAGAAGATTCAGGCTTGAGGGCAAGGGAAACATGACAGTTGTATTCAGCTATTTGAAGAACTGTCATGTGGAGGAAGAGCTAGAGTTTTGTTTCACAGAAAAAGAAATCACCAGAAACAATGGGTGCAAGTTTCCAAAAAGTCAATTTGGGTTTGATGTCAAGAAAAATATTCTAACAATTGAAGCTGTCCCTGGATGGAATAGACAGCCTTGGGATGCAGTTGATTTCCCATATTTGGAGGTCTACAAGCAGAAGCTGCATAACCACTTTGTCTCATCAGTTCGAGGATAGGTTTTTTTTCATGTATAGTTGTTTCTTGTATGGTGGGGAGTCATATCATGTATAGGTTGGACAAGATGGCTCCTTTCTCACTTTATTTTTTTCTTTATTTTTAATTCAGAGAATAAAACAAGCATTTCCATAATATAGGATAATAAAAAAGAATGATTGCACATGAAACTACAATTCTGTTTCTTACTTTCAAACTGATATTCTGACATATGACTATTTTCATGGAAACCAGTTTAATACCAGTCAGTCATAGGATGTGGAAGAAAAAACATTAATTCAATCTTAGGCTGCAATAAGAGAACATATAGTTCCAAATGAGGAAGATGATGGACCTATCACCCTCTGCCTTGGTCAGATCACATCTGGGATACTGCATTTGATTCCTACCATTTTTTTTTTTTGGCTTTTTGGAGCGGGGAGAGGACAGCAATTGGGGTTAAGTGACTTGCCCAAGGTCGCTCAGCTAGTAGGTGTTAAATGTCTGAGGCTGGATTTGGACTCAGGTCTTCCTGTCTCCAGAGCCAGTGCTCTATTCACTGTGCCACCAAGCCGTTCCCAATTCCTACCATTTTTAGGATAGAAAGTGATAAGTAGGGGCAGCTAGGCAACTATCTGCAGGCAGAAAAGGATTTTTTTGTCCTAAGCATCACTAGTAGTCCATCTTTTCCATGGACAGGGTATACATAAAACAAATTACTTGGAGATGTTATAAAATCGTAAGGTCATAGACTTACTGAGGCCTTTGAGTTCAACCTCCTCATTTTAAAACTTTGGAAACTGAGGTTCAAAGAATTTAAGTGACTTTTCTTTGTAGCAAATACAATATTGGACTTGAAATTAGGAAGATTTGGCTTCAAATCCCACTACTCTGAGCCTCAATTTAGTAATTTATAAAAGTGAATATATATATATGCAGATATATATATATATATATATATGCACATAAACACACACAGAGTAATAACCTATCCCATAAGATGGCTATGATATATACATATATATGCATATATATATGGAGCCTTCTGAGTGTTTGTATATGTGTACATATGGATACATATACACATGAAATCCCTGGGGGGAAAGAAGGGCAAGAAAGAGGGAGGGAAGAGAAAGAGAAACAGAGAGAGACAGAGACAGAGAGATAGAGAGACAGAAAGGGAGCACTTTAATATTGGCTCATAGTTAATTCTGGAGCTACTTACCTAGAGGTTCCCTTTTCTCTGTTATTACCTCAAAGGCATCAAAAGCAATGACCCAGACTAGTGCTGGCTCCTCATTTTCTTGTTACTTAACCCTGTTTAGGAGAAAAATAGGATGATCTTCCTGTGTGGTTCTTAGGGAACAAAAATTTCAGAAAATGGTGATAAATCAGGTTTTGGTTCTTTCTTTTGTTACTTTGGGTCTAAATTGGATTTGAGAGTATTTCTCACTTTCTAAATTGGGAGAAAAAATCCTGTGGACTAAGCACTCACCCAGAAAAAGTTGGCAATGACAGAAAACATCTGTTCTGTATTTACAAGTCTAATAAAATTACCCAGGGACCTTCCAGAAAAGATTTTCTCATTTTACTTTTGTTAGAAGATGATAAAATTCTTGCAAAACCAGTTCCACTTCTCATTACTTCCCACAGGAGTTCTGAAAATGGTTATGGGTGACTTGGCTTAGAATAGCATTTTTACAACATCACACTGGTTTTGCCATCTAGTTTCTGCTGACTACTACTTTCAACAAGCAAGTCAACAAGTATTTATTAATTACTGTCTTCCAGACATTGCTGGGAAGAGGGTAGGAAGAGAAAAACATAAACTCACGAGGGTAAAGCATCAAAGTCTAGAGTCAGGAGTAGAACCAGATGAGTGAAGGAAGAGTGACCTGGTACTTTCTCAAGATGGAGGTACTTAGAAGAATTCACCAATAGAAAGAGGTAGAACCAAAGAGAAAGAGTGGTTGTGTGGAGTTAGAAGGCCACAGATGCAAAGGATTTTTCAAGGTGAGAAAGAAATAAAGGCACGGTGTCATGATCTGGAGAGTAGATCTGGAAAAGGGATGAAAGATGGTGGACCTGGAAACTTTATCAGAATGGCAGTTTCAAGAGGAATTCACTCTCCTGTCTTGACTCTTTCTAAAAGTTGAGGCTTTGATTTTAGAAATGAAACCTTTCCACAAGTTTTATTAAAATTACTTGATACAACAGCTGAAAGTAAATGGCAGCTTTTATTATATCCATAGACCTTGCTTATATCATAAGAGGGACAGGATCACTGTAATTTAGAAAAATACAATGAGAAGTTTTCAAATATATTTTTTCGTTCTTAAATTACCTGTTATTTTTTTAACAACAGAAAATATTTAGAAAACTTTAGAGATTCCCAAACATCTGAATGCTCCACTGGGTTAAAATGAAATCTAATTATTTACTTCCAAATTTGCTTCACTTTATGATTAGTCTTGGTTTTTGAAATATGAATTTCCTTTTCAGAAATATTTTAGATTGCAGCTGTTTCTTTTTTAAAAAAAAATAACTGAATTAATTACATTTCTTTCTTTAGTATGGAAATTTTCATGTTATTTATTTAAAAAGATATACTTGAATATCAGTAGCAGATATTCTTCAATAGTTGTGGGGGGAGGGAGGTGGGGTGGAAAAAAAAATTTAAGGAGTAGAAACCTCTGCTAGCATGACTTTCTGAACCTATTCTTTTCCTTTATAATTTAGTCTTGTACTATCTGGGTTTAGAGGGCAAAGGTGAAAATGGAAAGAAGAGGTGATCTCTCTCTCCTTTGATCTTAGAAGATGGGGAGGTTGGATCCAGTTACTCTCTTCCTCTTCCCACTGGGAAGTTCTTATTCTCTGGTTACCACACTCAAGGAAGAAATAATCAAGGAGGAAAAGTGACCCAAACAGCCTCCTAATAGATAGGAATAGCAACTGACTTGTTACCAAGGTCAGGTCTTCTGGGTGACAAAACACATTTGCCCCTGGGGGCATGAGAACCTTATCAAGGGAATATTTGCTTTCTTTTTTTTTGGAGGGGGGAAAGTAGGGCAATTAGGGTTAAGTGACTTGCCCAAGGTCTTGGCTAGTTTTTGTATTAAATGTCTGAGGCAAGATTTGAACTCAGGTCCTCCTGACTCCAGGGGCAGTGCTCCACTCACTGTGCCACCTAGCCACCCCTCAAGGGAATATTTGGAAAATAACTATTATCCTGTTGAAATTAATTGATCTTTTTATTTCATTTTGCATATGCATGGTATATCCTAGTATTACTGTTAGCATTGACTAGGAGACCAAGGATCTCAAAAAGAAAACTCCAAGTCTCGAGTAAAAGCCAATATCCAATTTTTTTTAACCTGCTTTGAGATGTTAAGTAAAAATTGGTAAATTAATATTATGTTCTTTTATATCATTCTTGAAGCTCCGGTTGACATAGCTCTATCAACAATCCATGTTTTCCTACATCCCAAGTCCAGTCACTGTTCTCTTAGAGCCCCTTTACTTACAAGTCATGAAACACAGAACTGCATAGCTATTATAACCAATCGTAATTTTGGATCTAGCTTAAAGTACTGATTAACTAGCTAAAAGAACAGAAAAACTTCGGAATAAATGTCTGTCATCTCAGTCATAGAGAGAGATGGGGTGGGCAGGGGGAGCTAAGATACTTCACTATCTTTCTCCAGTTTCCCAGAGAGAGAAAATATTCAGCAAATATTTAGCCATATACCTCCTTGGAGTCTAATTAAGTATTAGTGGCAGCAAAGGCATCTTCTGAAATGTAGGCCATACTGATAGTTTCTTATTCCCCAGTCCAGTCTTCATTTATTCTCCCTGCTCTCAATCATGTCACTCATTCCCAAATTCAAGCAAGATAAGAAATGAAAACCGTGATTAACTTCATAGTTCTTACTCCAAGGCTGAGTTTCTTTGATTTTCCATTCAAACTTACTGCTTCAAGGCTCTTAGCTCCAACTCAAAACTCTGCAGCAGGAACATTCTCCAAACTACTGAGCCTTAACAGTACTCATCTTTATTTATGATAGTAGTCCTATTTCTTCTCTACAAGCAGAACTCCATCTCCCATAACACATTTCTCCATGACTGAACAACTACAAAACAACATGTCCAACATCTGCATATACAACTTGCAGAACATTGATTTAGGGTTCCTGTAACATTTCTTCAGGTGACAGTATTAGAGTGTGCATTCCAATATGTTTGCCTCTAATATCTTTTAACTTCAAACTCTTTAAGAAACTATCGTTTAATTGATAAATTAGAAATGTCCCAATATTTATAGAAAAACGTGGGCCTAGAAAAAGAATAGCGACAAAAACCAAAGATTTACAATCTTTAGGGCTATTTTAGTACATGAGCCTTTAAAATATAAATCACAGCTGCAATGTAAATTTTTCATACCAGTTCTTCTGATCTAGCAAATGCTACACTTGTGAAGTCATGGTTATTCTATTTTTCCCCAAGGGAAAAAATTCAAAGACAATTCAGTCAGGTTATTTTTTATCTTTTTGTTTGCATAACCATATTATAAAGTGGTCACTATGTCTGCCAACTGCAATTTTAAAAATAGATATAATAAAAAGAGTACATTACATAGAATTTTTTTCTATGGCTTCCAAAATGGATTCTGGGTTTGATATTGTTGATTAGCTTAGGCATGGAATAGATTAAAACATTGTCAAGAAAAAAACATTGCATATTTGAGTGCTTGTGTATATATTCTGAACATAAACAAAAAATAAAATTAGCTATTTCATACACAGAGTAGAATAACAAAAGAATTTATGCAAAACTGTGAATCTTTATTATGTATAACTTTTCTTCTTAATCTTTAAATTTAAATCTTTCAGTCTTCAACATGAAGATTTCAAAACTGTATTACTTATACATATTTACTTCAGAACGTCTTTGAGTTTCCTTCTGCACATTTTAGAAGTTGCTTCAATGACCTTTTATTTTTCTCTTTTTCTTTCAGAGAGGGGAGGGGAGGAGGAGAGGTATTCCTACCTAACCAAGGATCCTGGGGTATAGGGCATGTTTGGGGAATACTAGCATCTCTGGTGTGATGCTGTCGTACCCTTTTCAGGGCCACTTTCCACCTTTGGCGTCTGCCTGATTCATCCAACTCTCCCCTGGGGCTCCAACAAGTTGTAGCTTATTCCATCTCTGTGCAGAGGCCACACCCCATATACCTTTTCAGCAGATGAGCTAAACTAGTTTGAGGGCAGCCAAGCACTATCAAGTCTTTTGGTGAGTTGGGGGGGGAAGTCTGCCCCAAGCATGCAAAGACTTCCTCCAACAGAATGGGCTGATGAGAACAATTTGTTCCAACAGCCAAGAAGGCATCTAAGGAAGGCACTATAGAGCTCTGAGAACTTGATTAGGCACTGAAGGCATGAAGTTCATCCACTGCATCTCAAGCCATCACCAGTCATCTTGTCTTTTGTCTTGCCACTGTACTACAATGATTCTGGAAGAAAGAGTGAGACTGACAACTTCATGCAACTCTGCCTCACTTAAATTCAATTTATGAATGAGTCAAAAGACATCATCCACACCATTTTACTATTTTTACCTACTTCAAAGGCTTGTGATAATAGTCAAATTATGAAGCAGCAGGTGAAGATACTCTGGGAGCTGTAGGCACAACCCTGCACACAGACAACCCATGCCATAGAGTAGTATTCTCACTGGACTGAAGCAACAGGGAGATTTGGTAGCCCCTTGGTATCTGAGAAGCTGTTTTAAGGACTGCACTGCTCACCTCCTGGAATGAGGAAGGGGATAGAAAATGTGCCCTAATAATTTTCTGTTTCATCAAAACCTGACTCCCAGGGATCCTACTGTGTAGTCAAAGCACATGCAAAAAATGTATAAAAACTTTTGCAAAGATGATTCTGTTCATCCTCAGGACATGGTATGTGTGCACATTTATGGGCAATACAATATCCAGTAGACCTAAAAGATGAACAGCTCTCATTGTAAGAGAACTCAGGAGGTATCACATTCAAATAGCAACCATGACTGAAACAAGGCTGGCAAATAAAGGGCACCTTACCAAAGTTGAAATTGGATACATGTTTTCTGGAATGGCCACACTGAAGGGGAGCACCCTAGAGCTGGTGTAGGTTTGCAATCAAAATTAATCTAGTCAATTAGTTTGTGTGCCTATCAAAAGAAATGAACAACAGTCTCATGACAATGTGATTCCACTTAAAAGAAAGCACCATGCCACCATCATTAATGCATACGCTCCCATCATGGTGAACCCTTATGAGGTCAAAGAAAAATCTTATGAAGGCCTGGAGACCTTAATCATCAATATACCAAAAGAGAACAAGCTTATAATTCTGGGTGACTTTAATGCAAGCTCAGGCACAAACTACTACACCTGCCAGGAAGTTCTTTGGAGGAATAGAATTAGAAACAGCAACAGCAATAGCCACTCACTACGGAAAACTTATGCATCTCATGACCTCATCACCAACATTTTCTTCCATTTATCTGTTTGCAATAAAACCTCATGGATGTAGCCTCACAACAAACATAGGCATTTGATAGGATATGTTATTATAAAGAAAAGAAAAAACATACAGAATGTGAAAATTATGAGGGTGAAAAAGATGCCTGGTGTAGAGTGCTGGACCAATCACTGACTTATCCTCTCCAAGCTAAATATTCATATTCAACAAGCCCCCAAGGAAAGAATACTACCAGAAGACTTAATGTCAACAGATTAGAATACTTCTCCAAGCAGAAATAATTCATTGCTAAATTAAGCCAACACTTTGTATGCAGCAATAGAGCACATTAACTCCTCTGGGCCAGAACACTCCCAAATATGAAGATTAGTTTGACAAAAATGACAGGAAAATTCAGAGACTGCTAAATGAAAAATGAGAACTACACAGGATTTACCAGCAAAATAGTTGATACATCTCTAAGAAGGCACCATTAAGTGCGAGCAAAGCTTAGAGAGATGCAGGATTCTTGGCTCAGTAAGAAGGCAGATGAAATTCAGTTTTACTTTGATAGTAACAATCCAATGTGTTTTATGCTACCCTGAAGGCTATTTATGGGCTGAAGACCTATTATACTACTCTGTGCTAATGCAGTCACATCGATTAGTGATAAGAACAAGATCTTGGAGAGATGGAATCATTACTTCCATAGTGTTCTCAACAGATCATCCTCAATCAATGCTGAAGCCATTGACTCTATACTTCAGGTGTAAGTCAATCCCTCTCTAGATGGATTTTTAACTGAAGAACTTTTGAATGCCATTAGGTTCCTCTCATGGAAAAGCACCCAGTGCTGATTCTATTCCAGATGAGATTTACAAGACAAGGATCTGCTGCTCATACAAAAGCTCACAGAGGGCTCTGTATGAAATGGCTCTGTAATAAAC
>CM053580.1:154802302-154857594 GCA_028627135.1 Pseudochirops cupreus
CTTTCTTAGTGCTTGGAAAGTCCTGCCCCAACCCAAAGATGGTAAAGAAACAAGACAGAAGAAAATAAATTTTCTCCTCTCAGAGAAAAGACTGGTTTCCACAGTACTTCAAGAAGTGGTCTCTCCCCACATAGATTAGGAACCTGAGGTTTACAGTAAGTTACTCCTTCACTCTTCAAGTAAGAAAACAAATTTTCCTGGTTGAAAATATTTGCTCCCTATAGGATAATCCAAATGGAGTTCTGAACCTACCCCTTACCTGGTAAAGCAGGCTAACATAAGAAATGAAACAAACTCAGACCCTCCCCTCCCAGAGGTATGGAGTTCCCCAAAAGGGATTAAGCATATGATTTGATTACTCGGTGTATCTAGGCCATAAGGCAAACCTGCCTGCTTGTATTTAAGGGTTGGTCCTCCAAAAGTGAGTGCTACCTCAGAGTTTTAATTCAGACCTGCACACCTTGGCAGTAGGTAGGTGCCAAAATTAAAATAGGCAAACCATCTTCAGACTGCAGATAGGTTAGACTAGAGACAAACTGACATTGGTTGGTGGCCGTGGGTCACATGACAAACAGGAGAGCATACACAGTGGCAACCCTACATTTTTCATGGGCTGCCAGAAATCCTTTGGTGGGCCATGTGTTGTACAGGCCTGTTCTAATTCCTGCCACTGTAGCTCAATGATCCCTAACCTGCATCCTTCTCATCGACAGCCCAGTCTAAAGACACAGTAAACCTTTAGGAATTATATTTGCAAAGATGTTATTGTAAGAAGAGGAGTCACAAAGCATCTTCCCACTCAGGAACTTTGGAACATACTCTCCCACAAATACACAGAGTATCCATGGAAAGAGTGGGCAAAACCTTAGAATTCAATGTTAGTGAGGCACACACATTGGAAACATGTAGCCAAGGCTTCTCCTTCCTCTAATACAGTGGTTCTCAACCTTCCTAACGCCACAACCCTTTAATACAGTTCCTCATGTTGTGGTGACCCCCCCAACCATAACATTATTTTCGTTGCTACTTCATAACTGTAATTTTGCTACTGTTATGAATCGTAATGTAAATATCTGATATGCAGGATGTATTTTCATTGTTACAAATTGAACATAACCCATAAGGTTGAGAACCGCTGCTCTAATACTTCCAGGCTTCAAAGTACTTTCTCTACTGTGGACTTCTTATAAATTTCCCTTCTGAGCATGGCTTGCCCAGCTGAGCTGCCAGGGCCCTGACTCTCAGCTCTCAATGACCAAGGCTAGTCCATAGCTAACTAACTCTCTTCTTTGTTGTGAAAAGTTCAACTCCTCCAAACTCTTCAGAACTCAGGTCTGTCTAGAGTATGTGTGCCTTCAATTGTGCCTCTACATCTCTCGATTTACTCTTCAACTGCTGGATGGGGTGTCTCCCTCTGGGAAGTAGCTCTGATAATAGAAACCATGTTGAGCAGGAGGGAGAAATGGAGGAAAAAAGAAAAATCCCCTCTACATCCCTCTGTAGGTGAAAAGTTAGATTTTTTACACATGTGCTACATCTCCTTTATTCTCCCTTGGGTTCTTAAACTGTCTCCAAAACTTAGTTATTTTAAACTTTTAGGGTTATGACCAATTTTCACCTTAGTCAATTGTGTTGCCTCTCCTGACTGGAAGAGAGAGAAGTATTCATACTTTATAAAGGCACCTCTGGGTATTAACACCTTGTTAACACATTAACACCTCACCATCTGTGATTATATCCTGTGATTACATAAACTGAGTTTAGGAGAAACTAGATCCTTTACATACAAAATCTTCTTCTCTATTCTTTCTCTAATTGAAATGCTCATGTTTATTAAATTCATAATAAATAAGAAAGTTAAAAAGAAAAATCAGGGAATTGAAAAGTTTCTGGGCTCTCTTAACAATGCATCCTTCCCTAGAGGAACAAAAAAAAAACCAGAACCATCCCAATGCTATTGTGTTGATTGTTTTCTTCTCTTTGATATGCATACTTGGAGAACCAATCTGGAAAATCCACAGCTCTGTTAGACTGTCACCAGGTGAGAAATGACAAAGACACAAGCTGTCTTTCATCAACAAGTTCAGAGCTGGTGAAGGTGATTCTGTAGAGCTGCAGAGATAGACAAAACCGACTCACACAACCCTTTAACTGCACATCTCGGAGTCAACCACAACAAAAGCTTCCAGAGGAAAGGTCAGACCCTCAAAGGGCTATTTGTTTTCACTGAAACTTCATCCCCCCCACTTAACACCAGCCTAACCAGCAACGGAATCAATTACCACTTGTCAGCCTGAAACCTTACACCAGAAATGAAAGAAGGACATGACCTCCTAGGGGGAGGGAGAGAGTAAGGTACAGAAATAAAAAACTTCAGGGAGGGAAACCATGAATGAGCTGCTTTCTTCAGAAATTAAGGGTTAATAACCAAAGTCTTTTCTTTCCATTTCTCTGTCTCTGTCTCTGACTCTCTCTCTCTCTCTCTCTCTCTCTCTTTCTCTCTCTCTCTCTCTCTCTTTCTCTCATTCTCTCCCTCTCTCATTCCAATCAATATCCTTCCTTAGTAGGATTTGCTTTTCTTTTCACTAGAGATGGTCAGTTAAGAGGGTGAGGTGATCTGTCTTAGGTTACGTAAGATATTGCATTTAATAATTGAAGACCAAAAAAGATTCTCTCCGTTTATTATTTAACAGAGCTTAGTGGTAACTGCTCAAGTTGGGAGAAATCTAGGTAGATTGTTTTCAGCAGCCATGTCTATTTCAGGTGATAGAATTCCTCACATTTATCATGCTTCTGTGAAATGTAGTGTCAGCTCGTCAGAAAGCTGAACTGTTTAAGATAATACCATTTACTTTCCACATTTTTGTAAGTCAAGAAAGAGGTCCCAGTGGGCCTCTGTATTCTTCTGCAACACAGAGAAACTATGTGGGCTAAAACCCAGTATTGAAAAGATTGCTTAACTATATTAAAGGATCTCTCTCTCCCATTTTCTCTTCTCCTCTACTCTCCTCTTCTTTCTCTGTCTCTCTCCCCTTTCCTACCTCCCTCCCTTCCTCTTCTCTTCTCCCTAGAATAAAGATCCTTATGTTGAGAACTGACCCTAGAACCTAAGTTAACTGACTAGCATTCATCCCAGTGCTCTTTGCAGGATGCTATATCAAGTAACCAAAGCCTGTAGGTTACATTTTCTGTAAACGTAGACTTTTACATATATATATATCAACTGAAATGCTTCAAGGACTCAAAACTTTATCATTTGGCTACTCCCTCTTTCATAAAGAGGCAGCTCATTAACACA
Organism: Pseudochirops cupreus; assembly: GCA_028627135.1. Classification (NCBI taxonomy): domain Eukaryota; kingdom Metazoa; phylum Chordata; class Mammalia; order Diprotodontia; family Pseudocheiridae; genus Pseudochirops; species Pseudochirops cupreus. The sequence continues at coordinate 154,805,601 of CM053580.1, forward strand.
GGAATGAGCAAAAGTCTTCTACACAAAATTCTAGCTCAGTGCTATCTTTATTGAATGAGACAGCTTTAATTGTTTCTTTGAGTTAAGAGTTAGTACCAAGTGGGAAGAGTCCTAGATCTAGAATCACAATTCTTAATTCTAAGACCTCCATCTGCTACTACTTAACTATGGGACTTTGAACAAGCCACTTAGCATTTTTAAGCCTTAACTTCTTTAATAATACCGCCTTCACAAGGTTGCTGCAAAGAAATGTACCACTTCCCTGTTGTTCGGTCATTTCAATCATCTGACTCTCCATGATCCCACTTGGGGTGTTCTTATGGCAGAAACTCTGAAGTGGTTTTCCATTTCCTTCTTCAGTTCAATTTAAAGATGAAATGGAAGCAAATAGGGTTAAGTAATTTGCACAGGGTCATAATACAAAATGAGATCAGATTTTTATTTTTGCTTGAGTAATATTTTCCGTTTTCAAAGGTAAATTTTAAAACATCTTTCTTTTCTTGGCCATGATTACATTTGCATTTCATTATTAAATCATCCTGTCTTATTAGTTACCCTTTGCTAGTTTCACATGTACAACATTGTAATTGCGTGTATACAAATCATTTTTTTTTTAAAAATGAATCCAAGTCAGATGTCAAATCAATTTGAAAACAAATAGCAAAATCCAGTAAGATAGGTTAATTGCATTTTGCTAAACTGATCTTCATAGGAACAAATACATAGATCTGGAAAGGACATTCACAGACATCTAAACCAATCCTTCTGTTTTATAGGTGAAGAAATTGAGTCTCAGAGAAGTCCGAGAATTGTCCAAGATCACAAAACCAGTAAGTAATATAATTGGGATTAAAACTCAAGTCTTCTGACTCCAAACTCAGTGGTCTTCAAAACAATGAATTATTTGATTAACTTGTTTTTCAAACTGGTTCATGCATTGCAGACAAAACTCGACTTAAATACCCTGTATTTTACCTAGTTTGAGTTAAACATGACTCCTTCCTTTAGGGAGATAATTCATGGTTGTTTTTTTCTTTTGTAGTGATCTTTGATGCTAAGTTAATGGGTCTGTTAAAATAAAGAACATAACCATTTCTCACTATAGAGCACAAAAATAGTGCATATTTTTGAACATATGGAAAATAGATCATTTTCATGTGAAACTAATCTATTAGATATTTGAGCAATAGCCTCGAGTGGATTATTGTCTTGAGGTTGAAATAATTGAAGTTTACTGTTCACTCTTCTCTTTAGGATTCTGTAGTTTAGCTTTGATCTTTTTAAGTCTTTCATTATGATTGATGAATCATTTCAACATTTCACTGAATTCAAAGACCCTTAATAAAAGATGAAATAAAAATGGCTGGGTAATCAAGACTGCTTTAAAACATGGAAATTAGAAGGAAATGTGATGTTGTGTGTTACTACCAAATTTTAAAATATATTAATCACTACAAATTTTAAGAGTTGAGAAACATTTAAAACTCCATATGTCTACTCCATGGACTTCAAAAAGCATTTGGAAAATTACCCATCTTTTCATTTCAAATAAAACTAGATTTAAATTTGTTAAAATGTTTTTCAGAAATTTTATAGTGTTGGGCATCAAAAGGTAAGAACAGAAAAAAAAAGTTTTAAACAGCTGCCTACTAGGACAGAGATGCTCCCAGGATGAGACTGGTGCTATGTGATCGCATTTATGGCAGAATTAAGTGGAACTGAGTTGGATGTGGTCATTTCAAGTTTATATATCTTATGCAAAAGTATCTTGCCTTTCAATGGGTAACTTCAGAAGCACAGAAATCTGATGTCCAAATCTTCTTCACCTGCTTATTTTGGTACCTCACACACCTCTGCGAGAGATTATTCCTTTGAATTGAAAACTTAAATACTGTGATACTTACTATAGGGAAGGTAATGGAATAAGCATTTACATAGCTCCTACTATGTGCCAGACACTGTGCTAAGCTCCTTACAAGTATCTCTTTTGATACTGATTTGATAGGTTAGGTCAGAACCTTCTCTAAAAAGAGTTTTGAAGTGCTATGAAGGATAGAATGTGTCATGGCACAGTCATTACTGAGTAGGTAGTATTCCTGCTAATTCAAATAGATCCAGTTCCCTCCACTCTCCAACGAGAGAGAAAAAGAGAGAGAGAGAATTACATGTCAAACAGATTAGGCACATCTACCACCTCCAAAACATGGATTTTTTTGCCAGGAGCCAGTTTTTCTAAGTATAAGTGGAGGAGGAGGATGGGAGGGAAGAAGAAAAAGGAATAAGGGAAGTACTACAACTGGGAAATGCCACAAAATCATCAAATGAGGAGCCTCACACAGTCAATCAAGACCTGAGAAATTCTGTGGAGCAAGTACTCATGCTTTCTCTCCTCACAGGCTGCTTTTTGAGCATACGTTCACTGTACAGAGTGAATGATTCCCAGATTGACTAAAATGAAACACATGTGACAACTGTGGGAAGGTGTCATGCCACTGAGGGGGTAAAGGGTGTAGCAGTATGAAGAGGATGATCATCCTAAACAAAAACTTTACCTACTTCACCTTTTTCCTCTGAGTTGGCTCTATTTCTATAACTTAAGATGGAAGGGGAAAACATTTATAAAGGAATTGCTAAGAGTTACGCATTGTACTAAACACAAGGTAATGAATAGAAAAGCAAAACAATTCTTGCCCTGAAAGAAAGTCACATTCTAATTAGGCGAGACACATATTAAGAACATGCAGGGCACATAAAAAAGCCTGGTCTTTGGGGTAGTAGCAGTAGGGTATATGGAAACACCCACTAGTCTCTAGGATACAATAACAAGGTAGATGACAATGTCCAGGGGACTGAAGATCATAGCAAAAGGGCAGAGGTACATCAAATTTCCAGGAGGATTATAGTTGGTAACTCTTGGCTTACCCAAGTCACATTAGCTGCCCCTCACGAATTACTTTTGGGAAAAGAGTAATCTTTCTAAGTGTCAAAATGAAGCAGGGTTCTGAACTATCTCAGGCAAGAAAGGGCCAACATTTGCCATACCTGGGTCATTCCATCAAGCTCCAGCTACCCAATTTGTATATCCATAGTTCCACAGAGCCCATTCATGGGCAAACCCATACGTTAAACCACACGCACAAGTGATTCCATTCTATCCCATCTTCTCCAGTTATTTCCCCCACTTATCATCTCTATTCTCTCAATTATATTCAATCTCTTTATCTACTAACTGTTTCCTCACTGCCTACAAGCATACCCATGTCTCCCCCATTCTCAAAAAGCCCTTACTTTAGCTGTCCATCCCTTGATATCTTTACTCCCTTTTATGCTAAATTCCTTGAGAAGGTGGCCTAAAATAGATGCCTCCACTTTCTCTCCCCTTATTCTCTTCTTACTTAACATGTAAGTGACACTACCCTATCTATACTAGTTTTCCTCCTATCCATCTGATTTCTCCTTCTCAGTCTCCTTTTCCAGATCTTCATCTAGGTCACACCCAGTAATTATGAGTATCCCCCAGTACTCTGGCCTGGACCCCCTTCTCTTCTTATGGTACACTATCTCAGTAATATCATTGGTTCCCAGAGCCTCAATTATCATCTCTACTCTGAAGATTTTCCGATTTATTTCTCCAACCCTAGCCTCTCTGCTGACTTCTCATCTTACATCTCCAATTGCCTGTTGGACATCTTGACCTAGAAGTCCTTTAGACATCTTAAACTCAGCAAGTCGAAAACTGAACTCATTATCTTTTTCCAAAAATGCTACAGTCTTCTGAAGTACCCTCTTATTGTCAAGGGTGCCACTGTCCTCACAGTTGTTCAGACTTACAAACAACATCCAGACCAGATAAATTAGAGATAATCACAGAGGGAAGGCACTAGCATTAGGTGAGACTTGAAGGAAGACAAGGAATCTAAGAGGTAGAGAAGAGGAGAGAGAGAATTCCAGACATAGGAATATCCAGGGAAAATGCCCAGAGTCAGATTCAGTGTTAGGTATGAGGAATAGCCAGGAGGTCAGTGTCACTTGATGGCAAATTATGTGGATAAGAATAGGTATAAGACTAGAAAGCTAGAAAATGGTCAGATTATGAAGGGCTTTGAAAACAAGAGATTTAATACTTAAGCCTAGAAGTGATGAGGAGTCACTATAATCGATTGAATAAAGAGGTCACATTTACTCTTCAATTTGACAAGATTGATTTGACAGCTAAGTGGAAGGTGGGCTGAAGTATGGAGATACTTGAGGCAGTGAGACCAACCTATTGTAAAAAGCCTAGGCATGAGGTAATTAGGGCCTACGCTAGGCTGGCAAGAGAAATGAGGGATTATAAACAAAAGAGGTCCTCAAGCGAGTACCTTAAAACTTCTGGTTTTGTTTTTGTTATAGTGAGGATGACTTTCTTTCATGGGTTGGACTAACTGATCACTAAGGTCCTTTCCAACTTTCAAATTCTGTAATTCCCTGATTCTATGATATGATTTGTACCAAGTACAAAGTTGAAATTCAATGTGTCTGAACTCTGATTTCCTCTTCCCTGGGTCCCCTGCCTCCAAGATTTTGGTGGGTTTCTGTTGGGAACAATGATGGTTGAAAGTTAAGGAGCTACCTTTCCCTCTCCACTCCTGACCAAAAACTGATGGGATATGCTATTGATACTAAAGAGCAACCAGAGAAAGTTTTGCCCAATACCCAAATGTATCCTGTACCTAATAAAGGGAATATAGCTCAAAGATGATGTATGTGTATGTATATGTATGTGTACATCATATGAATGTATGCCCCAGACTTAACACAGACAAGTCCTTGAGACAAACATAAGTCTGGTCAGGACCAGCCTCACGTGGGATTCCTGATTAAAATTCCAGAACTGAGTAGAAAATTTGAAATATAAACATAGAAGTTAAGAGAAACATAAAAAGTTAAATACAAGTGAGTAATCAGCAGAGATTTTATAAGGATGAACTGTTAACATTCCAATGAAGAAGGTGGATGATGCAAGGGTTTCTTCAGAACCCTAATGTCATCAGGTATCATAAAGGGAGTCAAATACTAAAGAGGGATTGCCAGTGGTAATGTTATGTTCTTGAAAGAAGTAAAAAAGAAGAGAAAATAGAAAAGGAGGTGGGCTATGTGGGGAACATATCTAACAGAATCAGAGAGCACAGGTACAAGTCTATACAAATATGGAAGGGCTGTGGGGAGTAAATGTCAGTTGAACCTCACTTTCATCTGAACCAGTCAAAGGACAGTACAACTTATACACACACACATATACACACACACACATACATATACAAGTTTGGTGCATTCAAATTAACATGGATGCCTGATTGATATATGGTCAAAAGACATGAAAAGGAAGTTTTCAGATGAAGAAATCAAAGCTATCTATAGTTATGTGAAAAAGTGCTCTAAATCACTATTGATTAAAGAAATACAAATTGAAACATTTCTAAAGTACCACCTCATACATATTAGATTGGCTAATATGAAAAAAAGGAAAAATTATAAATGTAGGAAAGAATATGGGGAAATTAGGACATCAACACACTGTGGGTGGAGTTGTAAACTGATCTAACAATTCTCGAGAGCAATTTGGAACTATGTCCAAAGGGCAATCAAACTCTACATGCCCTTTGATCCAGCAACACCACTACTAGGTCTGTATTCCAAAGAGATCATGAAAAAGGAAAAAGAACTCACATGTACAAAAATATTTATAGCAGCTCTTTCTGTGGTGGTAAAAAATTGGAAACTTAGATGATGCCCATTAGATGGAGAATGGTTAAACAAGTTGCAGTATATAAATGTAATAGAATATTACTGTGCAATAAGAAATGGTGAACAGGCAGATCTCAGAAAAACCTGGAAAGACTTGTATGAACTGATGCAAAGTGAAATGCGTAGAACCAGGAAAAAAACATTGTATACAGCAATAGCAACATTGTGTGATGATCAACTATGAATGACTTAGCTTTTCTCTTCAATACAATGATCCAAGACAATTCCAAAGGACTCATGGTGGAAAATGCTATTCATAACCAGAGAAAGAATTGATGGACCCTAAAAGCAGATCAGATTTTTATTTTTTATGTTTTCTTCTTTTGGTCTTTTTTTCTTTCTCAAATGTGACTAATTATGTCAATGTGTTTTACATGATTGTGTATATAAAACCTGTATCAAATTGCTTAACATTCTAGAAAGAAAAGAGGGAGAGAGGGAGGGAGAAAAATTCAGAACTCAAAATTTTATAAAACTGAATGCTAAAAATTGTCTTTACATATAATTGTAAAAATACTATTAAAAATCAGTGTGGAAGTGGGAGGGAAGAGGGAAAGAGGAAAGGGGGAACAGAAAAGAAGGTAAATTAAGAAGAGTTAGTTATAAGCAAGACAAACACTAAGCTCAGAGGAATGATGATGAAGAAGTGTTTACAAGAAAAGAAAGAAAGGGTTTGGAAGAAAGAGGGAAAAATATCAAAATAAGGATGGAAGAAAATATACAACTGGTAATCATAACTGTGTGCAATCTAGCAGCCTCTATTATAAGCCTTGCATATTGTCCATGTTTTTAGGAGTAATATCTACCCCCATGAAGGCCAAGCAAGGTTTGTTCTGGTTTGAGGCTTTTCCCCTTAAAAGGTAATGAAAGCATACTTGAAACCTAATTGGTGGAGGGTAATAAAGCTTAAAATGCTAACATAACTTCCTGGTCACCATGGTTGAAAAGCATAGTTACAGAAGGAGTCAGTTCATTCCTCTGGTTTAATACACACTTGACTGGTATACTACTATAGCAAAAGCAGAGATTGGAAGCTGCACTCAATTGACTCAATATTATATCCTTGTTGAAAGCTATTGGAGGCTATTGTAAAGTAAATTTCTTAGTTGGGTAATAGGCAGTCTATGAGTGTCTCGTTACCTTCCAGTCCTGATCTCACATTACATTCCTCTCTTTCTGAACTGGAAAGAAATTCAACCCCCAAGGTCCTTAGCACCTTTTGAAGTCAACCAGGACAATCCTTACTAGAAGGACTGCTGTAGGAGCTTACATAATACCTCTCTGGCATAGGAGGACTGACCTCAGACTTACTTATGGTAGAAGAGTCATTTTCAGACATAGAAGTTACTAACTTTCTCTCTGGAAAATACTTCTTTGCTTAAGAGAGCATGTACATTTTGAAGCAGTTCCTTCTCCTCAATGGATGTCTTGCAGTGGAATTCCCAGGTTCTGTCCCCTACCATCAGTATATCAAGAATCTTCAAATTCTCAAATAGGTCCAGTAATTCACAGAACACTTTCTAAATGACCTCACCTAACTTTATGTCATTATACATTGTTCTTCAGTTCTGTAAGTCTTTCAAATTTCTTTTCAATATGTTTGTAATATCTTTAACAAAATTATGACTGTGAATAGGATGAACAAACCCATAAAATAGAAAGTAAAAGGAGAATGGATTAGAAATCAGAATACTACAATATGTTGTTTATGAAAAATACTTTGAAAACACAATAACACAGTTAAAATCAAGGGTTTGAGAAAAATCTATCATCCCTCAGAAAAATCTCTCATCCCTCATCATAGCAAACATGGTCTCAGACAAGGTGACAGCAAAAATAGAAAAAGGATTAATAAGGAAGCAACATTTTGCAAAAAGTAATGAATTAATATCAAAACTTACCGTACATGTATCAAATGACATAATACCTAAATATTTAAAGAAAAAACTAAATGAGCTATAGGGAGCAATAAAGAGAAAAACTATATTGAAAGGGTATTTTAGTGTACCACATTCAGAGATAGACAAGTCTAGCCAAAAAATAAGAAAAAAAGTGAAGGATCTGAATACATTTATTTCTTATTTTAATACTGTTTTGTTGGTATTTTTTGTTTTTTAATATCAGCAATTTTTCCCATTTAACTCCTCCAATTTCATTTATAGCTCTTCAATAACAAAAGCAATTAATGAATCAACAAGTATTTATTAAGTGCTTATGTTAAGCAAATTAATACCCAAATCAACCACATATAGCATTATATGCACTACTCTATACCCAGTTCCCTGACTTTCTTGAGATGGAGTTAGAGAAAATTTTAAAAGTAATAATGTCTTAACAGATGTTTGTCATTTATTAAACTTCTAAATAAGGCAGAATCTCCTAATAATGTACATGACTAAGAAAGTTAGTCTTTGGCAGCATTATAGCAAGAAATAACCTGGTGTCAATTATTCTTTCCTCTTGGAATTGCACAAAGTCAGACAATGTCTGAATTACTAAAATATACCCAAAGTCTGCAGATCATTGTCAGTGTTCAAAAGATTGTGCTTCAATAAATATTATCAACTGTCTAAATCTTGGAACAATAAAAACTGCAAACAAAAACAAGGCACAGCTACCCCCCAGCTATTGAGGGAGGCTGCAAAACAGGAGAGGCTTATACAAATTGATGCTGAGTGAGAAGAGCAGAACCAGGAAAAATTTGTACACAATCAAAGACACATCGTATGTGTGATGACCAACCTTGATGAACTGGACTCTTCTCAGCAATGCACATGTATAAGACAATTCAACAAGTCCCAGGATGGAAGGAGATATCTACATTCAGAGAAGGATCTAGAAAGACTAGAGTTTAAATGGAGACTGAAGCAATACGTGCTGTTGTTCTTTTTCATGTTTGGTTTTGTTTCTTTTTTCCCAGTGTTCACTCATTGGTTACAACCCTTCTATACAACCAATCTATTGTACAATGTGAAAGTATTTGCAGATCCTATACATGATTGCACGCTGCCATGGAGGGGGGGGGGGGAGCAGGGGAGAAAATCTGAAACTCAGGGGATTGTGGAACTGAATCTTATAAACTAAAAGTAAATAAATAAATAAATAAAACTTGAAAATAAATAAATAAAAATAAATTGTAATACATAAAAATATAATTGTTCCTTTGAAAGGTTTATATTAACATGAAATGATACAATATAGTTGGCTTGGAATGTGTTATTGTGAAGTACTTCAGTTTAAAAAAATGACATAACATTATCATATAATAGCAACAAAGTTAATGTATTAGAAATTGGAGGAAAGATATGTTACTATAATATTCCCTGTTGTTATACCATAGAATGAGAGCTTCCCTGAACACCTCTTCAGTATTTGGAAGTTGCAAATATCAACTTTTTGTTATGAAATTCTCTAGTTGTTTTTTCCTTCTTGGTCTTCATTCAAAAGAGAAAATCATTGGAAAAACAAAATCTTCCTCTGCACTTTAGGAGAATAAAACTATCTACCAATTGCTGTACCTCCCTATATTTAAGTCAATAAGAGGAAGTCCTTTTATTCTAGTGGCTTGCCAGGACGTGAATATACATGTGAAAAAAAGCTGAACCTGGACAGACACAAAAATTAAACTGAATGTCATTAGATGCAATATTTGTTAAAATAAGAAAAGAGGCTTCTCCTCTGTCATTCCATTGACTGCAGTCTATTGTCACATCCTTAGTCTCAAAAAGAACTTCTAAATTATATAATTGATATACATTCAATCTCTTGAACCTTCAGTCTTACTAAATCTCACTCTGTTCCCATAAGTATGAAAACCTAGATAAAGTTTTGGGAAACATTAGATATGATAGATAATAATCATATATTAAGAGATTATTAAAAGGGAATACAAAAAAAGTATACATATGTCTCTTCTAATGGTGCACTTTTACTAAAAATATTACCTTTTAGGGCACAAAAACTGCACAAATACAAAAAACGTGTCATTTAAATTTAAAGCGCTGTTGTTGACTACAAGGCAATATATATGTATTTTAAAATACCTGTTCAAGAAAGCATGAAAAATCAAGTAGAAACTCAATAACTTAATCTTAAAGAATTGATGTCAAAGATTCATCAAAAAAATTGGAGTCAAAGAACAAATCAGAGAATCTATAGATAATTTCATTAAAGATAATAACAAAATGAGACAACATGCTAAAAATTTTGGGATGTATCCAAGGCAATCCTTAGGAGAAAAATATATGTTTTTAAAACTTTTATCAACAAAAGAGCAAATGTGTAGATCAATGAATTGGACACAAAACTTAAAAAAAAAACAACTAGAACACCAATATCTTTAAAAATCCAACTAAATATCAAAATAGAAGTCCTGAAAATCAAAAAAGATATTTGCAAAATTGAAAACAAAGGAAATCATTGAATCAACAAATCAAACTAAGATCTCTTTTGGGGGAGAATAAAATTAAATAAATAAACTAATAATAAGCTAATTTGCTTAAAAGAAGAAAAACTAATTTCTACTATCAAAAATGAAGCAAATGAGAACTATAAATCAATTATTATTTTAAAATATCAAAGATTTTAAATAATATCCTTTCAAATAAGCAGTGATTTATCCAAGAATTCCCTCATTGTAACTAAGTAGGATTTATATCAGCCATGCCAAATTCAAAATTAGAAAATTAGAAAAAAATTAACATCACCAATCATATAAATAAAAACATCCTAAACCAAATTATCATCTCAACATATGCAGGGGGGACAGTCTTTAGCAAAATAATGTTCATTTGTCCTAAAACTCTCGTAAATATAGGCGTAGTATAGTCCCTTTTTTTTGGTTTAATTTGTTTATTTTTAATTTTTGACATTCATTTCCACAAGATTTTGAGTTACAAATTTTCTCCCTGTCTTTCCTCTATCCCCCACCTCAAAACGGTGATCCTACTGAATACCCCAGAACAATCTTTTAATATCATAAAAATATCTCTTTAAAACTAAAGCAAGTAATACATCATGGGTATATGTTGTAAGTTTTCCAAATAAATAGAGAAGTACAGAAGGAATATCCATTCTCTTCATTATTATTTTATATAATTCCAGAAATGTTAGTAGTAACAAGTAAACAAAAAAATAAAAGCAAAAAAAATAGGTAAAAAGTAAGCCTATTTGCCTATGACATTGGTTTATTCACAAATCCTAGTGAATCAAAAAAAAAATACTAATCAAGAACATATTTTCAGCAGAGTCACAGGTTCTAAAATATACCCTCAAAAATGAACAGGATTTCTATACATCAATAAAATCTGAGAGGTGATAATAAGAATGGAACTCCCATTTAAAATAGCTTTTTAGAAATTGACTAAAATATTTGAGGATCTACCAAAGCACATAAAATTATTGTATAAAATAAATTACAAAATATTTCCCTAACAATTAAGGAAATTATCTTACATAGCTGGAAGAATACTCAGGGAGCATTTCTGGGTTATGCCAGTAAAATCAAAATGACAATATTACCAAAGTTAATTAATATTTTTAATGCTATGCCAATCAAATTATCAGATAATAACAAAAATTTCATTTGGAAAAACAAAAAATCTAGAATATCAAAAGAAGTGATGAAAAGAGGTAGTGATGAAGGAGAAAATAGCATTTCCAGTTCTCAAACTTATAAAGCAGCAGTCTTCAAAACCATTTGGTATTAGATTTTAAAATAAAGAAGCAGATCAATGGAACAAACTAGAAAAGGGAGAATCAAAAAGAAGGGCAGAAAACATAACTTACCTAGGAAAGAATTCCCCATTTGACTTTTTTTAAAAACCTACTGGGAAAATGGAGAGCATTCTGGCAAAAATTAGATTTAAAGCAATGCCTTATACCTCATTCTACAATGCATCCTAAATTGATATGTGCCCTTAATATTAATAATCATACTATTAGAAAATTAGAAGAGAAGCAGACTAAATACCTCTTACAGGTATGTGTAGGAGATGTATTCTTAAATAAACAAGAGATACAGGCAATTACCAAAGATAAAATAGATAAATTTGATTGCATGGAACTGAAAAGCTTCTGTACAAATAAAATTAATGGATAATAAGGGAAGCCGTAGAATAGGGGCCAAATGTAAATCAGATTACTCTGATAAGGATTTAAAATTTTAAAACAATATACATGCACACATATGTACAAAGTATATAATTTGTGTATTTATATGTAATATATAATATACAAACATATACATAATATATAAATAATATATATATATGTATTTTTTTAAAAAGCCATTCCCCATTAGCTAAGTAGTCTAAGAACATGAACAGTTCTCCAAAGAGAAATTCCAAAGTATTACAGTAATAGTCAGCGTTAGATGAATTGTATGATCGTTTAATCTTTCTTTTTCTGCATTTGTCCCTGGGGTTTTAATGTCCAAATATATAATTAATTTTGTGAAAATGCCATACACAGCTAAGAAGAGGTATACTGCTTTCTATTCCCATTCATTAATCTCCAGAGGTCTATCATATGTAACTTTTCTAAAAAAAAATTTATTCATCTCCTTTTTATCTTTTCTTTATTTGGGGGTTCCAGTTGTCTTGATTTGAGAGGAAGACATTAAGAACCCTAACTATTTTATTTTTGCTATCTACTTCTCTCTGCAACTCATTTAATATTTTTTAAAAGGCATTTAGATGTTATGCCATGGGGTATATACGTTTGACACTGATATTAATTCATTTTCTGTGGTACCTTTCAGGTGGAGGGAAAGGAGTTTCCCTGTTTATCTTTTAAGTCTATTTTTACTTTCTCTTGATCTGAAATTATGATTTCTATCCCTGCCTTTTTTTTTCTTCAGCTAAAATATAGTAGATCTTGCCCCAGGCCCTTATTTTAACTGTGTGTATCTTTCTAATTCAAGTGTATTTCTTACAATTTTTTTTAATATATGGTTGAATTCTTCTTTCTAATCCATTTTGCTAATTTTTTTCCATTTGATTGGTGAGTATCCCTTTCATATTAACAATTATGATTGTTAATTGCATTTCTCTCCATCTTATTTTGTTGTAATTTCTTTCTCTTTGTTTCCCATATCCCTTTAAAAGCTTATTTTACTGATGATTAATCCCTCAGCACATAAATTAGGCAAGAAAAAGCTTATACAATAGAGAGAAGAAGGGAGGAACAAACAGTGCTTCAACCTCACACTCATGTGAACTGCTTCAAGGAGAAATACACAAAAGTATAGAAAATTGTCCTACTCAATAAGGAAGTCATAAAAGAGAGAGTTGAGAGAAAAGAGAGGAAGGACAAAAGGGAAAGGAGAGTAAGGGAAATAGTGGTCAGAAGCAAAACAGAATCTTGAAGAGGAGACAGAGTAAAGAAGAGAAGAATAAGTATAAGATAATAGATTGGAAGAAAATACATAATTAGTGATCATAATTGTGAATGCAAACGGGATGAATGCACTCATAAAACAGGAGAGGATAGCATAATGGATTAGAAAATGGAATCCAATAATATTTTGTTTACAAGAGATAACATTTAAAACAGAAGGATATGCACAGAATTCAAATGAGTTGAAGCAGACTGTATTGTGCTTCAGCTGAAATAAAAAAGGCAGGGGTAATAATGATGATATCATATGAAGCAAACCAGATCTAATTAAAAGAGATAATGATGGAAAGTACAATTTGTTAACAGGTATCATAGACAATGAATCAATACCCATACCAAATGTATTGCACCAAATGGCATAGCATCCAAATTCTTTAAGGAAAAATAAAATGAGTTACAGGAGAAACTAAATAGTAAAACTATAGTACTAAGGAATTCCAATTTATTTTTCTCAGATCTAGCTACATCTAACCATAAAATAAATAAGAAAAAAGCTAAGGGAATAAATACATGAAATACAGAAGCAAATGAGCACAGCAAGCTAGTGTTTGTTAAATCCAAAGATCCCAGATACTGGATCAAGAATTCACTAGTGACAAAAACTACTAGGAAAATTATCAAGTAATTTGGGAGAAAATGGGCATAGGTCAGCATCTCACACCATACACCAAGAAAAGGCCAAAATTGGTACATGATTTAGATATAAAATGTGATGTCATAAGCATATTAGTGGAGAATAGAAGAAATTAACTGTCAGACCTATGGATATGGGAAGAATTCATGACCAAATAAGAAACAGAGATAAAATGGGTCATTTCAATTATAATACATTAAAACATTTTTGCATAAACAAAACTAGCTAAATTTAGAAGAAAAATAGGAAATAGGGGAGGGAACATATTTGCATCAAGTTCCCTGATGAACATCTTATTTCTCAAATATAAAAAACTGAGTCAAATTTATAAAAATTAAAGTTATTTCTCAAGTGATAAGTGGTCAAAGTATATGAACAGGAACTTTTCAGAGGAAGAAATTAAAACTACCAATAATGATATGATAAATGCTCTAAATCACTTATAATTGGGAAAATGTGAATTAAAACAACCCGAGAAACCAGCTTACACCCATTACACTGACTAAGACGACAGAAAAGGAAAATGATAAATGCTGGAAGAGAATTAGGATAATAAGTACACTAATGAATGTTGGAAGAGTTGTAAATTAGTCTAAACATTCTGGAAAACAATTTGGAACTGTGCCCAAAGGGTTTTTAAACTGTGCATACACTTTGACCATGAAATCCAACTACTAGGTCTATGCCCCAAAGAAATAAAAGGAAAGTAAAAGGAACCCAGATATATGAAAATATTTGTAGCAGTTGGCTTTCTGGTTGCAAAAAATTGAGGAAAAACTAAGGGGACATCCACCAGCTGAGGAATGATTGAATGAGTTGTGGTATGTAAATGTGATACAGTACTATTGTTCTGAAAAAAAAATGATACACAGGATAGTTTAAGAAAGATCTGGGAAGATTTATATGAACTGATGCAAATTAAAGAGAACAGAACCAGGAAAATAATTTACACAGTCACAGCAATATTGTAAACATCATAAACTGTGAAAGTAACTGATCAATACAATGACCTATGCTATCCATTTCCAGATAGAGAATTAATGGATTCAGAATGCAGAATGGAGCATTTTTCTCTCTCTCTCATTCTTTTACTTTTTTTCAGAATTTAGATAATGTGAAATTTTGTTTTACATGACTACATGTTTGTATATGGGGTTTGTATTTTTTGTCTTCTCAATAGGTGAGGGAGAGGTGAAGTGAGTGAAAAAATCTGGAACTGAAAATGAAGCAAAATTGAATTTTAAAAATTAAAACGATCTTCTAAGTACAATATTCCAATAAAAACTTAATAGTCATTTCCTCTGTGTTCACCTCCATTTTCTATTTGTTCATGTATATCTATATTTGTGAATACATTTTCTTTTTGTCATTTATTTTATCTTTTTTGTTGTTTATTCTATTGATTCTTACTCAACTCTAAATTTAAGCAAAAGTGGACTAACAAAGAAGAAATGTGGTAAATTTCAAAGTTCATGACTAAGCTTTAATGATGAAGGAGAAATCAAGCAAAGAGAAAACACTATCACTACTTCTGAAGTCAAAAGACCTAACTTCAAATCCTACCTCTGACATTTATTAGCTATATGACCTTGGGCAAGTCACTTAATTTCTCTCAGCCTGTTTCCTTATCTTTATAATGAGAGAATTGGATGGAATAATATTGTAGCCCCTTCCAGCTCTAATTCTGTGATTCTATAATAATGATGATGATGATAAGTAGCATTTGTATAGCACTTTACATATGTTATCCCATTTAATTCTCATAAAAGGTAGATGTTATTATTATCTTCAATTTGTAGATTAGGGAACTGAAGCTGAGTTTAAATTCCTTTCTTAATATTGCAAAGTGATTAAATATCTGAGGCAAGGATTGAACTCAGATCTTTCTGCCTGACTTCAAATCAAGCACTCTTCACTTGACTAGCTAGTTGCCTAGTAATCATTTGATCTGCCTGGATCTCCTGGGGGCTGCTTGGGCAGAATTTGCACCTCTGCCAGAAATCATTAAGAAATACAATTTTCTAAGTGAATTTTTTAATATGGACAATTTATCACATTGTAGGACTCCATGAAGTCATTTTCAGTAGTCTTTGCTGGGCTAGTGAATTGAGCAGTTCACAATTTTGTTTGGGTTGGGTTGGGTTTTTGTTTGTTTGCTTGCATGCTTATTTTTGTCAAATAGAACTCTCTAGATTTCCTGATCATACAATCATAGGTTTAAAGCTAGAAAGGAACTTAAAAGTCATGTAGTCCAATTCTCTCTTCTTACCAATGAGGAAACTGAGACCCAAAGAGATTAAGTAACTTGCTTAATATCATGTTGTTGTTCAATCATTTCGGTCATGTCTGACGCTTCATGACCCCATTTGAGGTTTTCTTGGCAAAGCTACTGGAATGGTTTGCCATTTCCTTCTCCAGCTCATTTTACAGATGAGGAACTGAGGCAAACAGGGTTAAGTGACTCTCCCAGAGTCACACAGCTAGTAAGTGTCTGAGGCCAGATTTGAAGTCAGGAAGATGATTCTCCTTGACTCCAGGGCCCTCTATCCACTGTTCCACCTCAATGACCACAACAAAAACTTGCCTATGGTCATCAAACTATAAGTTGGCAGAGTCATGATTTGAACCCAAGTCCTCTGACTCCAAATCCAGCACTTTTTCCACCATACCATGCTGCCTCCTTAAATGAAAAAAAAGAAAGAATAATGAAAAACAGTCTTTGTAACCAAAAAATCATAGTTAAGCAAAACAAACCCATATAGTTTTCATGTCCAAAAAATAGGTCTTATTCTGCTCCCTGAGTTCATCCATCAGCCCTCTGTCAGACATCTGGAGCCATAGTTGGTCATCATATTAATTAGAATTCTTAAGTCTTTCAAAGTTGTTTTGCTGAATATTGGTGTTGTTACAGGATAAATTGTTATCCGGATTCTGCTTACTTACTCTAAATTCCTACAAATCTTCACAAGTTTCTCTGAAACTGTCATTTTCATTATTTCATACCCTAGTAGCTGAGGTCTTTGAACACTGTGTACTATGTTTATTTGCTTCTTTATATGCTATGTACTTCATCTATTCCATTGATTAACTTTTCTATTTTTTGAAACCAGCAACAAATATTCTCGATAATTATTATGATGTTATAGCATAGTTTGAGATCAGTTGCTCTTAGGCATTTTCCTTCCCAATATGATTTTTCATTATTTCCCTTGAGATCCTGGACCTTTATTACTCCAGATTAATTTCATTACTATTTTTTCTAGCACTCCGAAGTAATGCTTTGGTAGTCTAATTGATATGGCACTAAATAAATAAATACCTCCAGGTAGTATCGTCGTTTTTATTTTGTTGTCTCATTCCTGTTCTTTTCCTGGCACTGTTGTTTGCTTCACTCCTCTGTGGCTGTGATTAATTGTGGTTTCAATGTTTATAAGCTTCAATATAGGCTTAATGAATGATTCAAAGGGGATAATATATTTAATGTCATACATAAAGTTCCGTCAAAAACCTATGCATAGATCTATTTTCAAATAGCCAGGTTTGGTTTAGGGTAGGTGGAAATGCAATGTCTCTTTAGAGACTGTTATTTGCTATTGTTTCTTTTTTCCTGTTTTGTATGAAGGCCAAGGGCCAAAATGTTGTAGGTATCTGAACCCAGAGCAAAGGATGTGAGCTGGATGAAAATGGGGGCTTCAATGGAATTTGCTTTTTTTAGAAGCTTATAATTATAGCAGGCCATTCCAAAAATGTACAATTTCCCAGAATCACTGCTTGGCATGAGAGGTTGATGACATCCAAGATTACGCAAGTCTTTTAAATTTCTCTTCTGATGATAGTTTCACATCATCTGATACTTCATCATTAAGAATGTCAATGACAATTCTACTAAACATTGTGTGTGAGGTTATATTGTATTTAGACTTCAATAAAGTTCAAAGTAATATCAGGCAATGACAGAGACAATGAAATGTAAAGGGAAGGCACTTTCAAATATAAAGAAAGCATTCCACATCTTAAAAGAGGGCTGAGGCTTTGAATCCCTCAATTATTTAAGAAAATGTCAGCAAAGACAATGAACTTTCTTCAGAGTACAGATTGCCTTCTCACCATTTCCACAGCCACTCACTTGCCCAGGGTCCCAGATGAACCTGGGAAATGTAACAGGCTAGTCATCATAAATAAGGTTGGGGTCCCTAACTGAGGAAATGCTATTCTGTATGAGGTAAAACTATAGAGGAGTGGATATACTTCTCCTACCTCCAGACAAACTTCAGAGCCAGTCTCTGAGGGAACAAGCAGAGAGGCTTCTCAATTTCTAAGCTAAAGGTCTCTACCCTTTCTAAAAGAGCATAATTGTACTCTAGATACAAAGAAGACTGCAACAGAAAGAGCACAGTAACATCTGGCTAACCCAAAGGTTCGAGGTGATGGAGAGTGAAATTGCCTATCAGAGTGTAAGCCCAAGAGAATCCATAGGATTGATCTTTTTAACACATAGCACATTGCCTGGCACATAGTAGACACTTAAGAAATGTTTATTGCTTGATTGGTTGAACAGAGATGTGTCCTGTGAAGAGCCTCCCAACAATCAAGTGGTATGTTGGCTCAGTTTTGCAGCAGCCAACCTACCAGCCAATAAATTGGCCCAGGTGTGGCAGGTGTGAGAAGCCAACCCAATAACAGACTGAACCACATAGCAAAGATACTATACCCTGCAGGGCTCAATCCCAAGAACCACTTAAACAGTTAAGATGCTGTACCTTACAAGGGGCCTGACAAGCCTAAGACTGAAGTCTTTTCATTGAGGCACTGCTATTCTAGAGTTCTGAGTTGGCATGGCCAAGTATGTTTACATAAGCATCACTACCTTTGTGCCCACTTTCCTCATCACCCTACACATGGATTTTGTATACCTGTTGGAGAGTCCACCCTAGGTTTGGAAGGGAATATTTAGTAATTACTGTTTTGTTATACTATTTGCTAAGAACTCACTGAGTCTACTGGTTGGCTAATTCACTACAGTGTTAGGAAGCTCACCAACTACTGGATTACCCTTAGAACTTGAGGTAACATCTGACCTTCTGAGGACCCAACTTGTTAGTGCCAGTACTAGGGGGAATGAACCCAGGGAGAGAGAGGTATAATGCATGTGAAAATTATGTTGTCAGTCTTGTTACTACCACTACTACTGTCCCTCCCAACCCCTTTCCATCAGCAGCACTCTCATGGAATACCTGAAATCTTAGGCTAGACCAGTGGTTCTCAACCTTCCTAATGACGCAACCCTTTAATACTCAGATGGGGGTGTATCTGCATGTGGGCAGACCTGCCTGAAGATGGATAAAGGAGTGGTGTCTCAGTTCCTAAGACTATCAGAAATATGTGTTTTCCGATGGTCTTAGGTGACCCCTGTGAAAGGGTCGTTCAACCAACAAAGGGGTCACGTTGAAAACCACTGTGCTAGACTGACAGTGTTTAGAAAGACTGGGAGCTAACTTGTAGGACCTTTTCAGGACCTGATCTAATTTTTAAAGTGGGTACTTTGCCCTGAATGCTATGGATTTGGCGATCACCCAGACAGAAGCCAATTTTTCCTCTTACGTGATATAAATATTATCAAATTGCTACTTCCAATATTGCCTGCTTTTCTCTTTCTCTAGTTATAATGCTGAGTAAGTAAAGCACAATGGACATGGTAGATAGAATACTGGCCTTGGAGTCAGGGGCTCAAGTCCCTCTATCCTCTGACTTTTAATAATTGAGTCAACATGGGTGAGACTTAGCCTCTCAGTGTTCCAGATAATTCTCTAAGACTAAAAGCTTCAGATAAATCATCTGTATCAGAGGAAGGTCTCTCCAAATCAAGATTTCAATAAACTATTAATATCACAGATCTGGACCAGACCTCTGAGTAGAGGTCTACTTACAGTAGTGAATTTGTTCTTGTTCCATTTGGTTGCCTTCTTTAGACTCACCTGATTTCTTGGGAAATCCATTTCAAAATCAGGGTATGATAAAAATGAAAATATTCCTAAAGCTATAGATCCAGAGCTCACCTAGGCAAAGATAGCAATTAAAAGCTTTGCTTTGTTGTTGCTTCTGATATTTATTCCAGTGAATGCTAGAGTGGATTACGGTGGTTTATTCTACATTGTAATTATTATGTGAAAATCACAAAACTGGATACTGTTTTTTCCTTTCCTATTAACGTATATGAATTATTTCTATAATTCAAAAATATTGCCACTCCAACACTTTTAAATCTGGCAGACAGGAAGATGGATGGAAGGCTGCCATGTTTGGGTGGTCCTGGCTAGGATCTAACAAAACAGGATGTATGAAATATATCAAGTGGCCTCTGCATCTTCATGCAGTTATAGTTGGGTTTTGCCAAGGAACCAGTTATGGCTATCATTCTGGTGAGAAAAAAAAAACTTACTAGATTAAGGTTTCATTTGAAGATGATCACAGTGATTCATTTATATACCTCAACCCTATAGGAGTGGTTTTGAACCAAGGTTAATCAAGTTGCTTTTTCTCTCTATCTGCACCAAAGAAACTTGTTGCAGTAAGAAACTTGACAGCAGAATATTCTACAATTTCGCCTTCTTAGACTACAGTTTTACCACAGAGTGATTAATGTGGCAAATCTGAAAAACTCAATGTAAGTGCTAGAAAATTAGATCAGTAAAAGCATTAGGATAAATTAAGAAGTTATGTGTTCTTATTGAATTATGAAAGGATGAAAACATAATTCTCAAATTGATTTGAAACTATTTTTGCAAATTTAATTAAACACATATAATATAAACTTTAATTGTATGTTTTATTGCCATGCTCTTTGATAGCGATAAAATACTAATTATTCTTCTTTTGCTGTAATTATCCATTCAGAATAAAATAGCAATGATAACCATAGGGTTCTAGATTTGTTTTCTTCTTTGCATGTAGAGTTCCTATTGTCAAGCAGTAATTATGGACTGGGTCATATCCTCAGAGGCCCCAACTTGGCACTTGTAATTATGGGTTGAAGGTTCGGAGGATGGCTGCTACCTTGTAATATCAACCGACCAGTGAGAGTCTCAAATCTCCCCCTACTTGCATTGCATATTGTTCTTTTTCACATTTCTAGAGGAAAAAGGATGTCAAAGTTATTATTTTAGCCCTCCATTGTCAAATAATCTGCATGTGAATATCTAGTCTTCAAAAGCAGGGAGAAGCAATAGGAAAGTTAAAGGTCTTTTGAGAAGTAGCTGCCATTCTTTTCAGGACATGGGGTTATTTAGTTATTCTTATAAACTCCATCCCAGGGAGTCAGAACTACTTGTTTCACCCAGGCATATGTCTTTAATGAGAACAAGGCAGTTTGTTTCTGCCTGACTTTTTGTAAATAGATCCTGAGTATCATAGATTGAAAGCTATAGGAGACCTTAGAAACCATATGATCCAACATTCCCATTTTACAAATGAGAAAACTGATCAATCAGAGGTTAAGTGATTTACTGAAGGTCACGAAGGCAGTAAGTTGCCCCACTGGCATTTTACCAATCAGCCAATAAACATACATTAAATGCGTATTTTGTCCTAGGCACTGTGCTGATTTCTGAGGATACTAAAAAAGCAAAAGAGAATTTCTGCTCTCAAGGAGCTCCCACTCTAATGAGAAAGACTACATGCAAACAAATATACTCAAACAAGTTATGTGCAGGATAAGTGGGATAATGAATAGGAGGGCTCTGGAATTAAGCCCTTCCTTGTCCTTTCCACTACACCAGGTCACCTTTTTTTGGCCTTACTCACCGGACTTGACCCCTCAGTCCTAAGGAAGTTTTGTTGAAATTGGAGAGAGAAAAAGGGAGAGAAAAAAAGGAAGACAGGAAGAGAAAGACAAAGAAAGAATCACTGGAAGAAGTTTGAATCTTGGAAGGATTAATTTCTGTGACTCACTGAGGATTCAATCTTGAATTTTCTGGTCCAATTTTACTCCAGGCATGGATAGAGTGAGGCTTTGTGACCATTTTCATCTTCATTTTTTTTCTTCTCTTTTGTTTTTAGTTATTTCTTGAGGTAGGGGATGTTATAGTGGAATGATAAAACATTTTTAAAAATTTTGCTCTTGTTAGATATTCTCCTTCTAGAGTGGCTAGGTGGTACAGCAGTTAGAGTTGTATGTCAGGAGTTTAAATCTGGTCTCAGACACTTACAAGCTATGTGACCCTGGGCAAGTCACTTAATGGTGCTTGCTTCAGTTCCCTCATCGGGAAAATGAACTAGAAAAGGAAATGGCAAACCATTCTAGTATTTTGACCAAGAAAACCCCAAATGGGGTCATTAAAAGTCAAAAACAACTGAACAATAATAAGAAGATATTCTCCTTATAATAATTCCATATCTCAGTGAAAAACATAATGCTCTCCAGCTCATAGTCAACATTCCATGCTTAGAAAAATGCAGATTCAACCATATAAAGAAGCAGATTCTTAAGAATGTGATATTTTAGATAAAAATTCCACACAATCCTACTACTTTATTCTGTTATAAAGGAGGATCCTCTTTTTCATAAGCATTACAAAGAAAAGACTGATAACTTCACTAAAGAGCAAATAAACTAGAGAGCAACCCAACAATAAAGTTATAAATAAAACACAGGTTTTTAAGAATTCCATATCACCTAGAACCATGATTCTCAAAGTACAGTTTGGGAACCCTGGGAGTCCTTGGGGTCCTTTCAGGGAATCTTCTACGTCAGTCTAATATAGTAAACATCAACAGATAAAACCTACAGAAACAAAATAATACGTATGGGAATCCTCAATAATTATTTAGTGTAAAGGGAGAACAAAAATGTTTTTTGAGATCAAAAAGTTGGAGAACCACAGAGCTAGAGCCTGCTTCTCATCCTTATCCTGTTGTGTTTGCTTATGGTAAATTCTGTGCCCAATAACAACTGTGCTTTTACTTCTCGGGATAAGCATCTACTGCCTTGCTCCAAATACCAAATAAAATTAAGAAAATTACTAGTGATTATCCTAAATGGAAAATATAAAAGAAAAGAAAAGGAGCTATCTTCCTCTCACCTCTTACAATTGAACCTTACAGGTTTGACTAATATGGGTAAGTAAGCTATATAATTTTAAATAACATTTTTCTAGCCATAATTCCTTGCTTTATACTCATCTTTTTAAAACATCCACAAATACCACAAGGGGCACAATAAGAAGGATGAGATGACAGTTTCCAAATTAATTCAGAATGAGAAGTTTTTAATTGTCTTCTCTAAAGCAATTTATGGGAAATGATGCAGTGAGTGATTTATGTGTTCATAATGAAAAGTGCACAAGTCTGGGAACAGAAGATCCTAGCCCTTTCTGTTATTGCTCACCCTCAGCATTCTCTTGGGTCCAAAAGGTTATCTCTCTCTAATGATTATGCAGTAGGAGGAAAGCTTGACATCTTGCATTCTGGTCAATATGCCAGTTAATGTGAACACAGATAGCACAATCTAATACAAAGAGTGCTGGATTTGGAATAAACTGGGGCCCATGCTCAAAGCCTGTGCCTGGAACTTACTAGCTGTGTGACCAATGGCAAGTTATTTAAAGTTTTTTCAACACAGTTCCCTCATTGGCAAAATGAGAAAAACCAATCAATGAACAAGCATTTAGAAAGTGCGGACTAAGTGTCTGCACTGTCCTTGGTGCTGAGAATAAAAAGACAAAAATAAAACAGTCCTTACCCTCAAGGAGTTTATAATACTTGTAGGACTTCCTTTCCATGTTTGTTGTGAGGAACAATTGCTGTATAAAGTCAGTTATTGTCGTTAAGTCACCTTAATTCCTTAGTGGGAAGTGACATCAATTTAGTGTGATAAAGCTTTAATTACATCAGTACATTATCCTGTTGGATGAGTTGAATACTTGAGGTTTTTCTTTAAGGAAATTAAGGCTGACAGAACAACTGATTGGTTACTCTATCAGAGCCTTAATGGGTGCCACACTGATAAGGGGGTAATCAGATTTCATGGGAAGCAGATTTTAATGCTGAGTCCTGGGTTCCCTTTAAGCGATAGATGTATTGTACATCATTACTGCACTTGGAATAGATTCTTTTCTCTGTAAATTTTTAATCAGTTTAAAAATTTTCATGGAGTATTTTATTCCTGTTCCTCACCCTCTTCTCACTTAGCTTCTTTTGACATTGAATTAAAATGGAAAGGTTAATATGTATTGGGAATAATGGCCTTGTGCCAAAGCCCTCTTTGCACAGGTCACAATAGTTTTGAAGTCTTCTTTTTATCCTGGTCACGGACCATCATTTAGATGAAATTTTCTAACTATTCTTGTATTATTGGAATTGATATATGTCATTTTGAAATACCATGTCTCACTCTCTTCATGTTTCACTTACTCTTTAACACTGAAAGACAACTAATCTGAACTCACAAATTTGTCTGCACTGGAAGCAAATACTGAACCTCTTTAACTCTAAGCTAATGAGGAGATGAAACCTACTGCTTATGTCAACCCATAGAGAGAAAATTGACTGGAATAGTTTAGGTAACAAGACATCATATGTATAGACCAAAGAATCAAGATGAACTTATCTGCTTTTATATTGTAAGTTCTATTGTGTTTATACACAGTATATTTCCTCATTTTGGGAACACTATGGAAACAAAGTCACAAAATATGATTAGAACATATTGTTTGAATCCTTAAAGCTCTCCCTCCT
This sequence comes from Pseudochirops cupreus, assembly GCA_028627135.1. Lineage (NCBI taxonomy): Eukaryota > Metazoa > Chordata > Mammalia > Diprotodontia > Pseudocheiridae > Pseudochirops > Pseudochirops cupreus. The sequence continues at coordinate 154,830,151 of CM053580.1, forward strand.
CTCCCTCTTTCCCTCCTTCTCTCTCTCTCTCTCTCCCCCCCCATATATATGTATGTGTGTTACATATATATGTATATATGTAACACACATATATATATGCATACCCTATATGTCCATTATTATTATTACATGAAAGGCAAAGTGGAATAATGGATAGAGGGCTGGACTAGTAATCAGCATCACCTGGTTTCAATTCCATTCTATGTCACTCTTTCCTGGGAAAGTCATTTAGTCTCTCAGTACTCCTAGGCAGCTCTCTAAGACTGTAAATTGCAGAGGAATTGACATTATGATTCTTTATCAATGGAGGGAATTTGCTACACTTGAAATCACAGGCTAAGAACCCCTTCCTATATATAATGTGTGTGTGTGTGTGTGTGTGTGTGTGTGTGTGTGTAATGTATATATGGATATTATACCAGAGGAGGAAATGGCAAAGCACTCCAGTATCTTTGCCAAGAAAACTCCAAATGGGGTCACAAAGAGTTGGACATAACTGAAACAACCCAATCCAACAACAAAATATATATTATATACATATGTGATATAGATATATATTATATACACATATATGTATGATATATTTTATTTATTATACATGAAAAGATATGGCTATATGCATATGCACATTTCCATTTTATGCTTAATTTGATATTTATTGCCGTATCTATCTGTCTGTCTGTGTATGACATATTAGAGGAAGTTCCCAACCTATAATTACATTAGAGTAGAAAATTCCCCCCTACTGATACAAAAACAGGTGGGCAACTACTCCATAAATTATGGTTTATGGAGCTACTTGGAGACCCTGAGAGGCTAAGTGATGACCAGGATGACATATCTAGCATGTGAAATTAAGCCCAGGTTTTCTTGACTCCCAAGCTGGTCCTCTATCCCCTACTCCACTTACCCTATAGTATCTTCTTTACATCAACATATTTCAAAATTCCTTGAAAGATATGACAGGAAAAGACCCATTCAATGACTTCCTGATCATAAACATCAGGTAAGTCATGAAAAATAGGCATATGGATGTTCACCAAAGACATTGCTGTAACAGAGGTGATATAGGACAGAATGCAAGATGAAGACCCTCCCTGCAGATGGTGAGGTCCTCCACGTACTCATATTTACAGATGTCATTATGCTGGTTGCTTCAAGCTCCAAAACACTGCATAGTGTGCTGGAAGCAATCTATAATCTTTCAAAAGTGTTTGTCCTGGTTGTATGACAGAAAGAACAACAATAGCTAGCTAGCATTTATATAGTGTTTTAAGGTTTACAGACAAACCTAGGGGTGCTATTATTATCCGTGCCTTAAAGATGAAGGTACTGAGGTAGAGAGAGGTTAAGTGGCTTTCCTAGGATCACAAAACTAGTAAGTGTATGAGGTTGGATTTGAACTCAGATTTTCCTTATTTTAAGCCTATTGTCCTATTCACTATACTACCTAGCTGTCTGTATATGAGAAAGACCAAATGGGTGAAGAATTCCCGTCATCTAGATTATGCTATACATATGGACAGACAACCTATAGAACTTTTTCTCAGTACATATATCTGGAATAGAGAATACAAATGGAACACAAATTGGGCCCAGAATTGAACCAGAAAGGGAAAGAAGATTGAATTGATTTGGGGAAATAGGAAAGCTGCTTTAATGATTCCAATCTTAACACATATTTTTGTTCTAATATTCTACTAGTATTGCTATATTGCAACAAATACATGAAATAAAACAGTCTCTGAAGAATTAAAGACTGAAACCATTCAGAGAGCAATGGAGAAGCTTATGGTGAGTGTAACTAGCCTGCAATATATAACAAAGGAGGAACTTTGAAGAATGGAAATATAGAGACAGAGACAGAAATGGGGATCTAATATTTATATAGTACTTACTATGTGCCAGGGACTGTGCTAAGCACTTTAGAATTATCTTATTTCATCCTCATAACAACCCTGGGAGGTAGGTGCTGTTATTATCTCTATTTTACATATGAGGAAACTGAGGCAAATATTGGTCAAGTGACTTGCCCAGATTGACAAAACTAGTAAGCATCTAAATTCAGATTTGAAATCAGCTCTTCCTAGCTTGGAGTTATTCTATTTACTGTACCACTTAACTGCTTCTAATAATGGAAGATGTCATCAAAGAATTATATGATAGAAAGAAAAGACAGGCTGGTCACATGGAAATAGTGAGGATGACAGGCAGACAGTCGAATGACTGGAACTTTCTTGTCAGGGAAAGTGGAGATAGGCCTGAAGAATGTTGGGTGGACTCCCTATGGTGAACTTTTGGGAAGAATTGGATTAAAATTTACAGAACAGGTAGACATGAATTAGGTGCAATTGAGTACTTGAATACATTGCTGTGTATGTTACGTTTCATGCAGTTACAGTATCTAAGAACTCTATGGCAAAAATTTGATCCAAATGAAACGTAATCTTGAATGATATGAGACAATAATCTATATAAGGAAAATTTTTCCAAAATGTTTCCGTTTGTCTCTTCTTTACATTATGACTGAGCCACAGAATTTTAGTTGGAAGGAAACTCAGCAGCCATCATGTTCAATTCATACCTTTTTTTTTTTGAGGGGGGCGGGGTTGCCAGGAAAGGAAAGCACTATAGTTTCTGGGGATCTTGGGTAAGTGAGAAATGGTCAGCATTGGTATTTCTGGTAGCTGAGATGGCAGCAAGAATTTAAGAAAGCTATAAGGCTCAGGAGGTGGGGGAATGTTGTTTCTCCTATCTGGAACAAAAATGCTATAATAACTATCTTTCACATCTATTTCTAGAAATCTGCCTGTTCAAGGAAATATTGATCTCAGTGTGTGTTGCCTAACCCTCAAGGTTTATTAAACAGGTTCTGGTCATATGATCTTTGGAGAAGACTAAATTGACTTTAAAATTTCTTGCTCCTACCCTGAGAAGTAGGCTGGTCACTTTGCCAACAGTTAAGTTTTTAAGTCCATTAATCAAATAAGTTGTACTAGAGAGAATTTGATTGACCCATCTTTGTTTGCTCAATGCCAACATATGTTCTCTGTGTCAGCAACCAGGTTACAAGTCCTAGATTTATGCTTCATCACCCCTCCTCCACCTGCACCAAATTCCCACCATAATGATATAAAATCCAAGGCAAATAGTACAAAAACCAAGTCTCCATGAATTCTTATACTCATCTGCTTTGCAACCTGCATGTTCATTCATCACAACCATTGCATCTCATTTGATGTTGTCACACAGCTCTCAAACCAGTACCTAACACCTTGTGACATATACAGCAGCACTCTGATTACTTCCTGATTCCCTTAAATATCTCCTATGTGGAATTAGAGTCAAAAACTTAGAGCCACCACAGACATAAGTGAATCCTCCCTGGCAAGCAATAACTCCTCCACATGTCTCTTTAACCTCGTCAATCCCTCAGTATCTCAATAACCTCACAATATCCCACATCCAAGGCTAGAGTTTCTATACACTAAATAACTTTATTTAAATCAATATTCTTTAAAATAAATAAAAAGTGGGAAAGGAGGACATCCTTGCTTTACTTCCATATTTATTTGGAAAGGTTCTAGTGTTTCTCTCTTACATATTGCTTTCAGTGTTACAGACACTTTTTTCTCATATTAAAAAAAAATTGCCTCTGCAAATATTTTGTGAGGTTTACACCATAAACGCCAAAGGATTTTTTCTGCATCTACTCAAATAATCATGTTCAGATATTTTTGTTTTCTGAATGATTAATTTTATTGATTTCTTTCCTTATGTTGAGCAATCCTCACATCCCTGGAATAAATCCCACTTTGACATGATGAATGATTTTTTTAATTGCTCTAATCTTTTTCTCAGGATTTTATTTGAAATTTTTCAAGTGGATACAGTATACATTAATGAAAGTGGTCTGTAGCTCTCTTTGTCTTATCTCTCTCTAATTTTGGTATCAGGACTATGTCTCAGAAAAAGGAGTTTGGTAGCAAGTATTTTTTCTAAATTTTTGAGAATAATTTGTGTAGAATAGGCATCAATCATCTTTCCAAATTTGATAGCATTCTCCTATAAATTAATTTGAACCAAGAGGGATTTTTTTTCTTTAGTAGTTCCTTGATAGCTAGTTCTATTTCCTTTTTCTGGTATTAAGTTGAGATTTCTATTTGACACCTTTTCTTTTAAATTTATTTGTTATTTCATTTTTGAAGGAAATCATCTATTTCTTTAATGTCCTCAGTTTGTTGGCATATAAATGCGCTTAGCTGGGTCTAATTTTTTTTTATTCTTTCTGGATTTGTTGCAATTTCACTTCATTTTTTTATTTATGGGTTTCATTTTCTACCCCCTTCCTTGTAATCAATTGTCTAAAATTTTATCAATTTTGCAAGTCTTTTCAAAGAGCCAGCTTTTAGCTGCATTTACCAATTGTTTAGGCTCTTTTATTTTCAATATTTTTTATTTCTCATTTGATTTTCAGGATTTTCTTTGTGTGTTAATTCGAAGTTTTTATTTGTTGGCTTTCTGATTTTTAAAAATGTGTATTTAGTTCATTAGTCTTATTTTTTTATTTTGTTACTTTATGTCATTAAAGATATCATTTTTCTCTGATACGTCTGAGAAATTTTAGAATGTTATCTCATTATTATCATTTTCTTCCACATGTTTATTAATCATTTCTGTTGATTGATTTTTGATCCATTAATTATTTAGTTTTTCACTATTGTCTCCATGTACATCTGTATTTTTTGTTTGTGGCTACTGAATTGATTGCCATTTTCTTGCACCATTATATCTATAAAAGATGTATTTAGTATTTATTTATTCTATTTCTATTATTTATAATTTCCCTGTACTTTATGCCCTTTATGAATTTAGATGTTATGCCATAAGGAGTATATAAATTTAATGTTAATATTGTTCACTATCTATGATTCATTTGAACATAACATAATTTCCTTGTTCATCTCTGTTTACATCATGATTTTTTTCTTTGTCTGATAACATAGTTGCAGCTCCTGCTTTTTTAGTATAGACCTGACACATAGCAAATTGTGTCACTACCTCCAATTTTTATTTCATGAACATTATTGCATTTTACTGATGTTTCTTATAGATTGTGAAGTTTTACTTCCTTATCCAATCTATCAATATTTGATTGGATTTTTTATCCATTAACATTTTAATTCACTTTTAGAATATTCTTCATGTAGCAATTGATATCTTAGACTTCTTCTTCTAAAAATTGGCTATTTGTATCCATTGATCAAATGGAGAATCATTCACATTCAAAATCATAAAAGTTAACTTTATGTTTTCCTCCATTTCTACATCTATTTTTTTTAATTAGGATTTTTGTTTTTGTTGTCTTTCCTCTTTTAAGTCAATACTTTATTTTTCCTACAATTATTTTCACTTAATCTACTTTTATAAATTTTATTTCCATAGGCTATCTTTGCAGGCTCATTCCTTGTGAGTAAAAAAAAAATCTTCTGTTTCTCAAATTCTTCTATATTTTGAGAGTTTAATTTATTGGTTTTCTTTCCTTAAGTTATCCTTCTTTCCTCCTTCCCTCCCTTCCTTCCTTTCAATTATCTAATTGAAAATTGCGCATTAGAAGTTTTTCAATCAATGAAACAATAAATATTTTGAAGCATCTACTATATGTCAGGAACTGTGCTAAATACTGGAGATACAAAAAGAGGCAAAAAAAAAAAACAGTCCCTGCCTTCACACAGTTTACCAACTAACACAGAGAAACAAGCAAACAAATACATACAAACAAGCTATATACAGGATAAATAGGAAATAATTAAAAGGGGGAAGACACTAGAAATAAGGGGCTTTGGGAAAAGCCTCCAGTAGGAGATGAAATTTTAATTAGGACTTAAAGGAAACTAGACAGAGATGAGGAGGGAGGATATTTCAGGCATTGGTGATAGCCAGAGAAATTTTCTGGAGCCCAATGACGTAGTATTTTATTCCTAGAATAGCCAATCCAAAGTTACTTGATTGAAGAGTGAAGGGTGAGGTGAGAGCTCCATAGAATTTTCTAGCACAGACTGACTCTGTGTCGGATGATTCTGGTCCACTTGCCCAATGCAAATGTCAAAGATACCAAGACTACTTAAGAGTCTACCCAATATGGTGAACTTTTTATAAACTTTGCTTTTCTTTGGCTGAGAGAAAGCTTGAGTTGAATTCTTTTGGCAGGACCCAGCATGTTGGTATTTTGGGATCTCTAGCACCCCTAATCCTATACCTCATCATTTTATGGTGACCCTCTTCATTTTTATGGTTCCCTGATACTGGAAAACATTGCTAATCTCAAGCTCTTCTCCAGCCAGAACTGGAAGCCATTTTTGCATAGACCACATCCCTGCACCAAATGAATCCTCCCTTTGACAAAGAAAAAGAGTTAAGCAAAAACAACTGACATAGACCATATCTGACAGCACAGGCAAACTTCCACAGACCTCCAAGAAAAAGGAAGTTCACGTTTCCCCAGATCTGTCATTGTGATTACACAACATTTGGCTTCATTGTAGCGTTCTTTTAATTTATATCATTACAATCATTGTGTGTATTATTCTCCTGGCTTTGCTTATTTCATTCTATATCTATTCATATAGAACTTCCTATATTTCTTTGAATTCCTCTTATTCATTATTTCTTATAGTGCAAGGAAAATCCATTACCACCATATATCAAAAAATTTTTAGACAGTCTTCAATTTAATACCAACTTTGCTTCCAGATTTTTTGTAAATGCAAAAAAAGTGCTACTGTGAATATTTGGGGCCTATAGGGCATTTAAAAAATATATCTTTAATCTCCTTGGTGCATGTGTATATATATATACATATATATGTATATAAATGATTTCTAAGTTAAAAGGTAAAAAAAAAAAAAGAAGAGTGAAGGGTGAGAAGTAATGTGGAAGAAGATTTGATAGGTAGGAGGAGGTTAGTTATGAAGGCTTTGACTGCCAAAAAAGAGGATTTTGTATTTGATCCTGAAGGCAATAGGGAGCCATTAGAGTTTATTTAACATAGGCCCACACTTTAAGAAAATCATTTATGTGGCTAGATGGAAAATAATTGAAGTAAGGAGGGACTATAAACAGGCAGATCTACCAACACTCTTTTGCAGTAGTTCAGACATGAGGTGATCAAGACCTACACCAAAGTGGTGGCAGTGTCAGATGAGAAAAGGAGCCATATTGAAGAAATGTTATAAAGATGAAATCACTAAGTCTTGGCAACAGCTTGGATATGGGAGATGATACCTAGTGAAGAGTTGAGAATGATATCTAAGGGTTTGGAAAGATGGTGTTGTCATCTACATGATAGGAAAATTGGGGAGTGAGATGGGGAAATAGGAGGAAAGATAATGAATCCTCCTTTGGACATGTTAAGTTTAGACATCTAGTCTGAAATGCAGTTGAGGATATGAGATTAGAAGTCAGGAGAGTGATTGGAGCAAGACAGGTAGATCAGAGAATCATCGAATCATCAGCATTGAGAGGGTAATTAAATCCATGGCAGTTCATGAGATCACCGAGTTAAGTTGTATAGAGGAAGAAGAGAATAAGGGTCAGGACAGAACTCCGAGGGATTCTGTACTGTTAAATCAGTGGTTCTCAACCCTTCTAATGCTATGACCCTTTAATACTCATATGTGGGCGTATCTGCATGTGGGCGGACCCGCCTGGGGACAGATAGAGGAGCAGTGTCTCAGTTCCTAAGACCATCGGAAATATGTGTTTTCCAATGGTCTTAGGCAACCCCTGTCACCCCTGTGAAAGGGTCGCTTGACCCCCAAAGGTGTCGCAACCCACAGGTTGAGAATCTCTGTGTTAGATGGTGTGATCTGAATGAGGATCGCGCAAAGGAGACACAGGAGCAGTCAGGTAGAACCAGAAGAGAGTGGTATCCCCAAAACACAGAGTATTGAGGAGGAGAAAGTAATTAATAGTGTCAAAGGCTGCAGAGTCAAGCAAAGAGAATGAGCATGAAGAAAAGGCCATTAGATTCAGCAACTAAGAGATCACTGATAACTTTGGAGAGAGCAGTTTCAGTGAAATGATAAGATCAGAAACTAGATTGTAAGAGTTTAAGGGGAGAGTGAAAGGAGAGACAGTGAAGGCACCTATGATAGATTGACTTTTTGAGTTTAGCTACAGAGGGTAGAAGAGATACAGAATGACAGTTATCAGGGAGAGAAGGACCAAGAGACAGTTTTAAGATGAAATTTAGATGAATGACTAAAATAATGAAACAAACTACAGAGAGAATAAGATATATATTAGGGAACCAAGATACAAGAAGAAATATGTAATACACTGCAAAAATATTTACAAGATTTTAGACTCAAGTATCAGAAAAATGAAAATCATTTCACCATGAAATATTCATTTGGCAAATGCTACCAAAAAAAAAAAAAACCTCCAATGAAAATCTTTATTCTAAAAAATTTCATAGGCTAGCACTTTCTCTATGTAGTGGTTTGCTGGTTTTCTCCTAGAAAGGTATTTAAAGGAAGTTTCAAGCTTCAAGATGTTATGCATTTTTATTTTACCAAAAGGCAAATTTCTAAACTTACTGATCTTTTATGTGATGACATGTGGATATCAAAAGTGTGTTACCAGGTGTGTATGTATGTGTGTGTGTGTGTTTAAATGATCTTACTATGTTTAAGTTAAAGATGATTTTTTAAAAAATTTTTGATGCATTTTGTTTATACATCACATACATTTATATATAGTATATATATGTGTATTTTATAGATGTTAATGTATCACTCTCCAGTCTCTTAACCAGAGAACTATCTTTTTTATAAGAGTATTAATTAATTTAATTATTTAATTAAATTATTTAGTTATTAATTAAAGAGTATCAAATCTGTGTGATGCTCAACATCCATAGTCATCCACTCCTCCAAAAGAAAGAAGGAAGGAGGGATACCTCATCTGCAGGACCAAACTTGGAGAGTATAATTTAAATAGCATTTATTTATAGTTATGTATATTCTACATGATTCTACTTGTTTCACTTTGCATCAGTTCATCTAGATCTTTCCATGCCTCCCTGTATTATTCTCTAACATCCCTTCTGGGCTACCTCCCCAATTTACTTTCAGATATTGAGTCTCCAGAAAACCTGTTGGTTTTACTCTTACCACTGTAGCTCCTGAGCCTCCAAGGGTGTGTGCATCCCATTGAATCAGTCAGTAAACTTTTTTAGTTTTTATTTTTAGGAGTTTTTTGTTTTCTTTCGAACCAGTGGTTCTCAAGCTTCCTAATGCCGTGACCCTTTAATACTCGTATGTTGGCTTATCTGCATGTGAGTGGACCTGGCTGGGGACGAATAGAGGAGCAATGTCTCGGTTCCTAAGACCATCGGAAATATGTGTTTTCCAATTATCTTAGGCGACCCCTGTGACCCCTGTGAAAGGGTCATTAGATCCCCAAGGGGGTCACAACCCACAGGTTGAGAACCACTGTTTTAAAGCAAAGGCATTTACTGAACTGGTACAGTTGTTACAAACACCACCACCCCTCCCCAAAATCCTGGAGTGTACTCTCCCACCAACGTGTTGTGTCCTTGGGAAGAGACATAGTGGTAATGAGGCACTAGTGGCAAAATGATAACTCACAATTCTTTGCACTGGAAGTCCTTTTTCTCTTCATAGAATCCTCATGCTCAATTGGCTGCTCAATTGTGTTCTTTGTTTCACTCACAATCTGTCACTACCATTTGTCTCTGTTGTGAGAGTAAACACTGCTTAAAGTTGCTTTTTTCCTCAAGTGAGGAAAAGTGTCTCTCTGCATCTCTGTCTATTTTTGGTTTGTCTCTCCACTCCCAGCTAAATGCATTATTTCCTACTGGTCAAATAGCCCTGGTGGAGATTCCATGGATGATGGAAGACAGGAAAGAAAGAGGATCCTATCTTTCTCCCTCCAATCTCCACCCACCCACCCAGCAATTCCCTCTCAGAAAGTTAGGTGTTCTTGCATTTTTCAAGCTCACTTCTAAACAACATATTCCCTACCACTGGACTCTCTTGCTGTTTTCATAGAGTGCCCTGTATAAGTCTTATTCTCTCAGTTAGTGGCAAGATTCTTCCTTAGTAGAATAAGGTGCTTTTCATCCAATGACCGATAATCTTCTGGGGCTGATGAAAAGCTTATTCACACATTATGGGATGGTAGAAAAATTTCATGACACCTACTATTTTGTTATTATGTTCTGTTAACTGAGCAAATGAATGAAAAGACATTCATTAAGTGCTTACTATTTACAAAACATTGTAAAAGCTCTGCTAGGGATACAAATAGAAAACAAGCAAGTCTCTGCTCTCAAGGAGCTTACAATTAATTTAGGATCTTACGTTGTTACAAGAAGCAATGGCCACTCTCACAGGGGCCTACATTGGCCAACAGGGCTGCTCTGCCTTTTAGGGGAATATCAGGAAACCAACCTCACAAACATAGCAGTAGATACTCTTTAAACTAGATGTGTCCTTAATAGTTATTATCTAAATTCCAGTTGTCACAGTCTGCTGGGGTTTTTTCAATGGGGTAACACTGACACTATTGTTATAGCAAAAATGCAGAACTAGAATAACCTTAACTTTGGCAAATCTGTACTCCTATATGAATTCTCTCTGCTCTATTACCAGTGACAGACTTTGGACACATGTTCAAGAAGAGGATTGTATATGGTTGCTATGAATAGAGGACTTGTTGGACCTGGAGTCAGAAAGACCTGAGTTTCAGATCCTGCCTCAGACACTTACTAGCTGTGCAAGCTTAAGCAAGTCTGTTTCAGATTCCTCTTCTATAAAATGGAGATAATAATAGCACTTACTACCTGGGAGTATATATTTATAAAGTGCTTTGCAAACCTTAAAGTGCTCTAAAAATGTTTGTTGTTGTTGTTATTACCTATGCTTTCTGGTGGGAAGCTTGCTAGGATGGTCCTTTCATGAGCAATTAATCTCTCTTCAAATATTAAGATCTATATTCATTTAAATGTTATTTAGTTTTATTCATATAATTACCATCCCAAATGTTTTATGCATTCTTTACTTATTTTAAATGGAATTTCTCTTTGTCTCAGAATTGGGCCCCCTCTGACTTGATGTATATCTCAAAACCATGTAAAATAGACGATTCCACATGGAGAGGGTTGTAGGGAAGAGGGAAGAGAAGTCTATAGACATTAAGTACTATTGTATTTTTCTTGCATATCCTTGCTTTGTTAGGACTAAGTAAACCTCCTTTTGTTAAGTGTTCAATGATTTAGTAATACTACATTTCAATCCAAAATTGGACCTGAATTAACAGCATCCAAACCTCAGGCCATCCCTTAACAACTCTCTTTCCCCTTCCCGGTCTATGCCTTTTTCTCTTTTGTTTTTTTAACCCACAAATTGTTTGTGTGTGTGTGTGTGTGTTCTTGAATTGTCTCTTTTCCAGATTAGTTTTTTTTATAATAGATACCTTTTCTTTCATTTTTTTAATCTTTTGATTTAGTTCTAATATTTGTATTATGGAGTCATTGAATTCTCTTTGTCCTTCTCTAATTTCAGGCTAGTATTTGGATTAGGTTTTCCTTTTTCTGTTTGGAGTTATTGATCCTCCTATACTTTTCCAATCTTCTTAAACCTAGCTCCCCTCCATATACTCTGTGATCCAGTGATACTTGTCTCTTTGCTGTTCTCCCCACAAAAGACTCCATATGCTATGCATTTTCATTGACTGTTTCTCATGTCTGGAATTCTCTTCCTCCTAATCTCTACTACCTGGCTTCCTTTCAAGTTTCAGCTAAAAACCCCCATTTTGTAAGAAGCCTTCCCTAGTCTTCCCTCTATAATTATCTGCAATTTATCCTCTGTGTGTGTATAAACATATGTGTAAGTATGTATATATGTATGTATGTAATCATTTTATTTGTAGATAGTCTGCATGTTTTCTTCCTCATTAGACTGTAAGCTCCTTGAGGGTGGGCACTGTTTTGTCTTTCTGTATATCCTCAGCACTTTGTACAGTGACTGATCATAGTGTATGCTTAATAAATATTTGATACCTTGACTCTCAATATTTTTTCCTCCAGAGTTCTTATTTCATTTTTAAACTCTTCTTTTCTTCCAGGTTCTCTTGTATTCCTTGTCACCAAGTCATCCCTATACTGTGGGATTAATCTCTTCTTGTACATTTTCTTCTTGAACAGTTCTTGATCTATGACATTTCTTCATTGTATTTAGCATCTCTTTTGTTTACTCACACAGCCAGTCTCAGTTGCTAAGTTGAGACTTATACCAGAGTTAGGCTCTACTCCCTTCTGTACTCTTTGATGGGCTGGTCAGGTGCTATTTAATCCTAACCTTACTTGGTTCCTGCTGCTGGTTTTTATTTCCCATGATATGTCTGAGCTCAGAGTATGGCAAACATCAGTGTCTCTGGTCAGAGCTCTGAGATTAGCTATTCTCAATTACAGCAATACTATATTCAACCCCGCCCTGGACTTCCCCAGTGAAGGTACTAGATGGTTTTCTCTCCCTTCCACCCTAGTATAAGCATTTCCATGATCTTCTGCTCCCAATGTGGGCTTTTCCAATTGCATCTCTGCTGTGCCTGTCTCTCCTATGGAACAAAAGTTCTTTTTTTCAAAGTTTTGGGTTGTTTTCTGCCCAGATTCATGGCTCTGGGTAATTTTCTGTGCCTTTCCCCCCGGGAATTTCCCTAATCGAAGAAGGTTGGTCTTCTGCCAATGTGTGGTTTCTGTAGTAAGGACATTAACCTTCCCAACCCTCTTTAGCTTCCCCAGTCAGGGTCCCAGGTGACCAATTGTTCCTGATGGGGTTTTCTTGATCAAAGTTGTGGATGGTCTTTTGTCCCCCTTGGACCTTTCTCTATCAGGGCATTTGGTAATTTTCTGCATTTTTAGGGCTTCCCTATGGCATTTGTCCCCCATTGGGCCTTCCCAGTCAGGATGCTGTCACAAGTTTCTTGTTCAGGGTCCTACTGTGGGCTTCTCATCTATTTTACCTGCACATAAATTTTCTGATAACATCTCTCTTCCAGCGTCTGCAACTTCTGGTTTTCTTCTTATGCCATTCTGGGCTGGACAAAGGAGCTCACTGGTACTTGCCTGGATTTCTTGGTCAATGTTTAATGTGATGAAGAATCTTTCTCCCAGAGTAAAATTTGGAGAATTGGGCTCCTTGTGGAACTTTTCATGTGGCCATCTTAACCAAAAGTCCAGATATCCATTTTCAAGAGATCCATTTTCTCTCAAAGGACAAGCTTTTCCAGCTATACTAAGTAAGGATTATCATCTTGACATGTCTAGAGTTTGACTTTCTCAAGTATTCCAAGCAATAAATCAGTAAGGGTTTATTCTGCATCAAATGGTGCTTAATATGTGCCAAGAGGTTTTACCGCCTTCACTCATCTAGAAAATGAGGAGATTTGATTAGGTGATCTCTAAGGTCTTTTCCCATCCTTAAATCCTGAGATATTAGGATCCTTTCCCAAGGACCTCAGAATGCGTACCTTGTCTCATCTTTAAATCCCATGGTTAGGGGAAAGGTAGAAGCAAGATGAATGCAAGGCAAAAGGTTACCAGTTATTCTTTGTGCCCTGCACTATTGATAAATGATTCTGTGTCTCATTGAAGTTTCAAAGGCAATTTTCTTGGCTTGGTGCTGTTTTTCAGGGGCATACTGAGAGTTGAAAATAATTTATTTACCTCAATCTATAGGGGGATTAGGGAATAGAGACAATGTTAGGACAGGGAAACAGCACTTGAATTTGAAATCAGAGAATTCAAATCCTAGCTCAGCCATATCCATAGAAAAGTTACTTAATCCCTTTGAACTGGAGTTCTTCATCTATAAAATGAGGAGGTTGGACTTCATCTACTTTAAATTCCCTTCCAGCTCTAAATTTGTGATCTTTTGACCTGTTAGTGTTTAGCACAGTGCTTGGCACATCTTAACAAATGCTTGTGGACTGATTGTCTATGACTTACAAGGAGCATGCATTCTTTCCTTTTCTTTTCTTTTCTCCTTGTATTGGTACAGGACTTGGGTGAACACCCCCATCAACTTTAGCTCCACTGCAGCTAAGATCTCCCAAACTCTAGTGACCCACCAGCCTCAGCCTCCTCCAGCAGCAATTATTGTTCCATAAGGAAAATCCTACCAGCAGACTAAGTCCTCTTTTGTGTACCAAACAAGTGTTATTGTTGACCTTCCCAACAAAAGAACTAAAATTGTGTAGATTAGCCCTATGACTGGTGAGTAGATAGTCCAGCAAACAAGCCACAAAACTTCCTACTTTAGGAAGCCACTCTGGCAGCCGTGGAAAGCTCCAGTAGGTGGCAGCAAGAGCTTTGTGTAGAAAGACAAACAGAGGCAGAGAATGGAGCCAAAGTGGGGCACAGCCAGTTACTCTGAAATGTAGCCCTGAGAGGTGTTATACATGATGCATGAGCTGTCTGGGGAATTTTCCCATAAACCTCAGAATCAATGAGGAATTGCATCCCTTTGTGTATAGGAGAGAAGGACTAAGAATCACTCCATTACTTGATTTTTGCTTTGTTATTAATTTTCGTTTTTGTCATTATTAAAAAGCTTAGACACTTGATTTACAGTTCCTGTCTGGTGCATTGGTACAGAATGTTCTGGATTGAGACTTGAGCCATATTTACATAACTATAATTACCCAAAGCACTCCACAGTGAACCTGGGGCAGTGAAGGATTTCAAACTCATGGGATCTACGCTATAGTCATATAAAAATTTTAAAAGGCACAAGCAACATCCTAAAAGGCTTTATCCATTAGTTGACTCAAACTAAAAATAATCTACATTGTAATACCATAAAGAAAATTTAACTTGAGAAATTTAGTCCAACACTAAATTTGGAAAATTTTTACTTGGGGAATTTCATCTAACACTAGTTACAGGACTATATAAAAAAGAGAAAATCTAAAGCATCATAAAGGGAAAGTCAAGTCTTACAAAAGACAGTATATAAAAAGAAATAGTTATTTTTAAAGTACCACCATAATCCAAAGCAAATACAGTGTTCTGGCATGATGTTAAAAGAGTCTCACAGAATGCAGAAAAGATTCACTGTCTTTAAGGAGAAGTTACAGTCTAAAGACAGCTGTAAAATGAGACAAAAACATCTTTAACAAAGGAACGGAGTAAGTGTACATGTACACAAATAACAAAAAGCATAAGAACTTTAGAGACACCCATGCAAGTTGAGCAGTTGGGTTGGGTTTTTTTTTTTTCATTTAAAAAAGAAAGACAATGCATGTACACAAACACAAAAAGACCTCTCCTACAAGGTATACATATATGAAATCTCAATTTTTCTGGGAAGTTATTCTGTCTTTTGCTGTTGTTGTTGTTAAGGAGAGAAGGCAAGGCAATTGAAGTTAAGTGACTCGCCCAAAATCACACAGCTAATGTGTCAAGTGTCTGAGGCTAGATTCAAACTCAGCCCTCCTGACTCCAAGGCCAGTGCTCTATTCACTGCACCACCTAGCTGCCCAATTACTTTGTCTTTAAGGAAAACATTGGGCTTTTTAGACAAAGCGGAGCAAAAATTTCTGATTTTGTAGAGTTGTCTTGAAAAAAATTGTAACACCCTAGAGCAAGTTCTAGTTATAAAATTCCATTTCTTTTTCTGTTCCTTTTATTTACTTTTCAGCTGCCAATACGAATCAGTTTGGTATACACCATGTGAAAGCAATAATAATCCTAGTTATTTTTATTTGATTTTTTAAGCCAATAAGGACTCAATTAATGACTGAGGAAAAATGCCATAAACTAAATAAAGTCTGTAACCTCCACAATCATGACCCTTCCCCCTCTCCAAATTTTTTAATTTATCTGTGCTGAAGAATCTGTCTTTCCCTAACAGTTTTGAGTCCTTAAACACCAAATGGACTTTTCTTTGCCCGTCTAGGAAAAGAAATAGACAGCAGAGTGATAAACGAATACCTGGGAAGTAGGGCACTAAGGCACAGTATAGCAGCTTTAATACCTTTGCAATCATAAGGAAATTTCAGTAGGTCAGTCAAGAAACTTTACTCTGTGCCAGCATTCTCTTAGTTGTACTCCATAATGATTTCAAGGATAGTTTCTACAATAATAAAGTACAGTTGCATACAATTCAATTTGACAAATATTTATTAATTTCTTACCATGCACTTAGAATAGACATCATCCCTGACCTCACAGAGCTTATAATCAAATAAAGTAACATCTGTTCATCTTTTGCTCTGCCCTCAAGGAGCTCCTATTCTAATGGGAGAGACAATATGCATGAAATTCTACATACAGGATACATACAGTGTGTAAATGGAAGGTAATCTCAGAAGGAAGAGATTAGCAGAACTGAATGCATACACACTACCTTGGGCCAACCTGTGAGCAGCCTTTCTGATGGAGACTCCTATACTCTTGCCTCATCATGCCTCTCTAAATTGAATTTCCTACCTGTGCCTTGGCACCTATTACTACACCTTACAAAGGAGGCACTTGACAAATATTGAATGAATGAATCCACACATCAAGTTTATTTTGACCTGCATAAACTGTAGGACAATAGAAAAATTGCTTAAATACTAAAGGCCTAGGTCTAATAGACTAAAAAAAAAGAAAAGCATTACTTAGTTGCTACACAATCTAATAAAAGCTTTGCCGGTATAAGTGTATCTGGCATTGTTGGGCCAAAGTAAAGCAACTTTTTCTTTTAAAAAAAGGGGAAATAGAGATTCCAGTAAAATCAATGGAAGAATATTAAGTAGATGTTATACCCTTTAAAAATTAGAGTATAACCTAAAATAACCGAAGGATATCATGATCAAGAAATTACCTGGTAATTTTTCTAGTTAGATATATGGTAAACACCATTGTCCTCAGTCCTACCTTAATATTTGTAAGAAATTTGAAGTTTCTCAACTCAAGGGAAGTTTATATATGCCACAAAAGCTGCAAGCTCATTTTAGTAAGGAGAAAAAAAGGAAATGGAATTAAATTTCACATTCTAGTTCCTCAACTAAGAACATCAATGCTTCTAGAAAAGCACTAATCATAACAATGAAATCAAAAAACTAAAATTCTTACTTTCTGCACAAGAGATTACATAAAACAAACTGCAATTTGTTTAGCCATTCCCCAGTCAGTGGGCATATCTTTGCTTCCAAGTCTTTGCCACTACATAAAGAGTAACTATAAATGTTTTAGAATATAGGGAGAGTCTTCTAATGAATGACCTACTTGTAGTATAAGCCTAGTATTAAAATCTCTGAGCCATTCTAGTCACTTTATTTGCATAATTCTAAATTTCTTTCCAAAAAAGCTGCACTGATTCACACCTCCCCCAATAAAGCACTAATGCTCCTATTTTCCCATAACCTCTCCAATACTGACTAATCTCGTCTTTTGTCCTCTTTGCCAGTTTTCAAGGTGAAATTTCAGAGTTGATCTGATTTGCATTCCTCTTATTATTAATGATCTGGAGCATTCTTTCTTAAAATTTGTAATACTTTACAATTCTTTTGAGAACTGTTTATTCATATCCTTTGTTCTTTTATGTAATTGAGAATGGTTTTTGAAATCACACACACACACACACACACACACACACACACACACACACACACACACACACACTACTTGTTCTTGGATACCAAAGCCTTATCTAAGAAACTTGATTTTTTTTTTCCCATTTCAGCTTCTTCCTTTCTTATCCTAGTTACATTAATGTTGTTTGTCCTGAAGCTTTTCAAGTTTAATATAATCAAAATTATATGTTTTATAATTGTCTCTAATCTTTGTTTGGTTAAAAACAAATCTCATAGCTGTGAAAAAAGTATATGTTCTGCTTCACATCTAAATTTTTTTTTATGGTATAGCCTTTAATATTAAGGTTACACATCTATTTATAATGTATAGTAGAATATGACAGAAGGTGTTGGTATAAGTCTAGTTTCTTCCAGCCTACTTACCCTGCAGTTTTTAAAAATAGGAAGCTCTTTCCCTATATATGATTTATGTTCTGTGGGGAGGGGATGGGAGATAAGCATTTATGTAAGCAACAACTATATTCTAGGCACTGATAAATACACTCTGAAGAGATTAAGTGACTAGTCCAGTGTCATTCAGCCTAATAAGTATCTATAACTGGGTTTGTATTCACTTCTTCATAATGAGTACTTTATCCACTATGATACCAGATGTCTCTACTTCCTGGTTTATGAAACACTAGGTTATTGAGTTCCATTGTTTCTTATTCTTATTTAGTGTGTTCCATTGATCTACTCTATTTTTTAAACCACTATCAAATGGTTTTAATGGTTGATGCTTTTTCATATAGTTTGAGGTCTAGAAACGGTATTCCTCTTTCATGCTTACCTTTTTTTTTTCTTTTGGACAGTGAGTCAATAATCATTTATTAAGTACCTACTATGTGAGAGTCACTATGCTAAGTTCTGGGGATACAAATGAGGGCAAATGACATTCCCTTCCCTGGAGAAGTTCACAGTCTAATGGGCAACACCATAAGCAAATAAACATGAGCAAACTAGGATTGGGAAAGGCTTCCTATAGAAGAAATCAATTAAAGAGATTTTAGCTAGTACTTAGAGGAACCAAAGAAGTAAGGAGGGAAAGATGAGAAGGGAGAGCTTTCCAGGTATGGGGGACAGTCAGAACTGAGAGATAGAGCATCTTATTTTTGGAACAAAAAAGAAGCTAACTTTTCTATTTCCACTAAAACTTTTCTTTCTCTGAATAAATGCCTTTGGTAGTTTGATAGGAATAGCATTAAAATAGTAAATTAACTTTGGCAGTGCTATCATTTTTATTTTGTTGGCACAGCCCAGTCATGAACACTGAATACTCCTCCAGCTATTTAAGTTTTTCTTTAGTTCTTTAAGAAAAACTTTATTATTAAATCTATACAAATGTTTTATGTTCTTTGGTAGATAGAGACACAAATATTTTAGGTACATTTTATTTTTAAGGGAATGGGAATTCCCTTTCTATTATTGCCTGTTGAATGTTGTTTTTATTTTATAGAAATACTGTTGATTTTATGAGTTATATTTTATAGCTTATAAATAACTAATATTAATTGTCTTAATCACTATCCTTACTAATTCCATGTGTTTTTTTTACATCAAACATCATGTTTTATCTCCTCTTTGTCTGTCTTTATGCCTTCATTTTTTCTCTTGTCTTATTGTTCTTAATAGGATTTCCAGAACTGTGTCAAATAATAGTAGGGAGAGTAGGGATCCTTGCTTTACTACTGTAGGTATTGGGAAAGTTTCTAGTATATTGCTAAGGTCTATAATGTTTTCTTTTGGTGTTAGATACTTTTTACAACATTAAAAAAGGTCCCCACAAATATATGCTCCCTGAGATTCTCTTTTATTTTGTTTTGCAAAAGTGAGTGGTATACTTTGTTAAAAAGTTGTTGTTTTTTGCCATGATTCTTGAGATAACCATGTAGATTTGGGTGCTTTGTATTTCATATAATTACATATGTTCATTTTTCCCTAATATTGAACTATCTGCATCTGTTATAAATCAGCTTCATCAAACTGGATGATTTCCTGCATGAATTTCTATAATTTATGTGACAGAATTTTATTTAAAATTTTTTAAATGATCTTCATCAATGACATTGATTGCTTTGTCTTTTCCTGATTGAGGTATTAGGGCTACATTTATTTCATAAAAGGAATCTGGGGTAGTGCTGTCTCAGTTTTGAGAATAATTTACATAGCTTTATAATCATTGTTCTATAAAAGTTTGATGGAATTCTGACTCTATCTGGACCAACATTCAAATTTGTTTTTTTTTTCCTTTGTCAGTTATAAAGTTCAGCAAGTTCAATTTCTTTTCCGTGATTGAACTATTGAAGATCTCCATTTGGTCTTCTGTTAATGTGGGCATTTTATGTTTTTGAAGCTATTCCTCTCTTTCTTTTGTATACTAAGTTTTGGTAGTTATAACTGTACATAGTAGGTTCTGATTATTTTTAAATTTTTCTCCTGGTTTTATTTATGATTTCAGCTTTTTAATATGCTACTTTGTTGATTTGATTTTTCTGTGCTCTTTTTAATCAGGTTGACTACTTGATTTATCAGTTTTCTTAAGATTTGATTAGCTTTTGCAAAGAATTCTCTATTAGTTTTATTTACAATTTCTAAAATATTTTTAGTTTCTAGTTTATCTATTTCTCCTCTCGTTTCTAATATCTCCTATTTGGCATTTATTTTCAGTGGGTTTGTTGACCTAATTTTTTAAAAGCATAATTGATAATTGTTTATGAAAAGCATAATAATCTTTTTCTTTTATTAGTGTATGTTTTAGGGATATAATTTTTCTTTTGAGAATTATGTTAGCTGTGTCCTTTAGATTTTGGTATACTCCTTCATCATTATCTTTTTCCTTCACATAGTTATTAATTATTTCTTTAATTGTTTTTTGACTCAATCATTACTTAAAATTTCATTGTTATCCATATTTAAATCTGTTCTTTCTCTGTGCTTCCTAAACTGATTTGAGTGAAATAAGGAATAAGCATTTATGTAGCACTACTGTGTGCCAGGCCCTATGCTAAGTGCTTTACAAATATTACTTCATTTAGAAGAAGAAGAAAAGCTAATATCCATGTGGCATTTCCTATGTGCAAGATGTTATGCTTTGTAATTTATAATTATCTCATTTGATCTTTACAACATCCCAGGAAAGTGAGCATTATTATCCCCACTTTACAGATGAGAAACTGAGATTTAAAAAAAAAAAAGATTTAGTGATTTGCCTAGGGTGACGCAGCTAGTAAGTATCTAAAGTCAAATTTGAACTCAGGTCTTCTTGACTCTGGGGCTGGCATTTCCTCCACTAAACCACTTAGCTGGTTGTTGTTTTGGTGCTGTTGTTGTATTATTGTCTGTAAAGGATGTGTTTGCTATATCTGACTTTCTACATTTATTTGAAGTTTATCGAGCAATTTGTTCAATACTATATTTTCCTTTTATCTTTGTGCTAGATTTGTCCAAAATTAAGGGAGGGACAATAAAGTTTCCTGTACTTATTACATTACTGTTTATGTCTTCTAATTCAGTTAATTTTTCCTTTTATGAATTTCCTTTATGATTATAGATGCCAAAGTTTTGGAGCACATAAGCTAAATATTAATATTGGTTTGCTGTCTGTTGTTTCTTTCAGTACAGTGTAGTTTCCTTGTTCATTTCTTTTTATTTATAAATATTTGTTTCTTTGTCTGATAGCATAATTACAACTTCTGCTCTTTTGATTCACCTGATACTTCATGAATTTTGTTCCAGCCCATCATTTTTATTCTTTGTATGCCTTTGTTTTATAGGAGAGTTTCATGTAAGCAGCGCATTGTAGGATTTTCTTTATTATCCCATTTATGACTCTCTTTCATTTTATTGGTTTGTTTAATCTAGTCACATTCAAAGTTATAAATTGGGTTTATTTTTTTCCCTACTTTGTCTCTAATATTGTTTTTTCTGGGTAGTGATTTTTTTTTTGTTCTTCAAGTTGTTACTACTCTCTTGGAATTTTTAATGTCTTAACCTGTAGATACAGCTGCAATTGCTTTACCTCTGGTACATAATTCTTATTTCAGAGAGTTTCAAGAGGTCCATAAAGATCAGAGGAAATATATTATTCTCCATTATGTTAGTCCTGAGTTTTGCTTCCTTACCAATTCTGCTACCATGCTCTTATTTTATAGACAAAATCATTCTGTCCATTTCGACTGTTTTGATTCTTATGTTATTTTTTATATCATATCCTCTTACACTTTTTCTTGTCTTTACTTATTGCCTTCTTCTTGAGAAAGAGGAAAACATAGGGAAAGAGAAAGAATGGAATCAGCACTGGCAATCTATAAATGAAGTAATCTGATCACACTATTTGACCCTTCTACTCCTTACCCAACAAAGACCCTAGTCACTCATTTTATACTTTCTTTCCCTTCTTTTAATCCCCATTTTGTGATCCACTCTCTGAAGCTAAAGTATGTTTTGCTTGTTACTGTTCTCTCCTATCTTTGAGTATTTGAAGGGCTATCATTTGTGTCATATTGATTTTCTATCAATTAGCATTAATTAGTTAATTAAAATGAATAAAGCATGCTCTGTTTTTATGTATAGTGTTTTATGTGATGTGACTACAGAATACAACTATTACAACTATTTGTATTACAATTATTTATGCTTCTGTTTTATAATTACATGGCAGTATAAACTAGAATAAGTCACTTAATCTCCCTTGGCCTCAGTTTTCTATATGTTAAAATGGAGGGACTGAACTTATTTTGTTTGGCTCTAGAGACATAACTCTGACCAAAGACTTGGATTCAGAATTTGACTCAACATAAGATTAATGTTCCAAAAATGGGATGAGCTGTCTCATAAAAGAATGAATCACTAGAGATGTTCAGAGGCTAGATTTCCACTTTTTGACCCACTTTGATTCCACTCAGACATGATATTTAGAGTAACTAAAGGGATGATCTCTAAGATCATAAGAACTTTGAAATTCTACTGACAGAGATAAGACTATTATCTTATTTCTAATGCAGGGTTCATTCCATTAAACTAGGCTGCTAAGGACAGTGCATTATAATTCCTTATTCACTGTTAGGAATCCCAGGTCTCTGATGTCACAAACAAATTCTTTTTATTTTATTACGGTCTTATACATTTCCTTTCTGAGCTCTTTCTTTTCACTAGTGTCCTTTATCAGTCTTGATTCATATACTCCTTCATTCATTTAGCCCATTACATAGCCCATTACATAAGCTCATCACTTAACTAGATGAATTTTAACAATAACTTATTTCACCTGAATTTTTAAGGCAAAAATTCCTTTACCAAAAATTTACCTAGGCAAAGAATTTTTTTAATTCCACAGAGATGTATACATCAAGATTCCAAGCTTTACAGTTAACTTACACAATCAAACATAATCCAGTATCCAGAAAATTGGGGGTTTTTGAGAAAAACAAAGTTAAGGAAGCTTATTATTTTTGTTTATGTTTTCTAACTATAAGATAAAATGCCCAAGTGTTCAAAAGCCAATTCATCCTAAGTCTAACATTAATTTAGTTTATTTAGCATCCTCTGACAAGATAATGGAATCATCTGATATTTAAAGACTCTGTCAAAAGGTTTTTTGGCAAAACAGTAGACTAAATATAGTATATAACGATGGTAATGGGAGAAAAGGGATTGTTATGTATCACATTAAAAAAGAAAAAGAAAAAGAAAAAGGAAGTCCCAAGGAACATGTCAACATTTACTTCAATAGACATAGAATGCACTGGAAAAGATTGGGCATTACGCCATTGCTGGATTAACTCTCTGGCCAACAAGATGTCCTACAGATAGATACCTGCTTTAAGCAGGTTTATTACCTTACAATCAATATAGTAGGCTAATACCAACTCCAGCTGTGAGCTATTTATAGTCACTTGCCCTAATGGGTCAAAAAGCCTGAGTTATCAAGGGAACATGAAAGCAAAAGCCGCAGAAAACTGACTAAAAACATTTATTCTAAAATATTCTATCTGGTTTTTTAGGATATTTCGTCCAAACTCTAAACAAGCAACTAGTACAGTATAAAAATAAACTTTGAGTCATGGGTGATTTGTAATTGACAATCAATACAACCTTTTTATTTTTGTTTTTATAAAATCAACCTTATTTCTTCAAAGTTAAGTGAGGTATGATGATGCAGAAGTGCTGGAGAAGACTGGGGAGGGATTGACAGTGAAATACCATTTTAGATAGGGGAAAGGACAACACAGCTGTATCATTCTTATCTCAGTGGTATTTCTGGCAGGAAGAAGGGAGGGTATAACAGAGAGGGAGTAAGACTACACCAAAACTAGCAGGTAAGGTTTCTAGACCTTTCAGTAGATGTGACAGTCCTTGATTTCATAGACTTTCTACTCCAATGGTAATTATGACATATACACAGATGATTAAAATATAAAATATCAGTAGAGCCTGATATGCTGATTACAGTACTTGCTATGTGCCATTAGGGGAGGGGGGATGGGGAAGAGAAAGAGACAGAGAGACACAAAGACAGAGATGGAGACAGAGGACAGAGACAGAGACAGAGACAGAGACAGAGACAGACAGACAGATTTGCATGTACACATAAATGCATATGAATTATCACCTGGTGCTATATGGCAGTGCATAGAACACTGGACCTGGAGTCAGGAATGCCCAAGTTTAAATCTAGCCTTAAACATTTACTAGCTGTGTGATCCTGGGCAAGTCATTTAATCTCCTTAAATCAGTTTCCCCATCTATAAAAACAGGGTTAATAATAACATCTATTGCCTGAGATTTTGGAAAAATAAAAAATGAGAAAATATTTATAACATGTTTTTCAAACCTCAAAGTGCTACATAAATGCTAACTATTACTATAAATGTAACAGCAATTTTCTGGATGGCACTGCCAGAAAGCCAAGTATGTTACATTTCACCCTTCTCCTGACCAAGGTCTTCCAGTACACTTGAGGGAACAGCACAGGTGGGGAACCTGAAGCGTCAAGGTCACATGTGACCTTCTAGGTCCTTGGGTCTGGCCTTTTTACTGAGTCCAAGTTTTACAGAACAAATCCTTTTATTAAGGGAATTTGTTATGTGAAATTTGGATTCAGTCAAAGGGCCATATTTGAGGATCTACAGGGCCACATATGGCCTCAATGCCACAGGTTCCCCACTCCTGGATTAGGGTATCTCTTATCCAGGCCAACGGATTGAGCCCCTGCTGGCTGTGTTTGTCTAATTTTAGGAGTCTAAGCACCCCAGTTCCACTCAGATTAGTTTTGTTGTTGTTATTGTTGTTCTTTGCTTTTTGGAGTGGGGAGGGCAGGGCAATTGGGGTTAAGTGACTTGCCCAAGGCCACATGGCTAGTAAGAGTTAAGTGTCTGAGGTCGCATTTGAACTCGGGTCCTTCTGACTCCAGGGCCGGTGCTCTATTCACTGTGCCACCTAGCCACTCCTAGATTAGTTTTAACAAAGGACTATTTGCTCAAAGGTATACAAAAAGGCAAATATTTTCCCCAGAACCTGGGAGATCTAATTCTCCTTATACTACCTTGGTCTGGGGAGGGGAAAGGAGATTAGATTCCCAGTTTAGCACAGTTGCTATGTAGCATTCATCCTACTGAGTTCTAAATCCAAAGCTGCGCTTACCAAGCAACCCAAGCCTATGCCCAAGTACCCTGGCTTCTCAGAGCTTCTCTGCGGGGCTGATTGTAACATCCTGGGCTCCAAGATCTCCCTGGCTTGAGTTCCTAGGTAGAAGACTCCACTCCCTTTACCTAGAACTCATGTGGTTAGGAAACAATGGGTTTATCTGTATATTTAAATAAGTTATTTATACAATGAGTTATCAACGTATTTAAGTTAATCAGTTCTTCAGAATATTCCTACTCAATGGTCCTTCTCTCCTTAGCTAGGAATTTCTGAAATACCAATTAGACATGATTTATTTATTCAAGCATCCAGTCCTTTAAGCACTTCATTATTTGGAAAGGAAATTGGACTATATTTGAATCATTTATTTATTTGTCTATCTATCTATCTATTTATTTATTTGATCTTTAATCATATTTATGTAGGAATTGCATCTAAGTACATACTTCAGAAGTTCAATATTTCAAAAAAATCTATTATTTCAGTAATATGGGTATTTCTTCCATTTATACAGTCTGTCTTCATGAGTTGCACCCAAAAAATTTCTCAATCTAGAGAGCTTCTATAATGAATCTCCAAATTTAGCTAGACTGATCCTTAAAGAACAGATATTCTGATGAGGGTGGGGACTAAGGAGCCAGCAGCCCACTCTGTTGTCTCTTACCCAGAGGTTCAGTTTTAGGTTCAGGCTCCTCGTGAGAGCCAAACCATAAGAATAATGAGTGGCATTGACAAAGAGAGTTGGGAATTACCACAAGTGCTGAGAAAGTCCTAGGCTTACCTTATTACTACACCCTAGAGTGTGATTTACTCCAAAAGTGGACAAGAAATGTCCCAGTGTTTACTATAAAGGAACTTTATAGGTTAAAAGTGCAATTCAAATAGCAACCTGATAAATAATTGGAACGATGGTTCCTTAGGGTCCAACCTAAAGGAACCAAGCAGAGACTCCCTTTCTAGAGTGGAACTTCATTGATTTGGGGAGCCCTCTGAGGATTTATTTCTAGAAAATCAGACAAATCAATTAGAGGCTATAGACAAGAATCTTTCTTTGTCTCTTTTTAGGTGACTGAAATGGGAAATTACTCATACCTGACCCCATAAATTTGAATTCACATTTTAGCCAGCTCTGTATGGGGATCTGCAAAGAAGGAAATGAAGTTCCTAAAGGAAATTGGTTTGATAGACTGAAATACACAACCTCTCCACAACCTGCCACACCCTATGACCAGTCAGCCTCAAGGAAAATTGTGGTTGTTGTTGTTGAGTCGTGTCTGACTTTTCCTGACCCCATGGATACAAGGCCCTTCTATCCTCCACTATTTCTCAAAGTCTGTCCAAGTGCATGTTCATTGTTTCCATGATACTATCTATCCATCTCATTCTCAGTCACCCTCTTTTCCTTTAGCCTTCAATTTTTCCCAATCTCAGTGAATCCCATCTTCTCATTATGTGGCCAAAGTATTTAAGCTTCAACTTCAGTATTTGATCTTCCGATGAGTAGCTTGGATTCATTTCTTTAAGGATTGACTGATTTGACACCCTGGCTGTCCAAGGGATTCTCAAAAGTCTTCTCTAGAACTGCAATACAAAAGCACAGATTCTATGATGCTTAGCTTTCCTTATAGTCCAACTCTCACAGCTATACATTGCTACTGGGAAAACCATTGCTTTGATTATACAGAACTTTGTTGGCTAGGTGACATATCTGTTTTTCAGTATGCTAACAGAGTTGCCATAGCTTTCCTTCCAAAGAGCAGGTGTCTTTTAATTTCATAGCTAGAGTGGCTGTCTTCCACTTTTTCTCCATTTTTTTTGTCAGGAAATGATGGGACCATTTGCTGAGATCTTCAGGGTTTTTTTGATGTTAAAAGTTCTTCACACTCATCAAGAGGCTTCTTTATTTCTTTTCACTTTCTGTATCAAAATGATATCATTGGCATATCTGAGATTTTTTAGATTTCTCCCAGCAAACTTCATTCTAGCTTTTTTTTTAAATTTTATTTTAATTTGCATCATTGATTTCCACAAGATTTTGGGTTACATATTTTCTCCCCCTCTTTCCCCCACCCACCGCCCCAAAACAGCCATTCCAGTGCGTCCCCACTCCCCCAGTCTATTCTCTCCTATGTCACTTTTTGGTAGGGCAGG
>CM053580.1:154858094-154874378 GCA_028627135.1 Pseudochirops cupreus
AGTGACATAGGAGAGAATAGACTGGGGGAGGGGGGAAATACTGGGATGGCTGTTTTGGGGTGGTGGGCGGGGGAAAGATGGGGAGAAAAGATGTAACTCAAAAAATTTAATAAAGAATCTCATATTAAAATAAAAAAAAAAAACAAAGTAGTTGGACACTTCTCCACTAGAATAGCAGCGAAGGTAACTGGTTAACAATTGTTCTGTTTTAAGGTACCAATTTAAAATCTTACAAAATTGTGTCCCACTTTACATGTTTATACAATTGAAGTAAAAATAATAGTAGTTATATATATATATTTACATATATATATACATACATATATATGTATATATATAGTATAAATTATATAATTTATAAATTATAAAATTTATATTTTTTATAACACTTCAAAGTCTGCAAAGTGCTTTGCAAGCATTATGCCATTTAAACATCCAAACAATTCTGTGAGGGAGATTCTACAGGTATTATAATACTCATTTTACAGTTGGGGACATTAAAGCTCAGAGAGGTTAAGTGAGTTGCCCATGGCTAAAATAAATGCTGGTAGTGGGATTTGAACCCATGTATTTCTTTTCTTTTTTTGCTTTTTGGAGGGGGAGAGGCAGGGTTGATGGAGTTAAGTGACTTGCCCAAGGCCACATGACTGGTAAGTGTTAAGTGTCTGAGATAGGATTTGAACTGAGGCCCTCCTGACTCTAGGGCCAGTGCTCTATTCATTGTGCCGCCTAGCCACCCCAAAACCCATGTATTTCTGACTTGAAATCCATCATTCTATCTGGTATGTAAGACTTCCTTAATGCTGTTGTTTTTCTTGTTAGTTATGTTGCAAAAAGCAAAAACCAAGGAAAAGCAAGAAAAATAAAGGAAGCAAAAATGTATGCTTCAATCTGCACTCAGAATTCTTTCATCATATGAAATTGTTTTGGAATTGTCTGGGATCATTGTATAGATCAAAGTAGCTAAGTCTTTCACAGTAGGTCATTATTACAATATTACTGAAACTATGTACAGTGTTTTCCTGATTCTGCTAATTTCCACTTGCATCAGTTCATATAAGGTGTCCCAGGTTTTTCTGAAACCATCTAAAACTATTTATTATAGTACAATAGTATTCCAACATAAACATATACCACAACTTGTTCAACCTTCCCTATTTGATGACTATCACCTCAATTTCAAATTCTTCATCACCACAAAAAGAGCTACTACAAATATTTTTGTGCATATACGTTTTTTCCTTTTTCTTTGATATCTTTGGGACACTGAATTAGTAGTGGTATTACTGGGTAAAGGGTATATACAGTTTTATAGCCCTTTGGGTATAGTTCCAATTTGTTCTCCAGAATGGCTAGATAATTTCACAACTCCAGTGATAGTGCATTATTGTCTCTAGCTTTCCACATCCCCTCTAGCATTTATCATTTTCCTTTTCTGTCATGTTAGTTAATCTGATAGTTTTTAGGTAGTATCACAGAGTCACTTTAATTGTGCGTTTCTCTAATCAGTAGTGATTTAGAGCATTTTTTAATGTGACTATTGATAGCTGTGATTTCTTTTGAAAACTTCCTGTTCATATCCTTTGTCCATTTATCAGTTGGAGTGGCTTTTATTTTTTATAAATTTGTGTCAGTTCCCTATATATTTGAGAAATAGGGCCTTTGTCAAAGAAACTTGATATAAATTCCCCTGCATCCTCCCCTACCCCCAGTTATCTGCTAATTTTGGTTACTTGGTTTTGTTTGTGCAAAACCTTTTTGATTTCACATAATCAAAATTATCCATTTTACTTCTCATGATCCTCTTTATTTCTTGTTTGGTCATAAGCTATTCTGTTATTCATAGATCTGACGGGTACTTTTTCCCATGTTCCCCTAATTTACTTATGTTGTCACCCTTTATTTCTAAATCATTCATTCATTTGGACCTTATTTTGGTAGACGGTGTGACATGCTGGTCTATGCCTAGTTTCTGTCAAACTGCTTTCCAATTTTCTTAGCAATTTTTTTGTTGAATAGTGAATTATTTCTCCCAAATATTGAATCTTTGGGTTTATCAAACAGTAGATTACTATGGTCATTTACTGTTGTGTTCACTACCTAATTTACTGCCATGATTTTGATGATTACTGTGTTGTAATATAGTTTAAAATCTAGTACTACTAGGCTGCCTTCCTTCATACTTTTTCATCCGTTCCCTTGAAATTCTTGACTTTTTGTTCTTCTAGATGAATTCTTTATTTTTTTCTAACTCTGTCAAACAATTCTTTGGTAGTTTGTCATGGCAGTGAATAAATAAATTAATTTAGGTAGAATTGTCATTTTTTATTATGTTGGCTCAGCCTACCCATGAGCAATTAGTATTTCCCCAATTATTTAGATCTGTATTTATTTATGTAAAAAGCGTTTCATAATTGTGTTCATGTAGTCCTTGGGTTTGTCTTAGCAGGTACCTTAATTTTGTTATGAATTACCTTTGTAAGGTGGGCTCAAAACCTGAAAATATCATGTTAACACAAATATTTATGTAATGTTAGGGATATGCTTTGGTATGTGGTAGACAAGTATCTTTCTGTCTGGGCACAACATTTATGCTTGCTTAGATACATGTCTTGCTTAGTTTCTTAGCAGACATGAAATATGTCTACAAAATACTGCAAGAGGTCAGACCCACACAACTCTGTGAGATTTTTGTTGCAAGACTTTCCTGAAATAAATTTGAAGGGATAGAACCTAAGATAAAAACAAAATTAAGCAGCTAATTATAAAGATTTTTTTGGCCTAAGCTAGAGAAAGATATCTTATACACATACCCACATATATACAAAGTACATTTCTATTTATGCATAAATGGATATCTACCTCTCTACATATTAGTGAATGGACTTAAAAAAATAGAAGTAAATTCAAGGGTACTAGGTAGGTGGAGGTGGCACTGGTGTTGTGTTCCAGAGAAATTCCTCTGGAACCATTAGACAAAAATAAGTGTCTATATCTAATCTATATACATATATACATACAGACATGCATGTATATATGTATATATATGAATGTAAATGTATATGAAATTAGTCTATTCATAGACTAATTTAATTTTAATTTAATTCGTATTCTATTCATTAGCTCTTTTTCAGGCTGCAGACAGTATCTTTCTTTTTATATCCTTTATTGTTAATTTTATTAACTATTTATAGCATATGAGTATTTATAATAGTTGAAATTACTTAATCTCTCAAACTCATTCTTAAAAGAGTATTGCTGTTACTGTATGCAGTGTTCTCTTGGTTCTGCTCATTTGACTCTTTATTATTTTGCCCAAGTCTTTCCATGATTTTCTAAATCACAGAGCTCATCATTTTTTGGAACGCAATGCTATTCCATCACAATCATATGCCAGAACTTGTTCATCCATTCCCAATTAATAGGCTTTCCTGCAATTTCCAGTTCTTTGCCACCACAAAGAGAGCTGCTATAAACACTTTGGAATATATAGTTTCTTTACCTTTTTCTCCTAATCATCTTTGGAAATAGACCTAGTCAAGGTATTGCTGGGTCAAAGGCTGTTTAATAACTCTTTGGACATAATTCCAGGTTGCTCTCCAAAATGGTTGGATCACTTCACAGTTCCACCAACAATGAATTAATATCCCAATTTTTCCACATTCCCTTCAATATTTTTCATTTTCCCCATCAATCAATTTTTAGCCAATCTGACAGATGTAACATTATATCTCAAGGTTGTTTTAATTTTCACTTCTCTAATCAATAATGATTTAGAGCATTTTTTCATGACTATAAATTGTTTTTATTTCTTCATTGGAAAACTGCCTAGTCATATCCTTTGACAATTTATCAATTGGGGAATGACTTGTATTCTTACAGATTTTACCAAGTTACTTATATATTTGAGATATGAGACCTCTATCTAAGAAAGTCTATAAAAATTTCCCCCCAATTTTCTGCTTTTCTTCTGATCTTAGTTATATTTGTTCTATTTGTACAATCACTTTTTAATTTAATGCAATCAAAACTATCTATTTTATACTTAACTTTGCTTTCTATCTCTTGTTTATTCATAAATCTATAAGTTGGATAAGTCATATGGGACAAAGGATCTCCTTCTTGAGAGGAAAGTGTATTCCAACCAAAGCTCTGAGAAACAGACTCCTTAAGGTGACAAAAACTGGAAAGAACTTTTCCCTAGGAAAATTTTTTTTTCCCATTGCTCAATGACTAGGTGTTGGAAAGCTTTTGCTTTCTAAAAGATCAATAGCAAGGAAAGCTTTAGAGACTTAAACCAAAACAAATATGGCAGAACCTACTCAAACTATCCACCTGAGCCATCTGGGTCCAGTGGTGAGATATAGATCAGGATGACTGGCAACGGACCTCTTGTCATTTCTAAGTGAATAACAATATTCCATTGTGTGCTCAGACATTCCTCATTCAATGGGCACTTGCTTTGTTCCCAATTCTTTGCTATCACCACAAGTGCCTCAATGAATAATTTGGTCTATATTGGGATTTCTCTTTTGGGCCTCTTTAGGGTAGGCACAGTTGCAGGATTGCTGAATAAAAGGTAGAACAGTTTAGTGATGTTCCTTTCACAATCCAAAATGTTTTCCAGAATGGTTAGACTGATTTTTAACTCTGTTGATAGGGTATTAATGAATTTCCTTGTGTTTCCACATTCTCTCTAATACTGACTTTTGGGTAGTTCTATTTTGGTCAGTTTTGCCAGTTTGCAGGTAAAACTTTAGAGTTGTTTAAAATTTACATTTTGTTATTACTAATGATTTAATCCTAATATTTTGAATGGTACCAGGCTTCCTAATCCAATGAGGCACTATATTAAATATTTTTAGAAATACATTTTATTGATATCTTTTTTAAATCACCAAACTTTTTACTGGCATCTTTCTCCCTCTCCTACAGAGGGAGACATATAGCATATAGAGTCCTAGAACATGGAGTGCACTTTAAAATTTATGTAGTTCTCCCTTAAGATATGAATATATTTGTCTACTTATGTACAGGAAGGATCCCACAGTCACCTCTAGGCAAATAATGACCAATATAATGATCTCATTTGTAAATGTATGCACGATTCAGTCTTCATAAGTCCCTACCTCTCTGCCAAGAGGAAGGAGGCATTTGTGGATAGGTGCCCCAGGATCTGTGGTTGGTCAGAGGGAAAGAGGAAAGGGAGTGTGGTTTAACAGGCAGAGAGGAAAGACAGAATAGAGTATCTGTGAAACTTGTCTGAAGCACAGTGAGAACTTTGATTAAGGTTAAAAAAAAGACTTAAACAGGTCCCTCAGTATATGGACAGTGTGCTGGATTTAGAGTCAGAGGGTTCAAAACCATCCTTTGTTACAAATTACTTGTGTGACCCTGGGCAAATCATTTAACTTTCCTAAAGTTCAGTTCCTCATCTGTAAAATGAAAAGGTTGAACTAAATAACCTATAAAGTCCCTTTTAGCT
Organism: Pseudochirops cupreus; assembly: GCA_028627135.1. Taxonomy (NCBI): domain Eukaryota; kingdom Metazoa; phylum Chordata; class Mammalia; order Diprotodontia; family Pseudocheiridae; genus Pseudochirops; species Pseudochirops cupreus. The sequence continues at coordinate 154,863,580 of CM053580.1, forward strand.
ATAAAGCTACTTTTTAATCCCATAATCCTATACTTCCATGATCCCATGCAACTTGAGCATGGAGCTATAAAAAGAAAAAGAATCTACTGATTTTCACAAAGCTGTATTCACCCCAATTTATTTTCCTTCATAGTTTTATGAATATATTCCTAACTCTCTTTCTGTGGATCTGAGAATCCAAGGGTACTTTCTTTTTGAGTTGGTGGTAACAGAACAGATCAACAATTATAATGACAAACACAATCCTACACCTAGTAGGCCAATGACACAGTGTTAACTTAAATCCTAATAGGATTCAATATATAATCATGGGGAAAGTTTTATAAAAACTGCATTGATGGACTTGTGGAGCAGCAGAAAAACATTTTTCTAAGGTGGGGGGCAATCCCTTTTTATCTTACAGACTATACCCAGAAAGCCCAGAGATAGTCTTAATAGTCATGAATTGACTTTTTACTTGCAGAGGCATTGCTGACTAGGGGCTGAAGAAGAGAAAGCTATTCAATGAAAAATGTTCATATATGTGTTAAATATAGGGGCACAAATATTTAATAGAGGTGAATCATCAGTCACTTAATGTTTTTAGTCAAGTGAGCAGTTTCAGCTCACATAAAATTGGAGGCTTGCCAAACAATTTGAGGTGGTTAATGGCCTGTTCATACTTTGGATGGAATCTAAAAAAACCCAACCTACTCTAGCTAAATTAAGCACAGCTTCTGGAGTTATGTTTCCCAAGATACATCTACCTTTCAGCCCTAGGGAATGGAAAAGTGCAGTAACTGATTTTTTACTCATGGGGCTTTGTAAGCCCATGTGTAAACCATGAATTTATATCTCTGAAAAAGGTCCAGTAGTGTTACCCTGTCTAATTAAAGAAAATCATAGGATCACGAAATATTTAAGCTAGAAGAGATCTCAGTGGTATCTAGTATCAGGAGCCCACTCTACAATTTGTAATGGAAAAGAGCACTAAATTGGGAGTCAAAAGACCTCAGGTCAAATCTCAATTCTACCACTTCTTGTGTGACCTTAATCAAGTCACTTATCCTCATTGAGTTTCCTCACTTATGAAATGAAAAAAAAAATTGAGGTACCAATTCCCAGCTCTAAGTTATATTTCCTATGATGTGTTGGGTTATTATTGAAAGATCTCCACTGTGTATCCATGACATAACAAAAAATCTTTCAAGACTTATCAAGACAGATATTAAATGTTCACTTCTGGGGATTCATGTAGCTAACATGATATTTCTAGAAGAAATCTAGAGAGTTTTTCCCAACGATTGTGGTCTTGGGCAAGAAACTGAAGACTATAGGGGCACAGGTTGTATTTTCCTCACTCAGCACCTCACCAATATTAGTTGCTAATTCCCTGATCATGGGTATTTAGCAGTCATTTGTCAATCTGGTAACAATAATAGAGAGGTCTGTTGACTTCCTGGGGTGTGTAGCCATGACATAACAGATAAATCTTTCAAGATTTATCCAAACAGATAGTAAGAGTTCACTTCTGGGGATTCACATGGATAGCAAATGATACTTCTAGAAGAAACCTAAAGACTCCCCAATGATTATGAAGTCTTGAGTAAGAAACTGAAAACTATAGACACAGGCTATATTTTCCTTGATGTTTCCAGTTGAAAGGAAGGGATATGGGAGAGAAAAATTAGTTTGAGAATGAGTAGCTGGCTAAGAATGTGGTGCCTGAGAATGGGATTTGTATTTTTGCATCATTGTTCACAATACAGGGTTGCCGGATTCTTGGCCAGAAACGACATTTAAGAAAGCTGGTAAAACGTATTTTTCCAGGTGTCGTGCAAATCTTATCAAAAGGACTTTAAACTAAGAAGGATGGGGGGGGGGGAGTGGAAGGAGAAGAAGATTGCCTCTATATGACCCTCAAGTTTGACACTGGAGAGCATAGCCACAGATAAGGAAAAGGAGATGGAACATCCACAAATTCATAGGAGATATAATCCAAGAAAGGAGCCAGTAGTAAAACCCATGACTTAAAGTGTCTATATCAAAATGCCTAAAGTTTAGATAACCAACAAGATGAACTAGAAGTCTTAACACAAAGATGCAGGTTTGATCACATAGTTATTATTGAGAATTTGTGTGGAAAAACCCATGACTATACAATGGTTTATATGAACATACCTTACTTAAAAAGAAACAGAAGAGGCAAAAGGATTAGTGGTGGCATTGTATGTTAAGAAAACATATCAAAAAAGAATATTCATGTGAGGAAATCCAGAGGCCAGTGAGGGAGATCATGACAGAAAATATTTGGGTGAAAGTCAATGGAGAGAGAAAGATGAGTTATTTTATCATTGGAATACACTACAGGCTACTGGATAGAAGGAGAAAATAAATGAGTTTGGGAAATAGACCACACATTTGTCCCAGAACCATATATGCAGTGATGAGTCATATTGATTATTTAGAAACCTGTAGGAGTTCCCTCTCGGTTAAAAGTAGAAAAAGTAATAAATTTTTTACATGCTTTGCTCATTTCGTCCTCAGTGGAGGAACCAAAAAAGTGAAATTCTATTATGGATCTGATTCTTACTAACAGGAACAGGTTATTGGGGTAAAAATGATAGGGAGCTTTGGTGGGAAAGGACTACCATCATAGAGTTCTTGATAGGGAAGATAGAATTCAGTCACGATATAACATGTACCATGCAGTTATTTCAGCTATGACTGACTCTTCATGACCCCATTTAGGATTTTCTTTGCAATGATACTAGAATGGCTTGCCATTTCCTTCTCCAGCTCATTTTACAGATGAGGAACTAAGGCAAACAGGGTTAAGTGACTTGCCTCGGGCCACACAGTTAGTAACTATCTGAGGCTAGATTTGAACTCAGGACATCCTGACTCCAGGCCTGGATCTCTAACCACTGCACCACTTAGCTGCCCAACAAGTGCCATAGATTCAAATGAATCAGAAGAAAGAAAAGTAAGATTTCATGAAATAAAATACTTCAAGGGATGTCAACCCAAGATGGGTGGGAGATACTTAAGAAAGAAATAACCAAGAAAAAATTCTAGTAAGAAAAAATGGGATTTGCCTGAAGAAACCAATGTAGATGCATAGGAAACTCATCAGTCAACTTCAATATAAAAAAGAAATGGATGGAAGATGCAAATAAGGTCAAAAGAATATGAATATAGAAAAGCTCTGTAACAAACCAAGCTAGGGACAACTGAAAGGGTTTTCTTTTCAAGCTATAATGAGAGAAAAAGGAGAACTGAAGGAGGGGTAGAACCTTTGATGGATGGGGTGATGATAACACATAACAGGGAGGAGGCAAAGATGCTCAATTCTTATGTTTTTGTTTTCTCCATCAAGGAGGACAACCTTTGCACTCCAAATGACAGAAATAAGAACTACTTATTGAGTGAATGCCTAAGATATATAAAGGATAGTAAGACAACACCGAGTTTCCCTAGATCAGTGGTTCTCAACCTTCCTAATGCCACAACCCTTTAATACTCATACATGGGCATATCTGCATGTGGGCAGACCCGCCTGGAGATGGATAGAGGAGCCGTGTCTCAGTTCCTAAGATCATTGGAAATATGTGTTTTCCAATGGTCTTAGGTGACCCCTGTGAAAGGGTTGTTCGACCCCCAAAGGAGTGGTGACCCACAGGTTGGGAACTGCTGCCCTAGATGAATACAAGTCTTCTGGCCCATATGAACTACATCCTATATTTATGAAAAGATTGACAGGGATGGTTACTTTATTGAACTACTATCATTAAAATTTAAAAGATTATGGAAAATGGAAGAGGTACCATAATATTAGAGAAGAAATCTTGTCAAAATTTCCAAAAAAGAGAAAAGAATAGGATTTGCAATTTATATACCAATGAGCTTCACTTCCATTTCTGGGAAAATTCTACTACAATTGGATTGTTGGGGCCACAGGGACCTCTGCTGACCTAACCCATTCCATGTTTCCAAGGAAGACTGTGATTTTTATCTTTGTGATGAATAAAGGAATGGTTGACACAAGGCAATCACTACTTCATTGTCCTATATTTAAGAGGGAGAGTTGGACTAGAATTTTGTCAGAAACACTTCAATTATTTGTAGTCTAGGGGTGCAATGTTTTTTTTAGGGATTCAAAATTAAATCTATTTATCCTGGTCACTCTAAAGGGGATGTTGAATGTTTATTCTTGGCCAGCTTAAGTCCTTCCAATCAAATGCTTAATACATACAGGACAATCATAAATATTGAGAAAATATTTATCAATGCAAGTAGTAAAATAGTAATTAGAAATGGTATATAAATAGAACAGAATAGGATACACAAGATTAAATGGCCTCTTCGTTTCAGAATGAGATAAAATCTAGAAGATCTCACTAGAGAAGTCCAGTCTTAGCAGTGTTTGGGGGGGGGGGGCGGTACAGGCACTGAGAATCAAAGGATGTCTTAGAGGAGGCAGGATTTTCCCAGATGCCTGTAGCTCTAGGGGCTTGAGGTGTCTCTCAACTGCTATTCAGAATTTAAAGTGTCTATTCCTTTTCTGCTTATCTCTCCTCCTGAAGTCTTCTCACATATGTGCCCTATGTGGTTAATGGTTTAGAGGACTTTAGTCAAGAGGCATGTCTCCCTTCCTGGGCATGATAAGCAGCAAGGAGCTAACAAAGCCCACCCAGGGAAGGGGCGTATTACACTATGGAAAAAAAAATCATCAAAGAGATGGCTTAGTGAACATCTAAAAAATGGGGCCATGATTATAAAGAACAGAAAAGGGTTTATCAAAGAGAGTTATAACCAGACTAACTCTGGACATACTTACTGGAATTATAGCAAAGTTTTGGGTAAAATATTTATTGTTCTTGGAAAGAAGGTAGGGAAATCTGTATGAGACATATAATATAGTTAGATGAATTCAACCCTGGTTGGCTAGCTGGACTTAAAGAGTAGTTTGTAGAGGCTTAAGTCCCCAGTAGAGAATGCTAGGGGTTTGTGCTTGGCCCTGTGCCACTTACCATTTTTATTAGTGACTTGCCTAAAAGCATAGATGATCTGTTCCAAAGTTGGTAGGGATAGCTAATGTAGTAAGTAATAAAATCAACGTCCAGCAAAATCTTGATGAGTAAGAATATTGAGTGAAATATTAGATGAAATAAAAAAAGATAAATGTAAAGAACTGAATTTAGGTGTATATAACCTTGCTGACTTATATTGAACTTATAGTCCAGTAAAGCCTCTCCATTTTTTCAGAACAATAGTGATCTAACCATGCCTCGCATACCTTGTTCTTATGAAGTAGCTTTTTTGTACCTGAGTATAAGACTTTATACTTTCCCTATTTATTTTCATGCTATTAGATCCTTTTGGATCCTGCCTTAGTGTCATCTGAAAATTTGATGAGTATGCCATCTATACCTTTATCCAAGTCATTGACAAAATGCTAAACAGCATAGGGTCAACCACAGATGCTCGAACTGTTCCACTCTATATCTCTTGCCACAGTTATTTTGGACCCTTAATTACTACTCTATGAATCTGACTTTCCAACTAGTTCTGAAACCATTGAAATATATTATTGCATAATCAATATCTTTCCCTCTGGTTCACAGAAAAAATATACTTTGTCAAAAGCTTTGTTAAAATCTAGGCAATCTATATTCACAGCATTTGCCTTATCTACTAGTTTAATTTTTCTGACAATAAAGGAAATGAGGTTAGTCTGGCATGACTTTTTATTGATGAAGCCAAGTAATTATGGTTTTCCTTTCTAGATGTTCGCCAACAATCTCTTTAATGGTCCTTTCTAGAATTCCTCCATTAATCAGAGTCAAATCCAGCTTGAAGAAGCTAGGATTTGAGTTGAATCTTGAAAGAAGCCAGGGAAGGTAGCTGGTGTGAGTGGTTATCAGGAAGTGAAGAGGAGTTGACCTGGGGGACTGCCGGTGAAAAGACACAGAATTGGAGATGGAGTGTCACGTGCATGAAACAGCAAGTAGTTCAGTGTAGTTGGATGTGTTAAAGAGTGTGTAGAAAGCAAGGTGTAAGAAGACTCAAAATGTAGGGAGAAGCCAGGGTATCCAAAGCTTTACATGTCAAACAGGATTCATAGTTGATACCAGAGGTCATAGAGGGCCACTGCAGCTTATTGAATAGGGCAATGAGATGGTTAGACTTGAACTTTAGGACAATTACTTTGACAACTGAATGGAGGATGGATTGGAGTGTGTAGAGACTCAAGGCAGCGACACCAATTAGAAGGAACTCTTGCAGTCCAAGTGAGAAGTGGGGAAGAGACTGTATAAATATGGTAATTGTGTGAAAGGCAGGGCAAGGAAAGGGAATAAGCATTTATTAAGCATCTACTGTATGCCAGCCCCCATGCTAAGTGTTTTACAAATATAATTTCCTTTGTTCCTCATAATAACCCTCTCAGGTAGGTATTATTATTATCACCATTTTATGGTTAAAGAAACTGAGGACTACGGCTGACACAAATTCAGTGTATATAAGAGATGTTGGGAAGGTAGAAATGACAAGACTAGGCAACAGATTGGATGTGATGGTAGTGTGCTCAGCATTAATGATAAAGTTGGGAAGAGAGGAGTGTTTCTAGGGAGAGAAAATGAATTTTGTCTTGGACATATTTAGTTTAAGATGTCTATGGTACAACATATCCAAAGAGTAGTTGGTGATATAGGATTTGAATTTAGGAGAGGGATTAGGACTATAGGATAGGTCATCTGCCTCAAAATGATATTTAAATCCATGGGACTAATGATGTTATAGTATAGAAGGAGAAAAGAAGAATACTTGGGACAGAAACTTGAGGTACACTTATGGTCAGAGAGCAGGGCCTAAAAGAAGATCCAGGAAAAGGCTGAGGAGTATGTATGTATGTATGTATTAGAGGGGGGAGGGCAGGGCAATTGGGGTTAAGTGACTTGCCCAATGTCACATGGCTAGTTTTTGTATTAAGTGTCTGAGACCGGATTTGAACTCAGGTCCTCTTGACTCCAGGGTTGGTGCTCTATTCACTGTGCCACCTAGCTGCCCCAACTGAGGAATATTTAAAAATATACTAGGAGAGAGTAGCATCATGGACACCTAGAGAGAGAATATATGCAGGGTAAGAGGGTTATCAACAGTATCAAAGACTGTAGAGAGCTCAAGATGGCTAAGGATTGAGAAAAGGCAAGATTTGTCAATTAAGAGATTTGTTGTAACATTGGTGAGAGCAATTTCAGCTGAACACTAAGGTTGGAAGCTGAACTGCAGTGTTCAGAAGTGAACAAGAGGAGAGGAAGTGGAGGAAGCTAGTATAGATGCCTTTCTCAAGAAGTTTAGCTTAAAAGGGGAAGAGATGATAATGGGGACAGTCAGATCAGTCTAGGATTTTTTTAAGGATGAAGAGACATGGGCACATTTGTAGGAAGCTGAGAAGGATCCAATAAATAGGCATAAATTTAAGATTAGAGAATTGGCATGATGGAGGGCAATCTGTTGGAGATGATGGAAGGAGATGGGATCAAACTTGCATGTGGGTTGATTTTCTTTGACAGGGTGTATTGTTAATGATACTTGCAGCTACAGTGGAGGTGTTAGACCAATAACACCAGCACACAGAAGGGCTGCTAGCCCAGGTTCTTTGATCTGCTTTTCTAAAGGAAAGACATTTTCAAAGGGGTTAACAATCTTACTTTAATTAAACAATGCAGAAAGGTCAGAAAGATATATAAGTACTCAAGAAAGATCTAATCGACAATGCTCCAACTGTCTTAACAGAGTGATAGAACTATTTGCATATGTCACTGGACCAGAGAGCACCCACATCTGGACTAACATGGCAGGAGGGTGGGGATGCTTAAAAACAGTTACTCAGAGTCTCGTCCAGGAAATTAACAAGACCTCAGGTGAAACATTCTTCCCATGAGTGAACCCCAAAACAAAATCTTGCCTCAGAATATACATACACACTTTTGACTCATAGGCTCAGAGCCAGAAGGCATCACAACCCAGGTGACTCAGTGCCTAATTGACTCAGTACCAAAAGGTGTGAAAGCCTCCCTGTAAGCAAGCTTCTCACTAAGCAAGCTTCTCCTTAGTCAAGTTTCTCCCCAAAGGCAATATATATCTCCCTGAATATAGAGAGTCTTTACCTTATGGGCTCTGTGTGGCTCAGCATGGAATGTATCACAGCTGTGAACTGGACTGGAGTTCAAGGCAGCAAGACATTCGTGATTAACATACCTTATATCCTTTAGACCAGTGGTTCTCAACCTTCCTAATGCCGTGACTCTTCAATACTTGTATGTGGGTGTATCTGCATGTGGGTGGACTCGCTTGGAGACTGATAGAGAAGCAATGTCTTAGTTCCTAAGACCATCGGAAATATGTGTTTTCTGATGGTCTTGGGTGACCCCTATGACCTCCGTGAAAGGGTCTTTCGACCCCCAAAGGGGTTGCGACCCACAGGTTGAGAACCGCTGCTTTAGACCTGGGAACATAGACCCTGTTACAAGGAAAAAAGGGAACACGTGGTCACAGAGGCCTATAAATGGACAGCAACAGGGAAGATCTCACATTCCCTTAACCCTTCACAAGAAGAAAGGCCACTTCTTTGTGAGAGATAGGACTGAAAGAAGAGATAGTGGGGAAATATGTCCTGGGGGCATTCAAGAAGAGGGAACTCTTAATGAATAACTTTATTTCTACCTTGGTGCCTTCACTGCAATCAGTGAATTAGTTGATCAGCTAATGCTTATTAAAAACCTCCTGTGAGCTAAGCATTATGCTAAAGTCCTGTAGATACAAAGAAAAACAAAAAAACAGTCTTAACTCTCAAGGAGCTCCCAGTGTAATAGGGGAGACAACATGTAACCAATAGTAGAAACACAATATATACAGAATGAATTGGGAGGGGAGTTTAAAGAGAGGGAAAGCATTAATGTTAAGAAAGACTGGGAAAGACTTTTTGTTTAAGGTGAGACTTTAGCTGCAAATGGAAGGAAACCAGGGAAATTAGGAGGAAGAGACAAGGAGGGAAAGAATTCCAGGAATAGGGTGTGGCCAATGAAAATTTTCAGAGTCAGGAGATGGAGTGTCATGTCCTATGGAGTGTCATGTCCTAGGAATGGAGGACAGTACCAGTGCATCACAGCGTACTAGGAGGAGAGAAGTGTCAGAATAGTGGAAAGATAGGAAGGGGGCAGATTATAAAGGACTTTGAATGCCCAGCTGAATGTTTTATACTTGATCCTGGCAAGAATAGAATTTAAGTTGCACTTTAGAAAGATAAATTTGTCAATTGATAAGAGGGTGAATTGGAGTAGAGAGAGTTTTGAAATGGGAAATCAATGAGAGGGCTACTTCTGTAGACCAGTTTTGAGGTGAGGAGGGTCTGCACCTGGGTGGTGGAAGTATTAGAAGAGAGAAGGGAGTTTAGATGAGAGATGGAAAGTTAGAACTGTTTTTTTGTTTTTCTTTGTATCTCAGGGCTTAGCATAATATCTAGATCATAGGAGATTTTTAATAAACATTAATTGACCAACTAATTCACTGACTGAAGTGAAGGCTCAGTTGATATTATGTAACACAAATTTCTAGTGGCTCCAATCCACAAAACTTCATACTTTTCTCCAGCTTAATTGTGCAGCATGTGAATAGGATGGAAGGAGGCAGATAGTGGAAGTAATCCAAGGCTGGGCTTTGGGAAAGCATGAGAAAGGGCAAGGTATTGAATTGTAGATGATAGTGTAAAGTTGAACTAATTAATCATTAGTTCAAGATAATAAACAATTCAAGAATTATTACCCCAAAAAAATCTGATCAGGAAACAGGAAGTGGCACTGAGAGGCTGAAGTGCATGCATGTGTGAGCATTTTTGTGGGGGGTGTCAGGCTGGGGGATGGCCTATGTAGACAGAAAGAAGACCTTGCTGTGAGGACAGGGTTCAGATGTGGAGCTGTGTAATAGTAATCAGTTTAGCAAGATACTTAGCACTTAGTACTAAGTGCTAAGTGTGGATGGTACAAACTCTGTCCCACTGTTGAGAAGGCATGAACTCCCCTGTTGATATGGAGGAGGGGGATTGGCTGAGCCTCTGTTGATGTGGGGAAAGGGGATTGGCTGAGGTGTGTATATAAGCGGGAGTTCCAGAGACAGACAGACAGAGTTGGAATGCTGCCCCTGATGAAGGAAGAATTGTGGAGACTGAAGCCGGCTAAGAGAGAGAGAGAGAGAGAGAGAGAGAGAGAGAGAGAGAGAGAGAGAGAGAGAGACAGAGAGTATTTCTCTCTCAACATCTGGAAGCTGAGAACTGACTGAGAACTGAGACAGTTTTCCTGAGACCAGAATCTGGCGAAGGCTGCCTGGAAGGCTGAGAGGGCTTGTCTGGAAGGCTGAGAGGGCCTGCCTGGAAGGCTGAGAAGGCTTGCCTGAAGAAGCATGACCAGGATAAGACTTTGTTTGTTCGTGGCCTGGCTGATCCTTGAGTTCCAGGCAAGAGAAGTGGTTTGAGATGTGCTGGATCCTGTGAACTTCAGTGTGTGCCAAGGACTGCCCTGAGGACTGGACAAAGGCCTGGGAGCTATCTACTTCTGAGGATTGGACAAGGACCTTGGAGCTGTCTGCTTCTGTTTGGTGGATTCAGGAGGGAGCTGAGACCTTGGAAGGGGATCCAGGGAATCAGAGAGATCACCCAGAGTCAAGATGAAGAAAAGGCCTCCCCTTGGATGAAACTGAGGTTTTTTTTTGGACACTGAGGGGTGGAGGGTTTGTGTGGTTTTCTAATGACTGTATTTGTG
>CM053580.1:154874878-154915403 GCA_028627135.1 Pseudochirops cupreus
GCTGACTTTAGTGGGAAGTATCTTTGTGTGCGTTTTGGAGTTCCAGGATTGGTTTAGAGTCCTATTTTATGGGTATTTTGGGGTGGCTATGTGAGAGCTGCGATATGTTGCTGCTTCTACGCCGCCATCTTGGCTCCGCCCCCCAACTACTTTGAATTTCAATAGGATACTTCATTAAAAAGGCTGAATGAATAATTTCTCTATTTAAGCTGTGTTTGTAATGAAATGACAACTATGTAGTGGAAATGGTCACAATGAGGCACAAGGAGAGCAAGTTATTTATCATGCAACAAGTTCTTGGCAAAATCAAGAATCAAGCTTCCATCATTAAATTCATTCCAATATGATTTTCTCTCCAGTAGGTAAATGCGTGGTTCTTATCCTAGAACAAACTTCAGCTTATTTGTCTGATCCTTTGGTTCATGTGTGTCTTTGGTACCATATCCATCACAATTTGCTTTTTTCACTGAGTCAGAAGGGCTATTCTTTGACCTAACCCTTCAGGGATAGCATCTAGTTCCAGAACTTGGATCCATACATACAAACAAGATATAGACATGAGAGCTGACTGAATAAACTGAACAAGGCCCAGTGGGAACACTCAAAAGCATATTCATCAAAGTCAAGCAACAGAGTAAATTGAACTGGTTCATTAATTAGGAAAATTCTCTCACTAAATGACATGTTGTTAACTATGCATAGACTTACATATTCATATGCGGACCTGGTCCAAAATGAAGCATTTGGTTGTGAACTAGAGATTTCTTTTTCCTTTACTTCAAAAGAAAAAAAATTATACATTCTCAGAAATTATGTGTATATGTGGGTGCAGAGTATGTTGGTAAAGGAAAATTCACCATGTTTATATTCAAGTACTGAGGGAAAGAAGAAAATAATTGGGTTTATTCTAGATCCTTTGAATTGGGCTCAAGTATACAAAAGTCTTGTCCTCTTGAAGCAAATCAATAAAGATTTGTTTTTACAACACTGGTTATCCAAATTTCTCTACTGAATGGCTAAACTGGTGAACAAACCCTGCTTCTACAGCAACCTGAACTCTTTGACCCTCTTTTTAAGATCTCAAATAGGCAGTTGAAGATAGCAGACTTAGCAGTCAGGAGGGAGGGTATAGGTAGATAAATAGACCAGAGAGTTGCAAGCAAGAAACCTCCTAATACTGAAGGAAGAATTAAAAGGAAAAAAGAGAAAAGAAGGGATGACTAGGTGGCACAGTGAATAGAGCACTGACCCTGGAGTCAGGAAGACCTGAGTTCAAATCCGACCTCAGACACTTAACACTTACTAGCTGTGTGACGTTGGGAAAGTCACTTAACCCCAGTTGCCCTGCCCTGCCCTTCCAAATAAAAAAGGGGAAAAAAGAGAGAGAAAAGAAAAGAAATAAACCAGAATCTAAGGGAGTACATGTCAGTTGAAGGATGGCTGACCAAGTTGTAGTATGTAAATATTGGTCATGAGAAATGGCAAAAGACATCATTTCAGAGAATCTTAGGTGAATCTTAGAATAAATGAACTGAACTAGGAAAACAATGTATACAGTAATGATAACATTTTAAAAACAATCAACTTTGAAAGAACTCTGATCAATTCAATGACCAACTGTGTCTCTAGGGATGTCACATATTACTCACCTCCTAATGAAGATATCATGGACTCCAACTGCAAAAGGAGACATACTTTTTTATTTATGGTCACTTTGTAGATTTGTTCTAGTTGACTATGCTTAGAGTTACAATTATTTTCTTGATTTTTAATTGAGAGATGGTAGGGAGTTAGTAACAGAAATGCCAAAAATAAAAATTTAAAAAGAGGGCCATTGAAATATTTTTAAAGCACACAGAACAGAAGGTAAAATTTAGAAAAAATACAGACAGGAAGGACAGTTTTGAGAGTAATATGTAGAATTTTTTTTACAAAAGTAAGTAGTGTGAAAAGGAAATATCGTTTCATACACAATCCTTTTAAATATCCTGCTGTCTCTATAAAAATGTTCTGTGTGTGCATGTGTGAGAGAGGGCATGTGCTAAAGTTCAGAATAAATAAAAAATAAAGGACATCCATGAAAACAAATGGAAAATATAGGACAGTTTCTCTTTGGCCCTTTGGTTCCTGTTACAGGAAGAGCCACCTGCTCAGTAGGTTTTAAAAGAAAAAGTATTCACCTCTTCCTCTCTTCCTCTCTTTTAAGGATGTCACTTGGGACTCTACCAGATCTCCCTTGGACTTCCTAACATGGGCAGCATAAGGCAGGGATTTTTCTCTTCTATCAATCCCCCAGCAGCCTATAGAGGCTAAACAATAAGAACATGTGCTTTTGTAGGTAAATAAGTCATGGGTTGCCTCTTAAACTTTTTGTTTCTTTCCATTAGTAATTCTGAGAAATGGATGTTCCCAGCTTTGGCAAGAGGTGATTACCACAAGCATATACCTTCTTGGAGGAGAAAGAGAAAAACATCAAGAGAATCCTCCCAGCATCTGAATGGCCAGAGAAGCCAGACCTTGAGTTGCTGCTCAGATAGTAGAGGAGGAGAGGAGAATGAAATATTTTCAACAGTACCATAAGTCTCCCAAAAGTTTTCTGAGCTCCTGAGAGAACATAAAAGGCAATGGATTCATTTGTGTTTTAAATATGTTAATGCATGCTTATGACCCTTTTGTGTTTTAATCATTTGCAGTAGAGGAAATAAATAGCATGTTACTTTGTATACTAAGTATGTTTTCGAATTGAGTCCCGTTAATCCCTTTTGGGAGAATCTACATGTAAGCCATAGCTAAGCTTTATTTAAAAGATCTTCCCAGTATTCAGACGTAATGAGCCAGAGAATGTGATTAAAAAACCCAATTACCTTTTTTAGAAGTAGGGATCCCCTTCCTTTTTAAAATCTGCTAAGTATGTAGTAGTGAGACTTCTCTGTATTTAGGGCAACAACATAGTGTAGTGGGAAGACATCCGGACTTGGAAGCAGGACACTTGGGTTCAAATTCCAATTCTCATACATACTAGCTGTGTGACCAAAGACAAATCATTTAAGTTCTCTGAGTTTCTGTTTCTTCATCTACAAAATGGGGATAATGACACTTCTGCCACTTGATTCACCAGGAAAGTACTTTGCAAACCTTGAAGGACTAGGAAAATAAGCACAGTACTTGTCAAGTACCCCCTAAAAGATAGTGATGCCCAAATTAATTATTTAACCACAAATAACGACCAAAAAAAAATAAAATAAAACCTGTTGAGTGGGTGGTTCATCTGCCTCAGGCAACGATGATCTTCAACACAGCCCCCAGTCACAAAGCCCTTGGGGCCAAGGCACAGGCCCATATACATATGCATGGGATAGCCCCACTATTGCAAAGAATGTGATGTTTCCCTAAAGCTCCCTGGTAGCATTGGATGGAATATATAATCACCAGACTAAGCATAAGACTTCCATAGAATAGACCTCCCTCATAATTTTATCCATGACGTCTTGCATCTAGCCATTATTCTGATTCTATTCACCAAAAATACCAAGTAAATGCGAGGAAATCTCAAGCTCACTGTGATAGTTGGGTTCTCTACCCAACTCTATGAATATGAGGAATGATAGTGAAGCAAGGAAAGAGCCCCATAAACTAGTGCAAAGTCAACTAAGCAGGGCCAGAAAAACAATATGCACAATAACTTACAAGAGAAGAATAATAATAATAACTACAACTTGTACAAGCCCTTTATGGTTTATAAAGTGCTTTACAAATATCATCTCATTTTATCCTCAAAACAATGCTGGAAGGTAGGTGCTGTTATTATCTCCATTTTACAGATAAGGAAACTGAGGCAGAGATTAACTGACATGCCAATGTTACAAAATTAGTGTCTGAGACTAGATTTGAACTCAGAGTCTTCCCAACTCCTAGCTGCCATTTGACTGCAACAATGCAAATGGAAAGCGTAACAACCACAAAACAGTCAAAACTGAATATTGTGAAGTTATAATAAGCTTGGTTCCAAAGAAAAGATAGAAGACACCTCCTCCTGCTTTTCCAGAGGGATAGAACACTGTATGTCATATTAGACTTTTTTAGTAGGCTGCTTAGTTTTATTTAATTCTTTTCTCTTCTTCAATTTTATTCTTCAAATTTTTAAAAAAGATTTGTGTCTGTTAAGTCTTTCATAATTAAAATCAAAATCATAAATCTTGAAAGCACTATCTAAGTATCCAGAAAGACTTCCTGGTAGCTCTCTGGAAGAAGGGAAGGGAAATGGGAAATGGTCATCATATATGTGTATTATGTGTGTATGCATATATGTGTGTATGTATATGTGTGTGTATGTATAAATGTAACCTGTCATAAAAGAAGTTTGGGCATCAAAGAAGAGCTGATTTGTTTCCAAGCAGTAACCAGGTTGGTATACTAACAAATGTGCTCAATTTAAAATCAAAGGCTATGAGTGTAAGTCCTAGTTTTGAGGAGGAAATAAACAAACATTTATCTGATATTGTCTCCAATTTATGCTGCATATATCTTGCTTGTACGTAGTTGTTTGCATGTTTTTTCCCCTCTCCCTTTAGATTGTGAGCTCCTTGAGAGCAGGAACTGTTTTTGCCTTTCTTTGTGTTTTCAACATCTGGTACAGTGCCTTACCCGTTCTTATAATGACAGAGTTTGACCTTGTAAACAGTGTCAACCACAAAACTTTTCTAACCTGTATGCATTTATTGAAGATAAGAAGGTAACTGAGGGACATACCCATCCCCAGTAGGGGTGTGCTGAAGCCATCTCAAACTGGTTCAAGGACAAGTACTTAGGCTTCCTAAATCAGCAGATGCTAAAAAAAAAAAAAAAAAAAAACCCAAGGCTGGATCTATTGTTTTGTTGATTGTCTAGATTTAAGAATGGTGGAGATAATATTAACAATGCACATTAAACTTTAAAGTGTGTTATGAGCACATTTTTTTCAAAGAATCAGTGTTATACATTAGATAAATTATAGATAAATATACTAGTGATCCACAGAGAAGAGGAAAAGGGAAGTCTAACACAGAACTTTTTTTTTTGCCAGAGTGGTCTTTAGCTGTAGGACTCAGCTACTAAAGATAGAAAGAGAATTTCAGATATTTCCATACAACTTCTCAAAACAGAAAAGGAGCATTTCTACCAGAAAATCTGTATAGTCAATGAATCAAGTCAAGGGGCTGATGTTGTTCATCCTTCATTTTCAAAGAGGACCAATGATATCACAAGGTGATGCCTTGACTTGCACATGAATTGAATTTAAATGAGCCAGAGTTACACAATTATCAGCCTCACTTTCTCTTCGAGAGTCATCCAAAACAAAAGTCAACACAATGATGATGGCCCAGGATGCAGCAAATGACCTTGGCATCTTGGATGTCTGACTAAACTCTAAGCACTCCACAGGGTCTGCAAATTGTTCTCATCTGCCCATTCTGCCTGGGAGAAGTCTTCCAAAGCTTGTGAAGGGGTAGAAGAAAGGAAGAAGAGATTCTGAGTATCTGGATTTGAGTAATTGAAGAAAACATGGAGGACCCAACTGCCATAAGGCAGAGAAGTAAAATATATCAAGGACCTAGACTGAGGAAACAACCCCTGCCAAAAAAAAAAAAAAAGCTGACTCTTCCTCAAAATCCCCTTCCTAATACCTGTCTGTCGACACTTTCTTTTTCATTATTCAAACATTTCCAGTAAGCTGAATTTTGCCTTAACCACAAAAGAGGCCAGCAGTTAGCTAGAGAGAGATCTAAATGTAAGGTTAGATTTAGCCATCCATCCCTGCTTTGAGTCATTGGCAAATTGAATAAGCACATGAAGTATGCCTTCAATTAAGGTGATAAAAAATGTTGGGCAGAAGAAGGCCAAGGACAGATCATTAGGACTCTTCCTGACCTACCTGCAGGTTAAAATCAACCATTAATCATTACTCTTTGTGTCTGAGAATTTAACCACTTCAAAACCCACCTAATACATCATCATCCAACCCACATCTCTTCACCTCTTCCACTAAAACAGCATGAGAGACTTCATCAAATTCTTTACTGAAATCCAGGCATCTCTTACACCTACATTCCCCTTCTCTACTGGTCAAAAACTCGATTCAAAAAAAAGATAGCCAGCTTTTAATGAAGCTAAGTTGTCTCCTTGTCACCACTGATTTTTTTTTTTCTGAATTAGAATGAAATTTTCACTAAATGTGAGGATAGTGATGTACAAACCTTAAAGCACTATATAAATGTGAGGTAATAGTAATAGCAGAAGTAGCAGTAGTTAGTACATTTTTAAAACAACTAAGTAGAAGAAGTATATGCTTATCTGGGTCATGTGAGCAATAAGATGGCAGACCAGACATTTCATCTGGTTTCCCACAATCTCTCAAACGTCCCTAAAACAGAAATTACATGCCAAAGATAAAGCAACTTCAGTTATTTCAAGAATCCAAAAGGTTTTTAAAAAACAGAAACTGATATTCACTGACCCTGAGTTCACTCAATACCCCTTCTTTACCTTCCACAGTACTGGAAGTGAAGCTGCACTAGCAGACCCAAGGACATGACACAAGCTTATATCAAAACTCCCCCCCACACTCTGGTCCCCCCTTCCTCTTTCCAGTGTCATAGAGATCTCAGCTCCAGGTTATGAAAGTTTCCTTGAGCCTCAACAACTTATTCATCATAAACCTTCAGAATGAAAAGCCATTGGGCTTTTTGCAAGTGTGGTTTGCAGCCTGAAAGCACCAGTGCTACACAGTTCCAAACTGCTATTATGTGGGAAAGCAGACTCTAAACTACCAGCATTGGCAGGTTCTGAACTGTTGGTGCTAGGTCAAAGAACTAAGTAACAGAAGGCCTGAGACAGATCACCAGGAAAGGACATTGCATTTGAGGAGCTAAGCAACACTCCACCAAGCCCAAGGGAAGAGCACAGGATCCATCTAGGGCCAGTTCTGACAATTTAACAGTCAGTCAGGGCAGAAACCTAGGCTCGTGATCTGTGGATTGCCCAGTGTGAGAGAGACCTAAATGCTTTGAGATCCAACTCCAACAAAAACCACAATAAATAGGTGGAGAATCAGAATTGAGCAATAAAGAAAATAAAGGGAGGGAGGAAGACTGAAAATACCAAATATCTTAAGAAGAAGAAATCTCAAAGACTTTGAACATAAATAAATATCAATAGGAAAAATAGTAACAATAGAAAGAGTTTTATAGATTCAGTTACAAAGAGCTCCTTAAAGCATTAAAGAAGAAATGAAATAACTGATAGAATCTCCAGTGCTCATGAGCAGGCTATAACAATATGATAAAAATAACAATATTGCCAAAATTAATTTATATTTTTAATGCTATGCCAATCAAATTACCAAAAGAATACTTTATAGAACCTGATAATACAACAACAAAATTCATTTGGAAAAAAATAGAAGATCTAGAATATCAATGGAAATGATGAAAAGAAGTAAGGATTGAGGGGGAATAGTATATTCAGGCTTCATACTTTATTAAAAGATGGCAGTCCTCAAAAACCATCTGGTATTGGTTAAAGGATAGAGAAATAAATCAGTGAAACAGACTAGAAAAGGAAGATTCAGCATAGAACAATAGAACTCAATAACCCAGTGTCTGATAAATTGGGAAACATAAGTTACTTAGAAAAATTGTTATTTGATAAAAATTGCTAGGAAAACTGGAAAGCAATCTGGAAAAAATTGGGCTTAGACCAACGACACACACCACATTCCACAATACCTTCTGAATGTATATGTAATTTTAACATAAAAGATCATGCTATACAAAAATTGGAAGATAAACAGATCATATTCCTCTCACAGATATGGACAAGAGATGTATTCTAAACCAAACAAGGGAAAGAAGCTATTCCAAAAGATAAAATAAGTAACTTTGATTACTTGAAACTGAAAAACATCTGCAAAACAATATTAACGTAACTAGGATAATAACAGGGGGAAAATAATTGTATCAGACTTCTCTGATAAGGGTTTGGTATCCAAGTTATATAAACAATTAACAAACATACGTAAGATTAATAGGCATTGACCAATGGATAAATGGTCAAAGGATATGAGCAAACAGTTCTCAAAAGAAACACAGACTATTGACAGACATGAAAAAAATGCTCCAAATTCCTAACGATAAGAGAAACGGAAATTTAAACAATTCTAAGGTTTCCTCTCATACCCTGAAAGTTGACAAAAATGACCAAAAACTGGCAACAGTCAGTATTGGAAAGACAGGCACATTAGTACATTTTTGATGGAACTGTGAAATAATACAACCATTCTTGGAAAACAATTTGGAATTGTACAGAAAAAGTAACTAAAATGCCTACTACATTGCTGAGCTTAAATCCCCAAGGAAGTCATCAATAAAATATACACCATATCTCCAAAATATTTATAGCAGTACTTTTTGTGGTAACTAACACTTGGAAACAAAGTAGATACCCATTCATTGGGAAATAAATGCCCAAACAAATCATGTTACGTAAAGGTAATGAAATGCTTCTAAGCTCTAAGAAATGATATGTGTGATGAATACAGAGAAGCATGGAAAAAACTATATGAACTGATGAAGGGTAAAGTAAGCAGAGTCTGTGACTAAAACAATATAAATGAAAACAATGACACACCAAAAAATCAAAAGTAAATGTAAGAAAATTATACAGATAAAATGAGATTCTAAAGAAGAGGTATAAAACAATATCCCTAACCTACAGCTTTGTAGAAGTGGGAGGTCCACAGGCGTTACACATTGCACATGTTTTTGGATTTTCTCAATGTATTAATCAGTTATTCTAACTTTTTTTTTCTAATTCTCTAAAAAAATATTATCATATGATATGACTCTTGAGGAGGGGAAGGAAGAAGGATACATGGGATACCATGATGATGCAAGAAACAGAAAACATAAATAATAAACATTTTCAAAAGGCAAATAAATGCTCTTAAAACATTCCCTTTGAGTCAGCTAAGTGGCACAGTGAATAGAGCATCAGCCCTGAAGTCAGGAGAATCTGAGTTCAAATCCAGCCTCAGACTCTTAACTCTTACTAGCCATGCGACCTTGGGCAAGTTGCTTAAATCCAATTGCCCTGCATTCCCCCCTTCAAAAAGAAAAAAAAAAATTAAACATTCCTTTATAAACAAATTTTCTAGGACTTAACGTTAGCTCCCAAACCTATAATATGAAAAAGCTATTTTTGTTTCCTTCTTTGAAAATCAGTACATTTGTTCATATCTTGTACTGTTAGCACCTTACCTATTTTTCAAAGATCACTGACAATCACATTTGTCATTTCTTTATGTATCCTGGAATGTAGGCCATCCAGGTCTGGTGACTTGAGTTAATTAAGGGCAGCTAGCTATTTCTTACCCTCTTTACCAAATATACAACTTATCTTGGATTTTAACTCTATGTAAATTATTTTTATTCTAGATCAGAGAGAAGAAAAATTATCTGATCCTAAAAACTATAAGAGTATAAGAAAGGAAGAAATACAAAATATAATGTAAAATGAAAGGTAACCTATGGAGGAAAGAATGAAAAAGGGAAAGAGAGTTAAAAGCTTAGAAGAGAAGGTAGTAAACCTTATCCAAATAATAAGACTCCTTGAAAATTAGAGTGGGCAAAGTCAAAAGTGATTATTCAATGAGACAACTAGAAATATTAAAACAAAATCAAAAGACTGGGGGGCAGAGGGAGACAAGAAAATTTCAGGTATATGCTATCAAAAAAAATGACCTAAAAAATAGATCTAAGAGAGATCATGTAAGAATCATTGACTATCTGAAAATCATGTCCAAAATTTTTTTAAAGTTTCAATACCATATTTTAAGATATAAATAAAAACTGCCCAGATCTATTAGAACCAAAGGACAAAGTGAAAATAGAAGGAAACTACCAAACACCTAGGAAAAGAAATTTCAAAATGGAAACTCCCAGGAACATCATAACCAAAGTCCAGAGCCTCTAGGTCAAAGAAAATACACACATCCAGTAAACAAAAAAGTTTAACTACAAGACCTTGAAGCTACTTTCTTCCCCAATACCTGCCCTGATAGCAGCAGCACAAGATATGGTGCTGCTTCTGTTAAAAGGAGAGCTTTCCAGCTGTTGTGTTCTTTATTTGACCCTCCGGGCAGCATCATGTAACACCAAGACTTAGAGTGAGGGTTGATGATGGACTGACCTTCCCCACTTTTTCATCATAGTGAACACCCTCACATGACAGAGTAAAAGAATTCGCTTAGAAGAGCTTGCACCTGGATCCTGGTTGCCTTTTCTGTTTTGTTTTCTTTCCTGAGTAGGTGACTTACTATCAGTCTCAAGGTGACAGGCTCAGTAACAACCTTGTGAGCTCAAGAGGTTAAGAGGTCTGAATTTAATTGAATGAAGCTGACTAGTAACAAAGTGAGTTTCTTTCATTGGGAAATATGACCATTGAAGAGAGGAGATAAAGAGAGTATGGATGCCAGGATTACTGGAAGATGTGGCTAGGAAATATTCAGAGACTACAGAGTTGAAGTGAAATGCTTAATTAGTAGTCCCACAAACTGGTTTATGTTCTGATGAGATTTAAGTATTAGCCCTCTAGCAGATTATAGCAATAGCAATAAGTTAATAACGCTGGTTTCAAGAAATTCTTTCAAAGCATTTCTATGATAGGGTTTTTTTTTTTATTTTAGCATTTCTTTTGCATGTAGGAAATAAATACCTGCCCTATGTCTGGTTCATATTCCATGTTGAATGCCTTCTCATTCCGTATTTTGTAAAGACTCAGACATGACCTAAAACCTTAGACTTAAGAAAATTGTTCCCAGAGACTAGGCTAGGGAAAGGGGATTCTAACTATTCGCATTAGGAGCCACGCTCTCCCAGGACTGAAACAGGTCCAGGTCACATGCCTGAGCCTGTAGCTAAGATGGACTTCTCTTTACTAAAGAAGGGAATGGGCAAGACATCCCAACCACTGTAAGCCAGGTAGCAGTTTCCTTAATATGACACATGAAAGGTAGATTTCTTCCAAAATTACAATATGAATAGAAGCTTTCTTCAGCAGCTCTCTGCCAGAAGGTCTTCTACAGAATTCAGTCTCCAAGCGCTTCTCACCACTTCCTTTCTCTTGTCTCTTCCAACTAATACTATATTTCTAATATCTCCAGATCTCTTCTAATCTGTAGTTTTTATTCCTGTAGTAACTTTCTATGATTGGGTTCTTTCTTCTTTGCCTACTTATTCTCTTTTAAATTTACAGCAACTTGTTATAATCACCTCTAGTCTTTAAGTATAGGAGATGGTGCCTCTGGCCTCAGGTCTTCCTTCAGTTCTCCCCTCTGACTTGGAACCCAAACCAAAACCTTCACCCTCCTATAGGTGCCCGTAGCCAGCAGCATCCCACCCCACAGCTTCTGCACTCACCTGGAACATGCTATTTCCTTCTCACCCACTCTCTACAGCATAGCAGAGCCTGGCATCTCATATCAGCAGATGTTTCCTCAATCTTCCCCTCCTCAGATATCCAACTCCTCACACTATCTGGAAGATGAAAATTCCTGTGGCTAGGGTTGAAGCCACCTCCAACCCAGTGCTTACTGTTTCAGCAGAACTAGCCTGGAGGTGCTTACATTTTACAGGTCTTCTTCCTGTCTTTCCTGGTTGTCCCAAAGAGACCACTAATCTGCCTCAACTCTTATTTATTTTTACCACTCTACGTTAACCTTGTAGAATTATTTTGTCTTGTTTGTGAGGGAAATCTAGAAAGCTTGGAATTTTCTGACCTATTCTACCATCTTCCCAGAATCCTCTGGAGAAGGGAACTTTTGAATAATTTGTTTAAAGATCTATAATGCACCCTTTGACCCAGTAATAACACTTCTAGGGCTGTATCCCAAAGAGATCATACAAGCTGGAGGAGGACCTGTATGTACAAAAATATTTATTGCAGCTCTCTTTTTGGTGGCAAAGACTTTAAAATCAAGGAGATACTCATCAATTGGATAATGGCTAAACAAGTTGTGGTATATGAATGTAACGGAATACTATTGTGCTATAAGAAATGAGGAGCAAAGGGACTTTATAACAACCTGGAGAGACTTATACAAACTGATGCTGAGTGAAGAGAGCAGAACCAGGAGAATTTTGTACACAATTGCAGACACATTGCATCTGTGATGAATAATTTTGATAGACTGGGCTCCTCTCAGCAATGCAAGGTTAGAAGACAACTCCAAAAGACTCATGATGGAAAGGGCTATCCATATCCAGAGAAAAGAACTACAGAGTCTGAATGCAGATCAAAGCCAACTACTTGCTCTGCCTCTTTCATGTGTAGTTTTGTTTCATTCCTTCTTTCTCACTTTCACTCCATTGGTTATAATTCTTCTTTACAACTTGACTTGTGTTTAATGTGAAGGTATTTGTAGAACCTATAACAGATTGCATGCCACCGTGGCAGGAAGAAGCAGGAGGAAGGGGGCGGGATGGAGAAAATTTGAATTCAAGGGATTGTGGAACTGAATGCTGTAAACTAAAAGTAAATAAATAAATTTTTTTAAAGAAAAAAGATCTATACTACAACCGCATCAAAATGTACTGTAACATGTCTTCATATTTTTGCTTATTTTATTATCATAGTAGAAGAATATTACATCAAATGTAAAAGTGTTCTAGAATATTGTATAATGCTTAGATGGAAAAATGAAACGAACAATAATAATGTAGCAGAACACTTATTATCATGGGTCATTGGCCCTCAGAAATAATCAAAGAATAAAATTACTTAGTCAAACCATCTGGAAATTATGTAATTCAATCTCCTCATTTTAGAGATTAGGAAAATAATATTGAGGCTGTCTTACCCAAAATTAATTGATATTTAACTTTTCGTATCTTTCTGTTTTTTCCTGCTTCCTTGGCTTCCTTCAAGTCTTAACTAAAATTCCATCTTCTACAAGGAGTTTTTCCCAGCTCCTCTCTTAATTATGTTATATTTATCCTGCATATAGTTTGTTTGGGCATATTTGTTTGCTTGTCTTCTGCTTCTTTTTGTATCCCCAAGAGCTTGCGCTGCTCCTGACCCTGGTGCTTAATAAATGTTTATTAATTGACTGCAATAGATATCCAAAAATACATATTGATTGATTTCCTTTTCTGAAATATTATGCTATCTGATGAACAGCTTTAAAATTAAAATATTCAAGTTTCCTTAATGTGATAAATATCATAGTTTATCTGCTGTCTCACATTCATCCAAAAGACCTCTGAGTTAAGTTGTAGCAAGTCTTTTCTATGGAATGTTTGTTAGCAACGTTTGTGGCAAACTGCCTAGAAATCCAATTCTCAACAGAAAAGATCATTAATAAGGCATAAAACCAAAACATCCTGCATCATGGGAGTGGGGGGGCGGAGAGAGAGAGGCAGAATCATTACTGTAGGAATAGGAAACCTTACTAGATCCAAGTCATTAGACTTGGGATGATTTTTCATGTCACCCTTTCTAGTTTCAAAATAATTGTCAAAAGTCTAATCTTAACTCTAGGATCCAGTCCTGTGGTTTGCACAGACAGCTTTTAATGAAATCAGTAAATGTTCTTCCTATGGGAGACAGAAAATCAAGGACTCACTAAGGTAACTTTACTAGGAAAAATTGTAATAGTGAATGATTATGTCATGTGTTCAAAAGAACATAACACTGAGTTTTGAAGGCAAGAAAGAACTGAATTATAATTTCACCAAGTAGTGGTATAAATAGTTGTCACTTACCACTTAGTCTTTCAGTTCCCTCATCTACCAAATAGGAATAATGATGACTGCCCTACTTCTCCTATAGAGTTGCTTTAAGAAGCAAATTATGTAACATATAAAAAAGCAATCTGAAAAAAGTTTATATAGTGTAATACCAATAAAGTTACCAAAGAATTGTGAAGCTACTTTATAGAATTATAAAAATGATAAAATTCATCTCAAGGAACAAATGATTAAAGAATTTCAAGGCAGATAATAAAAAGAAGTAGGAAATAAAGGAGTCTTGTAATAAATATCAAAAGTATTTGGTTCTGGTCAAAAAAATTGTAAAGTGATCAGTGGGACACATGAGGTAAAGACAGAGAAGCAATTGAATATCATACCATCATGTTCAATAAACTCAAGGATACAAAAGAGTTGGTAAAAATAAGAACTCTCATAGAAATAGGATTTTGATCATTTCACATTATATGTCACAATAAGTTCCAAATACATATGTGATATATATTTATATATATATATATGTATTTATACCACATGCTGTATATAATATGTATGCAATATGTAATATAGATGTATGTACACAAATGTGTGTATATATGTGTACGCATGCATATATGCATATATATATTTATATCCTAAACAAATTAGAGGAGTGAGATATCTTTTTTTTTTTTGCTTTTTAGAAGGGGTAAGGTAGGGCAATTGGGGTTAAGTGACTTGCCCAAGGTCACACGGCTAGTTTTGAGTTAAGTATCTGAGGTTGGATTTGAACTCAGGTCCTCCTGACTCCAGGGCCGGTGCTCTATTCACTGCACCACCTAGCCACCCCATGAGATATCTCTTGAAACCATGAATAAGAAAAGAATTTTTTATTAAACCAAGGGTAGAGGTGATTACAAAGGATAAAATGAAAATTTTTATCACATAAAATTAAATGTTGGAGAACAAACATACTAACATACTGTGGGTTCAACCTAACAATTGGTTCAACCATTTTGATTGCTTTAATTATTGGGCAAACTAGTCTATAGCATTACCCTAATCTACCATCATAGCAATCCTTTCAAAAAAGAAAATTAAATCACTCAAGCTCTGTTCTTAGTGAAGATTGTTTCTTTCACCCTTCTAAATGCTTATCAAATGAGATAATATTTGTAAATGCTAGCTGTAAAAACAACCCTTTAAAAATACATTGCAGAATTTCGTCAGGAAGCAGTCAAGCTTGCTAGCCTGTTTGCATAGTCAGCTCTCTTCCTTTTTTAGCAAAGCAGGGCAACATAAATCCTTCTATAGAATCCACAGCATCTTTACTGTTCTCTGTTATCTTTCAAAGATCACTTATGGTGATCGTGACAGTCTCGACAGCATCATTTAGTTCTTTTAGTGTCCTAGATTGTCCTTTTTATTGCCTCATTTACCTTTAACAGCTTATGAACTAGTTTTATTCTTTCTTTTTCAACCCAAAGATTATTCCCTTTTGCAGAGAAAGCAGTAGCAAAATAAGAGTTGAATAATTCTGCCCTCTCTCTTGTCATTTGTGCCTGTCTTCTGATTCTCATACGCAATGATTGACTCTTTTTTCTGATATACACACCCAATGTAGCTGAAGAAGCCTTCTTTTATTATCCTTAGTATTCATCACCAACTTCAGCTTCTTGTGAGAAGTATTCCTGACTCTCTTTTCAAAGGCCCATCTGCTCTACTCTAGTGGTCTCCCCACTACTCAGAGATAAGAGCAAGGGTTGATTTATGTCTGCCTTTGTATCCTCAGAGCCAAACATAGTACCATGTGTATAGTATTGCTCAGTAAATGTTTGTCAAAGTGTTCAAAAGGAGGTTGCATTGATAATTGTCAGAGATGTTACACAAAGAATTCCTCGTTTGGTTTGGTTTTTTTGTATTAGACTCAATGACTTTTAATGCCTTTTCCAATTCATATTCTATTATAGCGTGACTATTGTTCCTTACACTAAACAAGGTTCTTGTTTTTCAAATAAATATAAATTATTTAAAGGATCCTGCCACTCCCTTTTTAAAATAATGACAAATTGTTTTCCCAAATAACCTCATAGAAATCTTGAAACAAGAGGTAGAACTTTTATTGCTGCTGCTTTAAAGTTGATTATCAGTGTAGTTAACATGAAGCAAAGTGGTCGTATAAAACAGTTCTAAAGAGCAAATTGTCAGGAATCAGGGTGAAGGAAGAGAGGAGGTGCTCAAGAACCACGAACTTCACTTTGGGCTTAGTAACTCTCTATAAGTGAGAAAAGAGTAAAGGGAAGAAGGACGGGGGAGAGGAGGAGGAGAAGGAGGAGGAAGAAGGAGGAGGAGGAGAATGAGCAAGAGAAAGTGAATAGGTTATACATGTTCTTTTCCTTGCAATCTTAGCCATCAGTAGGCAAATAATCTTCCCTGAAGAGGAAATGAATCTATATTTTCACGCAAACAACCTTTGCTGGACTTGAGGACCAAGGTTCAGACCTAAATATCACTACGGCTTATGGAGAAATTAATTTAACAAAGACACTTACAAATAATGTTCAGAGACCTTTAAAGTTATATAAATATATGGAACACTGCATTTACATATACCATAATCATGAACTACTAAACCCTCTATATCTCTAAGAGTTACTTTGGTCAGTCATAGAATCATATACCTATAAAATTTTAGAGATGGAAGAACCTCTGTCCACCCTCCTTTTTCTTTTCTTTCTTTCTTTTTTTTTCTTGTGCTTTTTGGAGAGGGGAAGGCAAGGCAGTTGGGGTTAAGTGACTTGCCCAAGGTCACATGGCTAATAAGTGGTAAGTTTCTGAGGTTGGATTTGAACTCAGGTTCTCCTGACTCCAGGGCAGGTGCTCTATCACTGCACCACTTAGCCACCCCTTCCTTTTTCTACAAAGGGCAAAAAATGAGGCTCAGAGAGATTTGGAGGCTTCCTTTAGTTGATTCAGTTATTAGTAGAGTTAGGATTTGTTGTAGATTAATTATATCTAAATAGTCAATATTTATATAAAATTACATTTAAAAAAATGCAAAAAGACAGAGAGAGCAAACTAGAGTCAGAAAGAGAAGTCAGTCCCAAATATTTTTTCCATTGACTCTTCCCAGATTACCTTTAGGTTAAGTATGATTCAATTTTTTGTAGACTGTGAGTGAACCTGGCCTGTCACTGTTCCTTATTTCAGTCATTTGCAAACTTGCCCTTTCCTCCCCACGTTAGCTTCCTTGCAAGCAGAACCTACCTCATATCCTCAGCATTACACTTCATATGTTGTAGTTGCTTAATACATTTTAAAGCATTTTTAACTTAAATGAGTTGAATAATATACTTCATTTTGATCTAAAAGTCAACTTAAAATATCACCCCAAGAACCTCTGAATCACAGATAAGATGGAGAAAAGTTTACTTAGTATTAGCAGATGTTAATGTAGCCTTTTCGACATTTTGATTTAAGGCCCTTCATTTTAAGTCATGCAATTGATCTAGCACTTTTCTCTATTTCTCTCCTAAAAGGATTAATTAAAGCCTTGGTCATGTATGCTCAGTGAATGTCTGTGTTACTTATGTTGTTTCTTAGGTTGAAGTTGCTTATTAGGTTGTAACCATGTACTAAATCTCAATACTCATTTAAAATGCCCTGTCCAGTTTCGTGGCAGCTTAAAAGACACACCTGGGGGAAAAAATCAGGAAAGCATCCGGGTCATAACTAGGGCTAGCAAGGATAGTTTCTAATAACTGTCACTTCTTTCATTATCTAGGTGTATAAAATGACAGCATATGAAGAAATCAAGCTGAGTTCAAATTACCACTGTTCAGGACCAGTGTGAGTAGAGGTCAAAGTTACCTCAGTACAGAGCCCTGGGAGAAAAAAAAGAATCCCTAATCATTCAGCACTCCACAATCTGTCAGTGAAACAAGGGGGAGATGAGGAAACTGGGAAAGGAAAGAAAAGATTTCGAACCCAGAAAAGAACAAAGAAAAGAAAGTATGTGACAAGCTCCAACAATTCGTGTGAATTTCAAAAGTCCGCTGTATTTGTTAAGAACCAATGCTCGCCAACATTTTGGAACTATTTGGAAATGTCCTACATACACGAATTCTGTTGGACATAAGTCACCACAAGAGAAAAGAAACAGTGAGTATGGGATCTGTATAAGTAGTCCTTCATCTGTTTTGTGGTTTTAAACAAAAGAATTAAATCACTTTCATTCCTGCAGACCATTTCTTTTGCATACTGTTGATAATAAACAAATGCTAGTAAGAAAACCAATAATCTTGCTGTACCTGGCAAAATTTTATCTAATAACAACACAATATGAACTTTAGCTCCTGACATGTCCTTGGGGCAGAAATGGGCTCTACGAAGGCCAAAAAGAAAGGCTCCGTGTGTTGAAACAATAGTACTACTTGACAAATATTAAATGCCATCTCCCAGGATGGTGAAAGGCAGAAAGGTCACATATGTACTAAAACATCCGTATCAGCACTTTTATGGCAACAAAAAACTATAAACAGAGGGAGGGTCCATCAAGTAGAAGATCACTAGACAAACTGTGGTATGTGAATTACTGTACTAAGAAAACACGAAAATGAGAAAATCAGAGTCATATGGGAAGATTTTTTTAACTGATGTAGAGCTAAGAAAGCAGAACCAGGAGAACAACATAAACGATATTTTCAATAGTATAAAACACTGAAAGGCAACGGAACTCTGATTAATTGTGGAGGTCAATTTTGATCCAGGAAAACAAACAATGATGTACTTCCATACTCTCAGTAGAGAGGTGGAAAGGAGACTACTGTTGTATATATTGTCAGAATATACACTGTCATAAATTATTCCTGTGTCAACTGGTTTTGTTTAACTCATTTTCTTTGTTGCAAGGTGAGTTCAATGGGGTCAGATAGTATATTGAGAAATGATGAGTGTAAAACAAAAGACCTAAATACAGCTTTAAAAAACGAATATTGAGTGCTAATATAGCAACTGATGTTCTTGAAACCTCTCTGAGTTTAGATGTCTTTGTGTATATATACACATACATATGTATATGGATGTGTATGCATATATATACATACACATACATACACACACACATATATGATTTCAAATAGAGACTACCACAAAAACTCTTAGATATCTAGATAACAAGTATAACTGGAGTCCCAAAGCCCATTGTTATTGGGACTCATTGGTGGAGATGTGTGCTTGCACCTGCATTAATGGCAGGTTAGAGTTGGTGAGAATGTGAGAATGTGTAAATCTCTTCAGGTCTTGGCAGCTGCGTCAGGTTTCTTCAATCTCTTTAGGGTCTTTAGTTGCTTTGGGCTCTTTTAGCTTCCAGCTTCAAGAGAAAAAACAGAAAATGCCAAGCCAACCTGAGTTTGCTAAAAGAAAAGGCTCTGGGGAGGGCAGCTAAGTGGTGCAGTGAATAGAGCGCTGGCCCTGAAGTCAGGAGGACCTGAGTTCAAATCTAACCTCAAACACTTAACACTTACTAGCCATGTGACCTTGGGCAAGTCACTTAACCCCAACTGCCCTGCCCTCCCCCCTCCAAAAAGCAAAAAGAAAAAGAAAAGAAAAGGCCCTGGGAAGAAGCTGATGTAAGAAAAGACATCAGTCTCCAACATGTCCCTGTTCCCATCTTGCTACACTAGAAACTTTTGAAATCTTCCCCTTGGGTGAAATCTAGGATGCTCTCTCGGTTGAGCTGTTACCTTGCTCCCAATGGGAGAGATCCTTCACTCAGTATTGTCTAGTATGTATTCTCTTATGTATGCTTTCAATGATTTCTATTTTGCCACCAACTTAATTCAAATCTGACCTCAGACACTTGACACCCTTACCAGCTGTGTGACCTTAGGCAAGTCACTTAACCCCAATTTGCCTTGCCTTCCCCCCCTCCAAAAAAAAAAACATAATAAAGAGTAATAAAGAAATTCACAACTGTTAGGAAAACCAGAAAGTTCAGAAATATTCAGAATAAATAGCAAAGAAATTCTAATAAGATGAGTAGTCTACTAATGAGCTAGTATCAGCTGACACTGAATGAAGAAACGAAAAAAATTTAAAAGTTTTGCAACAAAAATGACTGATTTAACTTGGAAGTTTGTCTCTGAGAAATTATAAAATTAAAAATAATAATAATAGCTAACATTTAGATAGCACTTACTATGTGCCAGGCCCTGGGTTAAATGCTTCACAATTATTCTCTCTTTTGGTCCTCACAACACACCTGAAAGACAGGTGCTATCATTATCTTCATTTTACAGATAAAGAAACCTGAGACAAACCGAGGTTAAGTGACTTGCCCAGGGTCACAGAGCTAGGAAGTGTCTGAAGACAGACTGGAATGCAGAGCTTCCTGACTCCAGGACCATGTAACTGACTCAAATTAATTAAAATGTTGATTAGTTTGTATTATAGCCGAAATACACAATTTTCTTACATAATTTCCCCCAAAATATTAACTTCTTTTGAATGAAATAAATATCATAAGAGGAAACACCCCTCCCTCTTCCCATCTCACCCTCATCCCCTTACCCCGACTTCTATCAATGGTAAGGTTTGTTGACTGAGTAAAGCATCGAAAGGGAATTTTCTCCAACAAATCTGAACTCAAGCACCCAATACTTCCCTTTGCCCCGGAGCATTCTGTTGTTCTTGTGTGTTGTTCTTGTTCTCATTCTTGTTCTTGTTCAGTCATTTTGTCTTTCCCAACTCTTTGTGGCCCCATTTGGGATTTCTTGTTATTATACCAGAATAGCTTCCCATTTTCTTCTCCAGAGCATTTCTATGCTATAGGAAACAAGTTACTAAACTCAGTCATCCAATTCTCTCCATTGTCATCCAGTGTTCCATGATATTAGGTGCAAAAGGTGCAACAATAACAACAAAATTCACTTGGCAATGTATCCTGCCAAACTGAGATTTGGGTCTCCTGCTATGAGAAGAAAGGCTCACTAGCTTGAGGAGGTGATTATCATATAGAACTCACGACACCTTTCAGATCTAAATGTCCTGAATTTGTTTTCATGGGATAAATAGAAGTGGAATAATCTGGAAACCATGTGCAACTAAAGTATTAAATGAATATGATTAAGAAAAAGGAAAATTAATATACATTCTGGGCATCCCCCCTTTTCTTTTGATCTTAGGCAGATGTGAAAACAGGTACCTTTTGAAAGAAGAGCTAGGAATTCAATAATTTAGTATTTCCTGACACATCTGTCATGTGTCTTTGCTTTAAGAAAGTGAAAGAAGAAAAAAATATGACTTTATTCAAGTGCACTTACAAAAATGGTGCATCATCTCACCTGTGCTAGCTCTCATTTCTTTGAAGGTTTCAGAAATCAGGCTAGGCATGAAAGCAGACAATATCTCTGAAGGTAGACCATGTTGTGATTTAATGCACTCCTGTCACATTAGATTCTCTGAATGCAAACTCTAAGGACAGAGCTAAAGACAAACTACTAGGTGGTATTGGATGGAGTAGCCTCTGGTCTATTTGTTAATATATGTTTGTTCTATTGAAAGGCTTTTAGCCCTGAGGTAAGGATTAGACAATAATTTAGTAGCCTTCAAAGACATTTTTTAAAAAGCTATAGGCTCCTCTTAAGAAATAATAGGAGGCTCATTTTTCAAAGGTAAGTGAGCTGTTTTTCATAATAATAGCTGACATTTCACAATTGCTTGTTGCCCACCACCAGGAGATGCAAAAAAAAAGAGCTCTGGAAGCTAATCAAGGGTGCCCACTTCAAATGGTATTCTTTTAATTTAGATCGAAGGGCAGGGGAATTGCCAATCATTTTAATATTTCATTTTCCAAAGGAAAAAACATTTTGTTTTCAGTGGTGGAACTTTAATTTCTGCCAGGAGTTAGTCAACAGAGCACATTCTGTCATCATCAGAAATATGACTACATCTGTGTAAACAGAACAAAGAAATGCATTATTGACATGTAAATATGAACGTTTCCAGCAAGTTAACTGCTATATTCCTGCTGTGAATTTAATCAGAAAACTGGAGACCAGAGCTTGCTAACTATGTAGTGAGCACTGTTCCCCACATGCCCACATGGAACCTTTGTTAAAAAGAGCTTCGTGAACGGGTCACTGAAATTTCTGCAACAAAAGATTCTGGCTGGCCTTGAACCCTACTTCCAGCAGTGGCCTGTGCTAAGTGAGTCAGAGAAATGTAATATATCTTTGGAATGCACCTGGAACACTGTAATATTATATCCACCAGGGGAAAATTCTTCCTGGTGATTATCATAGGCTCTGAAACTTGAAGCTTTACAGCTTTTGTAATTGTTATCCCAATTAATGTAACTGCAGATGCCATCCTTATATTCAAAGGCACAAGTGTGGCTTCCCTTTGAATCTCATGAAGCCATTTGTCTCTATAATAGCCTACGGATGGAATCCCCTTAGATTAGGCATCTTACATTGTCAATTTTCTTAAAAAATGAGCATGTACTCCCAAAATGTGCATGTTGAATTTCTAGACATTATCGTAACTTTCCCAGAAGCAGATTCCCTAGCCTCCTGCATATGGCTAGATGCCATCTAGACTGCACATTTGCCAGCCCTTATTGCACACATACAAAATATAGAGGTACCATATATGCCATACAAGATATGTGTGTATACCACATAGACTATATACATATATATGGCATATAAATTACATATACTATATATATATATATATATATATATATATATATATATATATATATGCATGCGTATGGTGTATAAGAGGTGGTTGTGGAGGAGATTCCTCTTACAGAAGGTGAGATAAGATGGAAGATTTGAGTTGTGTCTTGAAGGAACTCAGGGAAGGTAGTCGTGGGGTAGTGCTAATGAAAATGCAAAGTCAGGAGATGAGGTGCTGGATGTGAGCAACAAGGCCAGTGTCACTGGATCCCAGTGCCATGCAGGTGAGTAAAGTATAAGAAGACTGGAAAGGTTGTGGTGGAGAAAAGTCCTCTACTATATGGTGAACGAATAGCTATTCTTTCGCTCTTCTGTGACGCTGAGCAGTAAAATGAATTGCCCAGTGTTATTTAGATGAACCCAGGTCTTCTGTACTCACAAATGACCACAGATGGGCAGATAAGCCCAAGACCTGAGGGAATGACCATGCCCCAGCTACCACTGGCCCTGTTTCTAGCCCTGCCCTCATAGCCTTCATCCCAGAAGCAGTCCCCATGGAAATGCAGCACTAGCAGCTGCTGCTGCTGGGGGCTCTACAGCTATAGTTACTGAAGAACCAGAAAAGAAAATTCTTGCCACTGGAATTCTTCATACCGACAAATGGTTCACCAGAAAAGGATATGATTTTATCAGTGGAAATGACATTAAGGTTGAGGCATTATCACATGCTTTTTTTTCCCTGAATCCTAAGGTCGATAGGACCTTTCCATCAAATTTGCAACTGAAAATTTCCCTATATATTGTCTTCCCCATTAAGAATAAGAACTCCTTAATAATAATAAGACAACTCTACAAGTCTCAGGATGGAAGGAGATATCTACATTCAGAGAAAGATCTAGAAAGACTAGAGTTTAAATGGAGCCTGAAGCAATACATGCCATCGTTCTTTTTCATGTACAGTTTTAAGGTTTCTTCTTTCCCAGTGTTCACTCATTGGTTACAACCCTTCTATACAACCAGACTATTGTACAATGTGAAAGTATTTGCAGATCCTATACGTGATTGCATGCGGGTGGGGGGGGGGTGAAAGGGAGGGGAGAAAATCTGAAACTCAAGGGATTGTGGAACTGAATCTTGTAAACTAAAAGTGAATAAACAAATCAATGAGAAAAAGGGAAAAAAAAGAATAAGGACTCCTTGAGAACAGGGACTTTTTATTTATTTAATTGTATTCCCAGTACCTTGCACAGAGTGAGTACTTCATAAATGTTTTTTTCATTCAATCATTCATTTATAAAGAGCTTTAAAATTTACAATGAACATAGATTATTTCATTAAAGTCTAAAAGGCAGATACTACAGGTATCATCCCTGTTTTATAGACGAGGAAACAGAGAGGTCACAGAATTTGTATATGGTCATATAGCTAGTCAGTAAGAGGCAGGATTTGAACCCAGGTGCAGTACACTAGGCAATATTTGGAAAAGTAGCTGTCAAAACAACATTATCTGTAAGTAGCAAGTCATCAAATTTGCTCACTATGACTGTACACCAGTCTGAAACCACATAAATAGCTAGCTAAATGAGAAAACAAAACAGAGAAAGAAAGGTTTTCCTTTCCTGAGGGAAAGAATTCCCTCAGATGCACCAATGTGAGCCTTCCATTTTATTTTAGCAAGGAACTATGGTGGATCATTAGGATTTCCTTTAAAATGATGAGCTTCTGTGTAAAACTTTCTCCACTAGACTCCAGTCTGGACAAAGTGTCAGGGATATATGTGTAAAGATATCAGCCTAATTACCAATACGGGGAGCTGAAGAATAATAAAACCATAGACCGGGAGTTAGAAGAGACTTCTGTTCTGAGCTACAATGAAAAGTTTCTAAATTAGAGGACATCATTCCTGTCCACGTTCCCCTCCTGTGGAGAAAAATATAAACATTGTTTTGGACTAAATTATGTTCTTGTTGAAAACAACTTAGACTTACTTGAATCCAAACTTTTAATTACAGAAGTTACTCTGCGGAGAAGAGAAAAAAGAAAACCATAGAAACTATCTCTTCGAGCAGGAAAAAAACTGCAGCTAGAGAATAGTGTTGGTTACTTGGGAGATTTTCTTCTATTTTAACTATCCAATCTTCATGCCATTTTGTGGTGAAAAGTAGGGCACGCACTAAAGGGAAATATCATTGTTTGTTCCCATTCTTGGCTGAAGGAACAGTGTGGATTAAGTGTACATAACCCCAGGTGGTTCACTCACTTATTGGGAGAGTTGAGTCATTCAGCATACGCATACATATAAGCAATGCAGAAAGTCAATCCCGACTGTTTTAAGATAGCACTTATTGCCATTTTCTAGCCAAAAGAACATTTTTTTCAGATGAAAAGTTAATTTTTAAAAGAAATTTTTAAAAACCTTTAAAAACTGAAAGAAAATAGTCAACAAATAAAACTCCGGATTATCACTTTAATTTATATGTTCAATTTCCATGTTATTATAAGCTAGGTAAAACCAAGCATTTTAGCTTGTTTTTTTCTAACGTTTATCTAGCACTTCAAATTGGCAATGCCAATATCACCTCTTGATTTCCTGAACAACCCTAAAAGGCAGGTGATGTTATTGTCCCAATTTTTGAAGATGAGGTGACTGAGACTCAAAAAAGTTTACTGACTTTCTTTAGGTCACAAAACTAATAATTGTGTGATATAGGGTTTGAAATCCAAACATTACAGACTCAAGGTTAGAAAGCTCTCTACTGAGTCACACTGCTTCTCTCACTTCCCAACTTACCAAGGATTCTCTTTCCTAACTTCCTTTAGAAGCACACTAGTCAGCTAGTCTGTCAATGATCATTTATTAAGCCAGGAGTAGAGAACTTGTGGTCTCAAGGTCACATATGCCCCTCTAGGTCCAAAAGTGCAGCCTTTTCACTGAATCCAAAGTTCACAGAACAAATCCCCTTAATAAAAGGTTTTGTTCTGTAAAACTTTGACTTATTCAAAAGGCTGCACCCAAGAACCTAGAAGGCCATGTATGGCCTCAAGACCATGGGTTCCCCACCCCTGTAGCACTTTCCATGTGCAAGACATTGTGCTAAGTGCTGGGGATACAAAAAAAGTAAAAAAAAAATATGGTACCAGGCTGTGATGAACTCACATTATAAAGGGAGAGCCAGTATGCAGATAGCTTTGAACATATAACAAGTATGCTCTGGTTTCATTCTCCTAAAAGTCAAACCCAGGGTTCTAGAGTACCCTTGAGGATGTTATTATGAGTGTCTCTTTCCTATCACCATTGGCTCAAGCCCCACTGACTGTGTTTTCCCCACTATTAAGCACTAGTGATTTAACCACTTAAAATCAATTAGCTTTTACAAAGGTACATCTACTTAAAAGACAGAGCAAGAATGAAAGTACATTTTTCCCACAACACCTTGGGCCACACACTCTGCTATATCACTACAGTCTGCGAAAAGAATAGGTTCAATCTTTCCTATGTAACATTGTTTGCACCACATCCACATCCAAATTTGGCATCACTGCTAGATAAGTCTTTGTCTCAGTTATCAATGTACTGGGTCCCAAAGATCACCCCTTGCATCAGTTCTGAGCTGCCTACAAAACCTATACTCTGTAACACAAATACATTGCTCTTTTGGCCTTTACAAATTTACAATATTGGAGTCTTCAATCCCTTCACCAAAAACAGAACAAACATCAGAGAAGAAAAAGAAGCCAGGCCTGTTTTCATAGGCCATTATGGGGTTCTTGGGTCCTGTGCTTGAACCTCAGTTTGTAAAATCAGTTTGCAAAATCACATTTTGCCCTAGCCTCAAATCTCCCCAGCCTCAGAGCATTATCTCTACCCCTTACCCCCTGCTAGTACTCCGCCTAGCAATCATTCAAGATCAAGCCTCGGACAAATGTTTATCTCCCCTTGACACAATAACAAGCTGTGCACCTGTGAATCCTTCACTAGATTATCTATAAGTAACTCCCTAGCCCATTATGCACATCTGAATCCCTCGTCACCTTGGGACATATGTATACTCCCAATATTCATCTTGTCAAACGCAACAGTGATAGGTGGCAGACTGAGTTTTCTCAGTCAGCCCTCACCCCTACCTGACTTAGTGAGGTTTCAAGCCTAAAACCACACCTCCATGCAGCCCCACCCTGGGCTATTTCCCAGTGAATTCTGGGCAATACGCCTGTGCAGTAGAAATTAAAAGTGCATGTTCCCTTAAGAGCTGATCACTCCTTAACTCCCCCCTAATTCCACCCTGACTCACCTAGGTAGCATAATTGGCACAGGTTTTACTATGATTATCCTATAAAAACCTTAACTGTACCTCTCTCTCTAAGGCTGCAGGTTCCCCAAGAACTCTTGCATGCTGTATAGCATAACAATAAATCTTTTCCACCTTGACTTAAAGAATGCTTGAGTCCATGAATGCATTCCAGACTGCTTTCCAGGGACTCTGAATTTTGGGGTTCCTGGATTCCCTGAACTCCCTGACCTCCTCATCAGCCCCATGGCAGCCTTGGTGAGGAGGGCCCAATGGTCTCCCTTCAAAGCATAGTGCCTCAGTGGATGTTTCCATCAAAGGAGTCAAACTAAGAGCAGAGTAGCGAAAGAAAGTGAGAGAGGCTGACTCAGGCTTCCTTTTCATCACTTAGTTAACCAACCAGAGCCAATTACAGAATATCTACCCATGTTTCATATTCTAACCCAGACACTTTCATTATATGTGTTTCCCAGAAACAGCTTTTCTAACCTCTTCAGAGGCACTATACACATTTGCCAGTCCCTATTACATGCATACAAGATACATGGAGGGTAAATGGGAGGTATACTCATAGAAAAGGTACAAGCGGGAGGATGGGAAGGAGTACAAGGAAGGCCTCTTGAAGTATTTGAGCTGAGTCTTAATGGAGTACAGCAAGAAACATAAAATACATACAGAGGAATAAAGTATATGAAGACCAAAGGTAGAAAGGAGCTATATTGTGTAGGACTTTAAAAGTTAAAAAGAGTATTTTATATTTGATTCTGAAATCACAAGGAGGTACTAGAGTTTATGTAGTAGAGAAATGACATAGTCAGACACTTGAGGAAAATCACTTTGACAACTGAATGAGGAAAGATGTATGGCGGACAGAGCACAAGAAACCCAGACATTAAGGGATAAGGGCCTACATACGGGGGCAACTGTTTGAATAATGAGAAAAGGACATAAACTAGAGATGTTGCACAGGAAGAAATGATGAAAATTGTTAACAGAAGGATATGCGGGGTAAGATCAAATGAGGTATCAACGATGGCACTGGGGTTACAAGCCTAGGTGACAGGAGGGTGGTGATAGCCTAGACAGAAATAGGGAAATTTGGAAAAATGAGGTTTTAAGGAAAAAGATAATAAATTCTGTTTTGGATATGTTGAGATTAAGATTTCTATGAAACAGCAAATTGGAAACAGCTAATAGGCAGTTGGAGATGTAAAACCAGAGGGAAGAACAAGTAGATCTGAGAGTCACCAGCATCAAGATGAAAATTTAACACATGGAAATTGATGGTATTACCAAGTAAGACAGTATAAATAGAGAAGACAAGAGAATTCGGGACAGAGCTTTGGGGGACACCCATGAATAGCAGACTCATCCTTGATGAAAATTCAGCAAAGGAGACTGAGAAGGAGTGGTCAGAGAGATAGAAGGAGAATTAATAGAAATCAATGTCATGAAAACCTAGAAAAAAGAGAGTATCTAGAAAGAGGGAGATCCACATCATCAAAGCTACAGAGAGTTCAAGAAAGTTGAAGATTCAGAAAAGAACTTAGCGATTAACTGGTCACTATGAAGAGAGCAGTTTCAATTGAATTACAAAATCAGAAACCAGACTACAGGAAATGTAGAAAAGTGAGAGGAAAAAGAGTGGAAGCACTGATTATAGACAGACATCTAACAGGCATCAAGTGAGGGATTTTGCTTGTTTTTTTAAAGATGAGGGACACTTGAACAAGCCTGTAGGCAGTAGGGAATCAGCCAATAGACTAATGATAGTGAGGGAGTGAAGATGATGACAATCAAAACGATTTGTAAAAGAAAGCAGAATGGAATCAGATCAAGAGTGAATGTAGATGGGTTTGTTTTGGCAAGGAAAATGGTCACCTCCTCAGGTGAGACATAGGTAAAGGAAGAGATAGGTGTAGGGAGACATCTAAGTGATGGGAGATGTGAAAAGAAAAGAGAAAGCTCTTGTTGAATGCTCAGTTTTTTCAACGAAGTATGAGGCAAGGTTCTCCACTGAGAGAACGAGGGGAGAAGGTTCAATTAGAGGTTTGAGAAAAGATTCAGAAAACCTTCTTGCTTCTAGATATCAATAAAATAATATTGATTCAGTTTTCTTGGCTAAAGACCTTAGTTCCAAAATCTTATTTATACTTAATCAAAATCTCAAAGGTCAATGACATTCACTGAAAACCTTTTTCCTTCATTCCTTCAATCTAATCAACCTTCCTTTTTAGAAGACTATGAAATATAAGGAGAGACCAGAATTGGTGGAAATTTAGATTATGTAAAAGAAATGTACCTTTTAACTAAAGGAGAAATACTTTGGTTTTGGTAATACCCTGGGCCTTGGTTTTTGAGAAAGAGATCATTTCCAAGGGTGAACTCTCCAACATTAATATCATTATTGTTCCATTTGATGAATTTAAAAAAAAACTATAATGTGAGTTTTGTCTTTGGTTTACTGCTATGAACAATGCTTTCTTTGTTTCTGAATACTACAAGATGCATGAAGATCTTGCACTGAGACAATTTCAATTATTATTAGTACAGCTAATATCATTAATAAATTATCTAATATCATTAATAAATTATCTATATAAATTATCAGACTTTTAGACTAATATGCCTCAGAGTACCACTTTTCCCCCACAATAATTATCTCCTATTTTCTATAGAACAAAGTATTGGACCCTGATTGAAGTTTCTTCCTGGACGTTTTCCTTAAATGAACTTCTCTCTCCCTCTATTTTTCTTTCTGTAAAATAAAGACATCACCATATACTGCTCTTCATTTTTAAAATTCAATAATAAATCAAAATTTTTTTCAAAAAACTTGAGTTTTGCACCATTAAGAAAGAACACATTCTAAATTCCAAGCAGATATTATGGATCTCTTAAATGTCATTCCTGAACTACACCTGAAGGCAAGTATATCTCATGTCAGTTTTTCAGTTATTCCACTCTCACAGTATATGATCTGAGTTCAGAATGACTTTGAATGGATATGATCTTTGGACAGGTCATTTTTCAGGAATAAACAACATTGAGGGAAATGGGAAATGGTTACTTTATTGCAAAGGAACCTTGCACCTTACAAAATAGAGGCACCTTCCTCCAATGACCACTTGGGAAACTTTTAGGAAGCATATAGCCATCCTACCATGAAGACTACAAATAGTGCCAGTGTTGTGATATTTAAAAGAATTAGGTATTTGGAAACATCCAAGTTACTATATTAGATATCTATGAAAATATTAGAGCTTGTATTACTGTAATCAAAACACACTATGTGCACTGCTCAATATGATCTCAAGTTACTAAAGAGCGTTCTGTGGAAGGCTAAAGAAAGAAAAAAGAAAAAAGGTCCTTGTAAACACTGTACTACTGAAGGAAGCAACAATAAAAGGACACCCTTTAAAAATACTAATAGATGATAAGACATAAGGGAAGATCAACATCTAAGAAGAGGAAGATAACTTAGCTGTTGACATTTCTAAAACACCACCTGAGAAAGCAGACCTGCAATGGGATAATTAGTGGGAAAATAAACAAGGTGGTACAGTGGATCAAGTGCTGGGCTCAGGAAGACCTGAGTTCAAATCCAATTTAAGACACTTATTAGCTGTGTGACCCTCAACATGAGTCCATGGAAGGCAACACTTGTCTCAGTTTCCTGATCCATAAAATGGGGATAATAATAACTACTTACCCAGGGTATTGTAATGATAAAATGAAAGAATATATATAATGTGTTATAATTGTTATTATATAGTGTTCTATTTAAAAGGGGGAAGAAAACGGATCTGATAAATTCCCATTATGTTGAAAGATAATAAATCTGTTTTTGAAAAGGGTTCAATAAAATGGGCTGAATTATGATGAACATGAATAAACTGACACATATTTCTGATAATAATTTTGGTGAAAGAAATAGCATTAAAGAGAGCACCTGGAAAAAGTATGATCTGAAAAAGTTGTGACATGTCCTTTCAGAAGGTGTACCTAAATCAGTGAGATCACAGACCCATTGACATAATGAAGTATAAACGAAATGGACCGTCCTGAAAGATACTTTGGGAATAACAAAGTGATCTTCATACAAATGGTCTGTTTTGATTTGGATTTGTTTGTTTGTTTTTCTTAAGTTGCTAACACCTATCTTCCACTAAATCTAATGTCCCATGACGATGTAGAGACAGTCCTAGTTTCTCAAAGGTTGGGCCAGTGGAAAGTAAATTTAGGTCCTCCTAAATCGAAACAGCAT
Organism: Pseudochirops cupreus; assembly: GCA_028627135.1. Lineage (NCBI taxonomy): Eukaryota > Metazoa > Chordata > Mammalia > Diprotodontia > Pseudocheiridae > Pseudochirops > Pseudochirops cupreus. The sequence continues at coordinate 154,905,879 of CM053580.1, forward strand.
GATTCTAAAGTCTGACAATATATATGTCATCTGATGATCAGCTTCAGTGTACTCACCATAAAATACCCTATGTCTGTCATTCACAGTAATACATAAGACCTTGAAATCATAAATCACTGAAAGACTAAAAAAAAAAAAAAGAAATTCTCATTTATTTAAAATGTGATGCATAGGATCATAGAATTTAGGACTGGCAGGAGCCCCAAAGATAATGCAGTCCAACTTCTTTATTTTACAAAGGAGATGACTGAGGCCAAGAGATTTGCCCTAGTTACTGTAACAGGTCACACTCTGTGCACAACTTTCCAAGAACATGCACATTGCAAAAAGTAAAGCATTCCAGAATTCTGAGAATGTTCCATTTCATCATATTCCCTCTACCTACACTAACCAAAGCCTCTCTGCATTTAGTAGACAGGATTCAAGAATTGATAGGGCCAAAGAATTCATCATCCTCAAACCAAGCTAGTGATGAGTTTCTCTCAACATAGCTAGGTTGTCAATGAGTAAAGCATAATTATACTTTATCACTGAAGATCTCCAAAGAATATTCCCATTCCATATAATGTTTCTTTATAACATTTCGTAAATTCTGGGTAGGAAGTAGCAGTCCCAATGATAGACTATATGCCTATCATCTGAGGACTAGGCTGGTTAAATTCTGGGAGTATCATCACCAGAGGTTGCCTGTTAGGTGAATTTGTTTTGCACACTAACTCATAGTAATAGTTTACTAAGATAAAAATAAATTGCAGTCTTCATTGGTAGAGTCAGTAACCACAGTGATACTAAAACGAAAAGCATGATTAAGCACTTACTTTGTGCAGAGTTCTGTGCTAGACTCTGTTCAGAGTTGTGATAGGACACATTCCCAGTTACCATGAAACTTACAGTCGAATGGATGTCAACACAGAAAGTTGTGAAACATAACTAAAACCTTGGCTCCTGGAAGAATTTTATAAATCCACATACTTTATTAAATCCTAACGTAAAAATCATAAAAATGTATATATTCTGTAGATATGAATCTATCCAAAGATATATGCTCCATACTTTTACTTCTAGTGTGAATACATAAAGTACACAGGAACAAGGTATTACAAATTGCATAAATATTGAGTTTATGAAGTTTACTTAATTTCTTTCCCTGGTCTATTCAAATTTACATCACTTTTACAATCACTGCACTCTATGTAAAATATGTAGCTACTAAAATGTTGTCCTATTCTAATGGTGATATATGAAACAGAATAATCAGTTCCAAGTGATATGTGAGAACTGCTAGTTGTACATGAAGCACCATTAAAGGACTCCTCACCCTAGCACTAACATTCACAGGTTGGATCATCAGGGGACAGCAGTTACTTTCAGATTCCAGGGGATGCTGCAGCTTCAAGCTCCTGATTCATATCTCATGGACCCACACTGCTGTGCTTCGTATTAATAGTCAGCTAGTAGAATGATTAGTTCCCAGCAAAGGCATTTACTCAGATGGCATAGGAAGAACACTAAGAAAAACAGTCTCTCCTGGGGTACATATTTAGGGAACATATGTGACCAAAGTTACTCACTCCTTTAGCACTGCAGGAACTTGAAGTCCTTTCTCTCCTAGTAGAGTCCTCAAAAAGTTCAATTATCAAAATTGCCAGGCTAATCTTTCTTAATTCCATAGCTAGGAATCTTTGCTACCAGAGACTGTGCTCCTTAAAGCTACTTGGAGCCCTTCTGTAACTGCAACTATCTATAATGTGGGTCACTGCTCCCTCAACAATGCCTTGAATTCTCTTGAACTGACTCTCTTACTGCTGGATCTGTGCAGCTGGATCCCACGGATGATAGAGAGAGTAGGAGCCGAGAGAAGAGAGAGAAATCTTCTGCAAGGTTTTCCTTCCTTCCTTTCTTCCTTCCTGACTTTCATTCACTTATATTGTTTACTTTCTCCCAGCAAGGACATGGTCAGTTTGGGTTCATACAATGATCCCTTCTCATTCAATCATACAGAGATGTAGTTTTTACTTTAAAAGGGGGTGACAGGGGAATAATGTGTTGTTTACATTTCAGTACCTCGTTGTCTACAGCTCTATCCTCTGACTTCAGTTTACATCAATTATGCATGCAATAAAACTACATACCTAGTATATTTTATTTTTCTCTCTGTTATTATTTATTTATTCAAAATAGTAATTTGTGAGAGCAAAATACTACCTTAAAAGTTCTCTTGTAATGAGATGTTTCCCAAACATACATCCATATTATTCAAGGGTGGCTTTTTTGTAATATAAAACAACAGCCTAGTGTACTTTAAACAATAATTTATTTCTATAAGATCATAGATTTAGAACTGGAAGGAACTTTAGAAGTCAGCTAGTTGAAGTTAAGACCTTGGGAGATTAAATGACATGTCAGAGTCCTGCAAAAGGAGAACTGGGTTTTGAAGTCAAGTCCCCTGATTGCAAATCTAACTGTAGCTTTTCCACTGCACTAGACTGTCCTTTTTTGTATTGCTTGTTGTAGAGACAAAAGATTCAGATAGATGCATCTGAAAAGTCACCATTTTGGTGACGTCTTTGAATTTAGCTTTGGAGACTTCAGAGAGGAGGAAGTCAAAAGAGGAGAGATTGCCACAAGGGGCCTGGACATGGTGGTACTCTCCTATAATCCCTGCTTCTGAAGTAGGTTGAGGCTGATGGATCACTTGAGCTTGAACTTGGGAACTCCCAGCTATAGTGGGATTAAAGATAATCACATGGCTGCAATAAGCCCAGTACCAATATAGTGTGTCTCTGGGAGCAGGAAGTTACCAGGCTATCTAAACAGAGGCAAACCAGTCCAGGTCAGAAATAGGGCAGATCCAGGGAATTGCTGGTCAGTGAAGGCAGTGGTGACGGCAATGATTTATCCACAAAAGGCTTGACCACAAGAGGAAGGGGCTGATGGAAGTGACACTGAATCCACCAACGACATAAAAAGGATCAAAAAGCAGTAGAAGAGAAAGAATTCCTTCATAGCAAACAGATGAACTAGGAGAAGACGGCTTCTGATCACAATATCAAAGGGGGCTCAATAATTCATTTGGTATTGACTTTTTGTGGGGGAGGTGACCTTGAGTGGTAATGGCCCTCCCTCAACTTCATCCAATCACTCACAGTGATGTACCATACACACTTCAACTCCCTGGGACAATATCTCTCCTCCAGGATAGATGCCCAGATGTTTCTGTCTGTTGTTGGGATGTCTGTAAGGACTCCCTCTGTGCCTGCAGGGCCAGCCCTTGTGGTTTCACCCATCCTCCCTTCATGGCTGTGTTCTGGATGTTAATAAAAATGTTTCTCAGTCAGAACAAAAGGAAAGAAGGAAGGATAAGAGAAAGAAAGGATGAGGGGAAGGAATGAATGAATAAATGAATGAAGGAATGAAGGATTGAAGAATCGAAGGAATAAAGAAAGAACAAAAGAGAGAGAGAGAGAATAGTGTGAAGTATGCACCCTCCACTTCCAAAAAAAAAAGCACTCTAGGAAAGCAGCTGTGTGGCCTGGAAGTTTAGTGAGGTGTGGCCTGACATGGGGCACCCTCCCCACCCCACCCCCTGGGGACTCTCAGGATCCACTGTCATAAGACAAAGTGATCAAATTTGTGAGGTGCCAAGAGTTGAGAGTGAGAATTCATATGCCAAACTGGAACAGCTCTATTTCCCTGTCCTCATCTCAAGTAAAGAAGTAATTCCCTTTAACCATCCAATTTATCTAACTTCTGACCCTCCTCCCTTTCGGGGAGAGGGAAGAAATAAAGAGAAAATTTGATTCTTCCTCCAGCCATTAGCACTGGCTGCAACCCCAATCTTATTATACTTTCATTGCAATCACTTTATTCCCCTGGATTCAATGAAAATTTGGCAACTGAAAAACCTTGTCAGGTAGGCATAAGTGCTGGCTTAGGCAGAGATTTAGGAATAGTTGTATTCCATTTAGAGATGTGAGAAGTATATCTTTGCTTCAACAGGATTCAAGGGGAGAGAAATGGACACTCATTCCCTTTGAAAGTCTCATAAACAAGAATACTACTAAGATCATACTCCTAGTAAGCACAAGGCCCCACAGAAAGAGGAGAGCCAATTTTATTTACATACCCACAGGTATTAGAGATAAGCCCTTGAGACTTGTATTCTGTAACTGAAGCTGTCCTAAATCTCCTTTTGGAGGAGCAACCATGCTTTGTCATATATCATTTGCAATATTGGTACACCCACTCTTTACATCTGTGTACCTTTATTTCCTTTTTAAGATCATGCTAACACTTTACCACAGTATTTTAAGGACCTCAGTCCCATACTATAATTAGTAAGTGAAGATACTGCCAAAGAATCTTCTTATGCCTTTTTTTAAAAAATTTGAGTCTTTGTGAAGGAACCCTGAGCTTCTGACAATTTGCTACAGGCAGATATTTAAGCTGTTTTTACCTGTACTATGATAAGGAAAAAAAGATAGGAATGGATGGCAGAAAGATAAAGGGAGCTACATTGATAAATCTGTCCAGGACAAATGCAGAAGAAAACTATACTAAATTTGAGGGTTTCATGATTTTTTTTACTTTGTTTAAAGGATTGTATCTGTGGCATAGTCAGTAAAGCATCAGCTCTGGAGTCAGGAGGACCTGAGCTCAAATCCGGCCTCAGACACTTGACACACTTACTAGCTTTGTGACCTTAGGCAAGTCACTTAACCCCAATTGCCTTGCCGTCCCCCCTCCAAAAAAAAAACTGTATCTTGCTTTACCCAATGTCCTGGGTTCTTGAAAAGTTGCATTCCATTTCATTTCTGTGTCTATCAATCAACAAATAATTTAAATATACTGAGGCACCTACTATGAGTTAAATCTTTCTTTAAAGTTATGGTAAGAATCACCTTCTGATTTAACTTCTACAAATTTAGTTTTTCTTATCTTAAATTCAATCCCTCATGAAAACACATCTTTAAGGAAATAATCTTATGTCTTATAATGAATTCAAGGTTTATTATCCAAAACATACCTTTTATTTGGTATTTGAACAATAAGAGCACAGAATAAGAATAAGAGAAACAATGAAAAATTTCAGGCAGTGAGGTACATTTACTGCACTTACGAGGCTTTCTAGATACAAATTATTCCAGAGAGTATTTTATTATTATACATATTCTTATCTCTCTCATGTAGAAAACTAACAGCCAAGCAGAATTTTATTTTAATACTGAGACAAGGCAAATTTGATGTTGTGAAATGTAGTATTTGTTAATAATGTAATGCCACTTACTGAGTGGCATATATGTCTTTGAGGACATAAATTCAGCAAGTTTAAATGGGCATGATTTCCTTTGATCATCCATATTTCAGGCGTACCAAACAAGAGAATGAAAACACAGAAAGATACACAACATACATACAAGGCAGAGCCAAATTACAGAACAAATATGGACTTCCAAAAGACACTCACTCTTTATATTCAAAATTCCAACAAGAATTTTTTTCTGGATTAAAGTAACACTTTAAATTAAACTGAATTAAAGTAGTCCATAAACTAATTGATTGCTCAATCAACAAGTTTTTATTAAGCACTCATGTGCCAGACACTGTGGTAAGCACTAAAGAAATGAAGAAAAAGGAGAACTAGTTCCTTCACTTAAGAAGTCAGACAACATAACATGGAGAGGAGTGAATAGTCCTTCTTTGTGCTCCACTACCACAAGAAGACAAGATAAATAGGATCAAATCAGAAATAGCAACTTCTATTCCACCTAACATAAGTGCACATGGCATGGACCACTAAGGCAGCCAAATCATGAATGGACATGTCATGGACTAATGATATCTAGATTTTGATGACATACCCATACTATGTCATGGAAACAGATCTTATTAGTCATGAGCAAATCTGGTTTTTTAATCTGGTTTTTTATCAGCTATATCCTCAGTTCCAAATTATCCAACAATGTATTGCAATTCAGGGTAATTGTAATAAAAAAATCATTTCTAAACCCAAATTAGATGAAGTAAGCATGAAAATTTAGAAGTTATTTAAATCTTAAAGGAAAAAAAGGAAAAGAACCTGAAAGCATTAAAAATTCATGCTTAACACAAACTCCAGAAGTGCAACCTAATTGTGGGATTGATTGGGTAGATCAATCAAGTCATCCCACCTCACTTAAAATAAGTGATAAGATGTCCTGATTCCCTAACTGGGTGAAAACAATCAATCAGTCTCAATAATAGGCTTTAGTTTCAATCAATCATAGCCTTTAGACTAAGCGTAAAAAGTCCTTGCGACTGAAATGAAGTTGCAAAGACATAGTGTTCACATTGGCTGAGGAAATATGATCACGCCCTTGGGGTCAGGTCATCTATAAATATCAAGCTAGTTTAGAACCAGCATTGTGCCAGAAATTGGAGGGAATGTGGTGTTCCAGAACCCCTGAGAAAGAAATACTTGGTGAGGATGGGAAGAAAGGTAAAGGAGGGGGAAAGAGAAGAAGGGAATGAGCATTTATATATCACCTACTATGTGCCAAGTACTGTGCTAAGCCCTTTACAAATATTATCTCATTTGGTCCTCACAATGGCCCTGCAAAGTGGGTGCGCTTATTGTCCCCCATTTTACAGTAGAGGAAACTCAAGCCAACAGAGGTTAAGTGACTTGCCCAGGGATATTAAGTGTCTTAGACTGCATTTGACTCCAGGTCCAGAGTTCTATCCACTGCACCACCTAGCTTCCTCAAGGAAGGGATGGGGATTGGAGGGAGAAGGAGAGGCATTGCAAACTTCAAAGGGCCCAGAGAATATTGAACTGTCCTAGCAATCCCCAGATCAGCTGATGGTAGTGTCTATGTTGGGAGCCAAGGACATGAAGAATACAAATTGATGGTTCCACCCCTCCAATATCCTCCTCTGATTTATAATTTCCTCCTCAAAAAATCTGTTTTAGGAAACATTCATCCAGCCATGCTCACTTCTAGCCCAGCTCAGTCCAGACTACATCTGTGTCTCAAAATCTTCTGCCCCTCCTGACCACATTCTAGCTCCCTTTTTTTGTGTTGTCTTTACTATTAAAATGTAAGTTCCTTGAGAAAAAAGACTATCTTTCTTTTTGCTTGTATTTGTGTTCCCAGTGTTTACCACAGTACCTAGAAAATAGTAAGTACCTATAAATGCTTTATCTGATCTACAAGGTACCCCGCAAAGAATCTATAATATGCCTAAGGAAAACTTCTTTAATAACCCATGAAGGGGAGAAAAGGAATTCCAGTAACCCAGAACTGTGAGTTGCCTCTTTGGCACATAAAATTTCTAAACTTGAGCCCACTTTACCCTAAACTCAGTATGGACTGGTGATAAGAGTACATCATGGAATTTTGGAGGATGTTCAGTATCATATATCACCTTAGTAAACAACACTTCCTAAAAATTGAGCCTAGTTGACTAAATCATTTCTGATGATGATAATTCTGATAACTGATAATCACTGAAAGAAGATGGGAGGTAGAGGAAGGACCCACGAGATAGAGCAGTAGATTAGACACTCTCAACTTCTTAAGGGACTCCTAGAGTACTGCAGAGATATAGTCAAGACACTCAAGCACTGACTTGTCAGTGTAAGTAGGAATTCATATAGTAGCTCCAGATCATGCATTATATAATAATGAAAAATATGGCAAAATAAATTCTTCTGTCTCAAAGGATTCTGAAAAGAAGATAGCCAGACTAGATGTTCAAAAAAACTTTTTTTAGTTTGATGGCAAAAATCAACCAAAACACCAACAATACCAAAGCAGAGTAATTTAAGAAAGCTATCTGCTGTAACTATCATGAATTAATGTATTCTCTTAGAAAGTGTTTTTTGTGACATAAATTATTTGCTGCTTGGTATTTGAAATGGAATCACAAGGAGTCAACTACAACTGAAACAACTCAACAACAACAACAATTTGAATCATTATAAGAATGCCATTTGGGTTCATCTCCATTAGAGTTATAATAAGAGTTCTAATGACCAAGTTACTTTTTATATGCTTATATCCCCAAATAGCAAATCCTTACCAAAAATAAGAAAAGTGACAGACATTAATTAAATTAATTCATCATAATTATTTATGTTACATGTTAATTAATAAATACTTTAAATTAATAATTAAATAAAATAAACTAATTAAATCTTAAAGAGAATAGCACAAATGCTAGATTGCCTTTGTCAACAATTTGAAATGAATCAAAAGTCAAAAGGGTGAAGAGATAGGAGTCAAGATAGTTCCAAGAATAAAATTAACAATTCAACATCAACTAGATAATAGAGGCTTGAAAAGAAAAGAAATTAGAGGAGAGAGAAGATCTATGAAAAAATGGAATGTGGGAAACTTCTGGCCATCTACATGACCAAAAGAAGTCCAAAAAAAAATGGAAGTTTATCAAGTATAAATAATAATATCTATAAAATATTTATTATAATGATAATTATACCATAAATTATAAAAAAGTTATGTTTAATGAGCAGAGTATGCAAAGAAATGGTAGAAACTATAGAACATGTTGCTACAGGTTCCAAAACTTTAGCTCCTGATCTATACCTTGCAAGACCCAGTCTGGTGGCTAGAATGATACAACAGAACTACACATGTATAACCTGTATCAAGTTGTTTGCCTTCTCAATGAAGGTGGGTGGGGAGAGAGAAAGAGAGAGAATACGGAACTCAAAGTTATAAAAATGAATATTAAAAATTGTTTTTACATGAATCTGGAAAATGAGATATATAGGCAATGGGGTATAGAAATCTATCTTGCCCTACAGGAAAGTAGCAGGGAAGGGGATGAGAGAAGGTGGGGGTAGTGATAGAAGAAAGGGCAAGTTGGGGGAAGAGATAATCAGAATGCATGCTTCCTGGGTGGGGGAAATGGGGATAAAATTTGAAACTCAAAATTTTGTGGAAGTGAATGTTGAAAACTAAAAATTAATTAACAAAGTCAAAAATAATTAAAATAAAACCCAGAGAATATCAATAATTTCTCATTCATATATTCATTCATTCAATAAACATTTATTAAGTATCTAGAAAAAAAGAATTAAAGAATAACCTAAGTAATTGAAGAAATATTCAGTGCTCATGACTAGGCCGTGCCAATATAATAAAAATGACAATACTATCAAAATTAATTTATACTTTTAATGTTATGTCAATCAACTTACCAACAGTATACTTTACAGAGCTTGGGAAAATTTTAAATATCAAAATTCCTTGGGGAAAAAAATCTAGATAGAATATCAAGAGAAATAATGAAGAGAAGTTAGAATGAGTGGGGAAGAGCACTTCCATTTCTCAAAGTATATTATAAAGCAGCAATCATTTTTTTAAAATCTGTTATTGGTGGTCAGGGTAGAGAATAGAATGAGGGGGGGATAGGAAGGAGGGACATATAATCAGTCTCTCACAATATGCCCACTGTGGAGAGGCTCTGCGTAATTACACATGTACAGCCTGTATTTAATTACTTGTCCTTCCATTGGGG
>CM053580.1:154915903-154928293 GCA_028627135.1 Pseudochirops cupreus
CATCCAACTGGGAATTAAGATATACAGGCACTGGGGTAGGGAGATCCCTCCTGCCCTACCAGAAAGTCAGAGGGGCGAGAGGGAGGACATAGGAGAGAGCAGATTGGGGGAGGGGTTATACAGTGGAATAGCTGTTTTGAGGTGTTGGGTAGGGGAAAGATGGGGAGAAAATTTATAACTCAAAATCTTGTGGAAATGAATGATGTAAACAAGAAAATAATTTATTTTTTAAAAAAGATAATTGTAACTCATAAGACTTTTTTCAGTAATAGTAGATAGTTGAAGGAAATATATATATATATATATTTATACATGGGACAACCTGACTCTCATTAAATTTGGCTTAAGGAGGGAATAACATATACACTCAATTGGGTCTCTTACCCTACAGGAAAATAAGGGCATAGGGATTAAGAGGGGGAATGATGGAGGGGAGGGCAGTTTGGGGGAGAGGGTAGTTAAAAGCAAATATTTTTGAAAAGGGATAGGGTCAAAGGAGAAAATAGAATAAGTGGGGGACAGGTTAGGATGGAAGGAAATACAGGCTTTTACAATATAACAATCATGGAAATGATTGGGTAACTACACATATACAACCTATAGTGAATTGCTTACCTTCCCAGTGAGAGTGGGTGAGAAGGGAAGGGAAAAAAATCTGGAACTCAAAGTTTTAAAAACAAATATTTAAAAAAACATTTTATATGCTGCTGGGAAATAAGATATACAGGCATTGGGGTATAGAAATCCGTCTTGCCCTACTAGAACAGACTGGGGGAAGGAGTATTCAGTAAGCTTGCTTTTTTGGTTTGGGGGGGTAGGGGAAAGATGGTGAGAAAAAATTGTAACTCAAAATCTTGTGGAAATGAATGTTGAAAACTAAAAAATAAATTAATTAATTTTTTAAAAATTGGTACTGGAAAGTATGAATCTGAAGTTGAAATTTAATTGTCATGTAAGTTTAAAGAAATTCTGTTTAATAAAAATAAACTTAATACTCTTCCTAGAAATACATTATTAGAAAATATCATTAAACACATGACATCTTTTGTCAAATAGAAAACAAATCTGACCAAGCTCTAAGCACTCCACAGCACTTGCTTCAGTCACGTTTTTGGCCATTGGAACAAATTGTCCTCATCTGTCCATTCCTCCAGAGGAAGTCTTAACAGCCTTGGGACAGACATCCTCCTAAGTCACTGTTGAGTTTGAAACCTGTCAGTTACCCTCAACCTGCTTTACCCTATCTGCTGAGACAGTTTACTGGGATGTGACTGCTGCACATGCTACAGCTTCTTGGAGCCACAGGTGAGAGACAAGTGCCAGGTGGACACCAAAGGTAGATGAGCATCCCTGAAAAGGGCTCAGCAAGTCCTCACATAAGAATTGCTAGTCCTTCTTGAACACCCAGTACACCCATGTATATTGTATGTATATATGTATGTGTATATGTATACTATTTAAACTTTATATGTGCATGATATATATGTATATACACATACACATACATATCATATAGATGTGTGGTGTGTCTGCATACATGTGTGTGAGACTGGGTATTCATGTATATAAATATATGTATGTGTGATATAAAACTAATAGCCATTCCCTAATGGATAAATGGTCAAATGATATGAACAAACAGTGAACAATTGTCAAAAGAACTGCAAAGTATTCACAACCAAATGAAAAAATGCTCCAAATCAGTAATAAGATAAATGCAAACCAAAACCTCTGTAAATTGGCAAAAAAAAAAAAGACCCCTCAAAAATGGCAACAGTCAATGTTGGAGGGGGTGAAGAAAGATAGGCACACTAATATATTGTGGGAGTTGTGAAATAGTGCAACCATTTTGGAAAGCACTTTGAAATAATGCAAATAAAGTGACTAAAATATCCATATCCTTTGACCCAGAGACTCCATTACTGGGTTTATACCCCAAGGAAGCCATCAATAAGAAAGTCTTTTTCTCTTAATCTTGGGATGCCTGTAATGGCAAGCAAAGTAGTACTTTGCTGCTTGTTTTGGCTATTCAAGTGCCTTTCAGCCTCATCTTTGATTGTATCAAGAGTCTCTGTTGGAAACAATATACATTGTGTTGCCCTTAATAGGCCTAAGGTTGTTTGAAGACCTTCCCTGACCTTGATAAGCCTAACACAATCACATGGAGCCCACAGTGGAAGGAGCTTGCCAAAAGAGGGGAATAGGAAGGGCAGAACAGGAAGGAACAGAGCAGAGAAAGCTCCAGCAAAGCTGGGATTGAGCAGAGCTAAGAGAGAGAATGTTTGTGATGTCAGCACTCTGTCTGTTGCTGTCTGTATTAATGTTACTTTGTCAAACAAAAGCATTCTGTCTGTTGAAAGAGGACTTTATTTTTGTTACAGAAGTCCTGAAAGAGGACTTTACTGTTGATTTGTGTTTGATTTCTCAGACAGAAGCCTTGTCTGTTGATTTGTGTTACTTTGTCAGACAGAAAGTGAATTGAGATGATAGTACTGGTAGTGTGTATAAATATTGTTGTACCCCTATTAAGCTTAATGTGTGTAAATATTGTAGCTCTGTTAAGTTTTGTCTTCCTAGAAACAGAAACAGTGAAGGGCTTGGAGTGAAACAGTCCCCAAGAGCTGAGATATAGAACAGGAGCAGAGAACTGCCTACATTTGAATCCAGGCAAGAGCTGGGTGTAGTCGGCTGGGTGAAAGAGGAATAAAGGTTTGGAAGCCAAACTTGAGTCAAGATGAAAGAAGACTTTACTTGGGTACTCTGTATTGACTGATGAGATTGTGACTTCCTGGGACCTAGAGGTGGATAGTGTTTGTACTTTCTGTACTCCTTAAGGATGATTGACTTAAGAATGATTACTCTTTAAGGAAGATTGACTTAAGAATGATTGGAAGCCAAGTCAAGTCAAGATGAAAGAGGACTTAACTTGTATACTGTGTATTTATTGAGGAGATTGTGACTTACTGAATGATGTGTTTTGTTTAAGACTATGTGACCACCTTAGTAACAAGTTGTTATGTTATATTGTTGTGAATGTTGTGCTTTAGCTTCTTGAATGTTTTGCTTTAGTTTCTTGTTGAATAAATAGAGTTCACTATACTATGCAATTAAATTCTTAAAGTTATTCACAAAGGCAGTTCTCAGGAGAGCTGCTCATGATTGACTTTACAATGCCCTGGAAGTTACGCTTAGGAATGGTATAGTTTCTTTGCTGGGATCCTTATTGAACTAATAGTGCAGTCTGTCCTTGGTTCATGATGTAGACACTGCCATCTGCTGCTCCAGGGATGCTGCAGGAGACGAATTGGAAAGAAAAGTTATATCCTCTACCTGCTAGAGCAGTGGTTCTCAACCTGTGGGTCGTGACCCCTTTGGGGGTCAAACGACCCTTTCACAGGGGTCACAGGGGTTGCCTAAGACCATTGGAAAACACGTATTTCTGATGGTCTTAGGAACAGAGACACCACTCTTCTATCCATCTCCAGGCAGTTCTGCCCACATGCAGATACACCCACATACGAGTATTAAAGGGTCAAGGCATTAGGAAGGTTGAGAACACTGTACTAGAGGCAGAAATCCTCCAAAGTCCAGCCAAGGGAGGAGAACCAGAAAAGCTTCCTAAATCCTAGGCTAAGGTTCTCTACCCTTCCTGAAAGAGGGTAGTACTACCGCAGCAGCAAAAAAGCTGGACCAGAAAGAAAGCAGTCTAGCCTTGCAACAGAGCACCCTAGTTTAGCACTAGGTTCCATATCCAGCAAAGAATTTTTTGAAGACAGTCACTGAGAAAGAAAAAGGTCATTAAAGCCTGAAGTTTCAGAATTTGAGTTGCCTTGGACACATGTTCCTTATTTGTGTACTTCACTCTGAATACCTTAATTTTGTGCCTACTCTGTCTCTAGATTCTTTACATATTTGGAAGAGAGTATACCCCCAGGATTATGGGAAGAATGTTATATAATTATTTATCTTCCCTTGCCTTATGATTTCATTAATTCATCAGACTGATTTCTTAATTAGCACATTGGTTTGAACTTGGGAGAAGGAAGATGAGGAGGAGGAGGGGTACTAGTAGTAGTAGTAGTAGTAGTAGTAGTATCTGAAGAGTAGCAACAGCCACTGCCCTGAGGACACAGCGTGCTAGTACAAATCAAGGTTGATGGAGTGAGCCAAGAGAGAAAGGCAGAGGCCCTAATACACAGATAATTTGCTTAATACTGAGAATGCTTCATCTTGACACTTGTACAATTCAGACATACCCCAAAATTGTGTATTACATGAGGTAAAGTGCCTTTCAATTACTTGCTTCTCATAGTCAATACACCCCTAAAAGTCCTCAATAAGGATGCAGTTCTGCCCCTGCCCACCAGTTTCCCAAAGACTAGACAACCATGGTGTTATTTTAGCCCCAATTGTAACCATGACAATGCCAATATTTAATCTCATAGCAATTCAATAATGTCAATACTTAATCACACACCAGTGTAATCATGTCATTACTTAATCACATAACAATTCAATAATGTCAGCACACAGCAATGCCTTGATACACCATAATGCATCAGTGTCAACACTTAATCATACAACGGTGTGATAGGATCAGGTATAGTGCACACCAAGCTAGCATTTTACAAACATTGGATTTAGGCATATAGTAAAACAACATCTATCTTCTCAGGAAAGAATTTCAATGGAAAACAGAAAAAACCATAAGCTTTAATGGGTCCTCAATATCAACAGGAAATATCAGGTTGATGCAATTCTTAATGCACACACACACACACACACACACACACACACACACACACAAATATATATGCACATACACATGCACACATGCAAAATCTGCAAAATTCCCCAAAAAAAATTATCCTAGAATTGAGTTTCAACAAATGCAACAAGGCTAAAAGGGATGCTTCCCTTATTACTCCCTGAAAGCTCAGGGTCTAGGCTAATTTTTTTATTCCATACCACTCCTTATATACTTTTAGATACAAGATTTCATCCACAAATCCATCAACTTCTCTGGATAGGAAAAGAATAGAAATGGATATTCCTATCTCTAGACAGGAAAAGCGTAGAAATGCCAAAGAAATACATCATCCACAAGAACTACCAACACTGACAGTAACATCCATTCTCTAGGTACAGGATATTGTTAAGTCTAGGGATTCTAGTCCCTGGTCAATCTGTAGAAAATGAAAACATTGAAAGTGTTGTGTTAGCAATTTCCACACTTCCACAAAAAACAGCTGTCCTTTGGATTCTAAGAAGCTGCTACTGCATGCCTTTGCTCAGACAGCATTGAGTGGCAGAGGCTTCAGCAGCTAGCAGCAGGTTTTAAGGTGTGCTGATCTCTTCAGCTCAGGAGAAAAGAACCACATCTCCATCTAGTCCCTCTGTGCCTTACAAACGAGAAAGAGATTACTCCCTACCCGAAGTCAGTCAATAGTCTGCAAATCATGGAGCACTCCTATAAATGCCATACATGTTTTCTCTCTTTCTTTCTTCCTTTCTTTCTTCCGTTCTTCCTTGCTTCCTTCTTTTATTTCTTTCTTCCTTCCTTTCTTCCTTCATTTCTTTCTTTCTTTCTTTCTTTCTTGCTTTCTTTCTTGCTTTCTTTCTTTCTTTCTTTCTTAGCATTCATTTCAACTTTGGAGCCTTTCTGGCCCTGCAAGGAACTTTGAACAAAGAGAAAGACCTTCTAGCTCCCAGTTATCAGACCAGTATGCCAAGGAGTGGTAACTCTGGCTCTAAAGCACTATTCCACATAGTAAAATGGTGAATAAATGCAGATATTCCTCATAGAAACCCAGTGCCTAAAACAGGGGAGGTAGTTCCACCATACTCTGCTTGCTGGTCAAACTGCATCTGAAGAATTCAGATGTTCAGTGATATATACAAAAATTTAAATGGGACAATAATAAATAGGAACTTGTCTAGAAAAGAGTGATCAGTGAAAAATATAGAAACCACATCCTGAAATAGTTGAAAAATTGGAGATATTTAGGAGAAAGAGAGTTGGGTTTGGGACAAATAGGGGATTTAAAATATTCAGAGATCTATAACCTGAACAGACATAGCATGGTGCAGTGAATAAAGAGCTGACCTTGGAACTAGGAAAATCTGTGTTAAAGTCTTGCTTTTGATATATACTGGGCTTCTGTCCCTGAGCAATTTACTTAACCTCTCAGTACCATAGGCAACCCTCTTTGGCTATGGGTTTCAGAGAAGATGCTAAAGTGCATTGGGAGAGAAAGTTTCTTCCTCTGGGAGGTCCCTATACCAAAGAAACTATAAGCCTAAGCTTTAACATCTGAACAAAAACTGAGACATTCTTTATTGCTACTGAAAACAAAACCAATGAGTATAAGCAGTTGGAAGGCAGATCATAACTCATTTATTTATTCAACAATCTTTTATTAAACAAAACACCTTGCTCAACTTTCTACCAGTTAGAACTATTTAGAAAGAGAATGGTTAGATTTGTTTAGAAATGAGTTTCTCTGGGGGAAAAAAAAAACATTTCAAACAGTGACTGAATATTTTTCAGGACTATTGTAAAAATTAATATTGACCTTCATTGGGTGATGTTTAAGTCCATTTTCAATTGTACAATTCTGATTCTATATATAGAAAGTCCTATTCTGAGGCAAAACCAAGATGGCAAAGTAATAAGGGGTGTTGCTGAGAACTCACCTCCACCTACTCCTCCAAACAGTTCTAGAAAATGCACTAGACATAATCCTGACAGGAGAAATCCTGAAATAGTCTCAGTGAGTCATTTGTACAACCCAGCTCAGCATAAGGAGACAGAGAAAGATGACTACAGACAATGAAGATAAGGTCAGGCCAAGAGCAAGTCACAAGCTGAGCATTGTAGGGCCCAGGGAGAAGCTATGCTTAGAGCAAAAGGAAGTCTCAAACTATACTCAGGCTCCACCAAAACCATATAAGGGCTTCACAATGGGGAGAAGTGCCACCTGGCAACTTTGTTGCCCACTATCTTGTTCTGGATCACAGATCTAAGATGGAATGAGAAGGGGACCTGTGGGTAGCATTCCCAGAATGGGAAACCCTGGACCGTGTATGGATAAAGGAAAAATTTCAGAAGCCAACAGTAGTGTGTCTTGGACCCCAACCTCCAAGCAAGGACTCAATTCCAGCATCTAGGCCATCTTGCAGAGAAATAACTAAGGCAGGAATATTAGACCAAAAGGGAGCCTGCAATCCTGCCACTGAACCAATAGAGCTTTCCAGCTGTCTATTAGGGACAGAATCCAGCAGCAATCTGTTCTTGCACAAACCCAAACCCAGGTCAAGAACTTATAGAGCTCAGACTAGGAGCTAGTAATCAGATTTTACCCTAGATCTGACCATTATGGGCATACTAAAAACTTGTAGGTCCCCAACCTTTCCTTGATATCCTGGAATAACAAAACACTAAAAAAACAACAAGACCAGCCCAAACTATCTCTCCTGAAATACCAGAGAACCCAGTCCTAACATCAAATCTGAAATCAGGAAGCATGTTAGAAGAATGGGCAAACAAAAAGAGAATTCTACCACAATAAGTTAGTATGGTGGCAGAGATACTCAAAACACAAGAGCAAAAGAAGAGAATGTCTGAAAAATCTACAAGCAATGGCTCAAAGTAAAACATGTCATGTGCACATATTCAACTAGAATTTCTGGAAGACATGAATCAAGTGTTTTTAAATAGTTTAAAATGTATTTTGATAAATGGAATGAAAGCACTTAAGAAAATGATGGAAAAGAAGTAAGAGCTGTGGAAGGAAAAAATTGGAAAGTCTCAACTTAGTACAAGAGGCCCAAAACTTTATGCAAGTAACAAACCCATGAAAATTAGAATAAAACAAATAGAATCTAATGACTCCATGAGGCAACAAAAAATATTAAAACAAAGTCAAAGACTGAAAAAATAGAAGAAAATGTAAGGTTATCTCATAAGAGAAACAATAAACTCAGAAAACAGATCAAGGAGGAAAAAAAATTAAGAACAACTGGACTATTTCAACACCCTGGTCAAAAAAAAGCCTATGTATCATATTTCAAGAAATCTTAGAAAGGAAATTGTCCAGATCTCCTATAACCAAAGGACAAAGAAGAAATAGAGACAACCCACAAGTCACCTCTTGAAAGAAAATCCAAAATGAAAACTCCCAGCCAAAATCCCGAGGTTCCTAGTCAAAGAAAAATACTGCAAGCAGTCAGAAAGAAAGAATTCAAGTACTGAGGAGCCATGGTCAGGACCACACATGATGTAGCAGTTACCACCATCATGGAGCAGAGAACTTGGAATATGATATTCCAGAAAACAAAGTATATGAGCTTACAACCAAGAACCAGCAAAACTGAGCATAATGGGGCAGGGAGGAAGAGGGGAAGGAATAGACCTTTAATGAAAAAAAGGGCTTCCAAGCACTACTTATGAAAAGGTCAGGACTAGAGGAAATATTTTGAAATTCAAACACAGGAGTGAAGCAAAACCGAAAAGGAAAACATGAACGAACAATGAGAAAGGACTAAACAAGAATAAACTTCTTACCTTCAAATATGGGGAGAGATCTACATCTACTATCTTCCCTGACTCACTATAAGTCCAGACTATGAAAAGCTTTTCCCAAACTTCAATCCCTGTTAACCCCTCTCTAGAGCCTTTCCTCTTTTAATTAGTTCTTATTTATCCTATATATAACTTGTTTGTACATATTTGCTTGCCCATAACTTCTTGCCAAGGCTAACTCCTCTATCTTTTCACATGATCCCATTCCATCTTGTCTCCTCCAAAAGATGGTCTTCTCTGTTATCTTCACTCTCTCACTTATTTTCATTCTTTCTCTTTCTACTCATTTCTTATCTACTGCCTACAAATTTGCCCATATCTCCCCCATCTTTAAAAAATCTACAATTGATCCTTAAACTCCCACTATTATTCTACATCTCTTTTGCCTTTTGTGGCTAATGTCCTCGAAAAGACCTTCTAAAATAGGTGGAAACCACTCCTTTACTTCCTCCAAAATTACTAATTATCTAATTGCCAAATCCAATGGCCTTTTCTCAATCCTTATTCTCCTATATCTATGTCTTTTGAAACTGTTGATTGCCGTCTCTTCCTTTCAGTTCAATCCAATCCAACAAACATTTATAAACACCTACTGTGTGCCATGAAGTCTTATAGAAAATTATGTCAAAATTTGGTTGCCTGGTTCATCGGTATTTTATATCAATTTAATGATAAGAGTGCTTGCCTGTATTCTGGATAATGAATGATGCTGTTATACTTTCCCTTCATCAATGGAATGAAGCAAGACTGTGTGCTTACTCCCATGTTTTTTAGCATGATATTTTTAGCAATGTTGTCAAACACCTTCAATGAGAATGGATGCAGCACCAAGGTCAGCAACTGCATTGATGATAAATTATTTAACTTGAAAAGGCTACAAGTCAAGACTAAAGTAGAAGGAGAATTGGTACATGATTTTTTGTTTACAGATGATTGTGCACTCAATGCAGTCTCTGAAGCTGAGATGCAACAAAGTATAAATAAATTCTCTACTGCTTGTGCTAATTTTGTTCTAACAATTAACACCAAGAAAACACAGATGCTTCACCAGCATACCACAGCAACAGCACCACCCATATGTGGAACTATCAGTAGCAAATGGAGAAGTTTTGAATACTATAATAAGTTCACTTACTTTGGCAGTATACTTTCCAAGAATGAACACATTGATAATGAGGTTGACACACACATTGCCAGAGCTAGCTCAGTGCTTGGGAAGCTCTAAAGGAAAGTTTGGGAAAGAAGAGATATTAGTCTACCAAACTTGAGGTCTATAGAGCCCTTGTGCTAACCTCATTGTTGTATGCCTGTGAAACATCTACAGTATGCCATTGCCATGCCAGAAAACTGAATTTCTTCCATTTGAGCTGTCTTAGGAAGATTCTGAAGATCACCTGGCAGGACAAAGTACCATACACTGGGATCCTTTCTTGAACTAAACTGCCAAGCATTCAAAATCAACTACAGACACTGCGACTTGAATGGGCTGGCCACATTGTTTGAATGCCAAATGTATGCTTGCCTAAAAGACTATTTTACAGAGAATTTACCCAAGGCAAGTGCTCACGTGGAGGTCAGAAGAAGCCATACAAGGACACTCTCAAGATCTCTCTGAAGAACTTTGGAATTGATTGCGTGACATGGCAGACCCTGACAAAGGACATGGCATGATGGCATCAAAGGAGGCACTGTGTTCTATGAGCAAAACAGAATTGAAGTGGCTCAAAAGAAACATGAGATGCTCAGATTTAGAGAAATCAACCCATATGTTCACATGATCTATTTGTGCCTGAGCTGTGATGGAACATTCTGAGTTCATATTGGTCTCGTAAGTCAACTAAAAAGG
Organism: Pseudochirops cupreus; assembly: GCA_028627135.1. Taxonomy (NCBI): domain Eukaryota; kingdom Metazoa; phylum Chordata; class Mammalia; order Diprotodontia; family Pseudocheiridae; genus Pseudochirops; species Pseudochirops cupreus. The sequence goes on from CM053580.1 coordinate 154,926,334, forward strand.
AGCTATGAATATTTTCATACATCCTTAGAGTTTGTTTTTCTTAGGACTAATCCTTCCCTTAATTTAATCTCCCTCTAACTCCCCTGTCTCCTTTCTCTCTTTTCCCTCCTATTTCCCTGTTGAACGAAATATATTTCTGTACTCAATTGTGTGCATATATATGAGTACTTGTTGGGCCTGATTAGGTGAGATAATTTTCCCTAGTTTTTCTTTTCCTTCCTCAAGAGTATTCATTTTCCCTTCTCTTTCTTTTCTTTTTTTAAGATCATAAAGACATTACAGAATCAATCTCAGGCCTTGTCTAAGTGGACTTTGTCTCTTACCCCTGATGATGGGGAATGGATGAACAAATTATTGTGTATAAATGTGATGGAATACTATTTTGCAGAACTCTTACTAGTGTACTGACCAACCAAGTTTCCAGAAGGCTAATGATGAAACATGCTTCCCATTTCCTGATAGAGTGGGGAAGGATTAAGAATGCTGAATAAGATAAATACTTTCTTGGATATGTGGGAATTTGTTTTGATTACTATACATGTTTATAGTGAGTTTTGTTTTTCTTTAGTTCTTATTGGGGCTTAGGAGGAAGTCTGGTGTGAGAAGAGTGAGAAGACAAATCTTAGCTATTAAAACAAATAGAATCTGTTTTTTAAAGTGAAGTCTTATTCTGAAATTCCACTGTCAACAATAAGTAATGATGGGATGAAAAAATAATTTTATTATTATCTCCTGATAAAACCATGAATCATCTCTAGAGATAGATTAATCATGGATATGCTAATCACATCATTGATACTTCTCTTAGAAAATGGATAGGTTTTGTCCTGATGTGGTCTGCTTGTGGGGTTTGGGTTTGTTTGTTTGGCTGGCTTCTGGTTTTTTTTCCCCATGAAATGTCACACCCATCATCTGGTTAAGAGCTGTTGAGTATATAAATTTCATTATTTATAATGCAAAAAGGGAACCATTGATTTTCCCCTGATTATCCATCATAATGTTTTTCTTTTGTATGTACTTAATCATTATGGTTTTTTCCAGTATGGAAACCTTTCAAACCCATCTTTCTCTAGAAGAACAGAAATAGCAGTCTGATAGGACACCATCTGGGCATATAGTGCCTCAGGATTAGTGAACAATGGGATGGAAGAAACCACAATTCCACCAAAGTAGCCGTTCAGTACAAGATCCATATTACAAATAGCTTTGGCAAAGATCTTTTTGATCTAATAGGATTTCAGTTTTGCTTCCTATGAGTATGCCATATCCAGGTGTGTGATTGGTACTAATAGTTATATTTTAATATTTGTAAAGCTCTTGCGTGATTTATCATCTCATCCATTCCTCACAACAAATTTGTAGATAAGTACTATTATTTTTCCCATTTTGCACATGAGGAAACTGAGGCTCAGAAGGGTTGAGTTGTCCATGGTCCCAGAGCTAGTAGGTGCTAGCTTCAGAATTCAAACTCAAGTCTCTCCTGATACCAAAGTGCTCTTCACTCTCCCATGCTGATGGATTCACTATAGAATTATGGGTCAAAGCCTCAGTTCCAGCCAAATGCTTCATTTGACTTGAGCAGCTCTGAATCAGGCCATGAATGCAAGAGAATCAAGCAATAGTTTACAAGTAAAGGATTTGGTTTGTTCAGTGTATCTATTCTAAACTTTTCTTCCTTTCTCTTCCTCTCCCAACCATCTTTACAATGTGCTCCCATGATTATGTCCAGAAGCAAGTCAATGTGTTTCTCAAATTTAAAAGAGAGATAGACTAAACAATTTTTCCTATCACTGAAACATAGCCTCTCCTAAAAAGAACCAAGCAACTATTCAACATAATCCAGCAAAGCAGTCCAACACCAGATAACTCTTTAGGAGAGAAGGGTGTAAATATGCTATGTCTCGTTAGGCTGCTAAGCCACAACTGGTGAGTGTAACAAGACCCCCACAGGGGCAATTAT
>CM053580.1:154928393-154941370 GCA_028627135.1 Pseudochirops cupreus
AGAGAGAGAGAGAGAGAGAGAGAGAGAGAGAGAGAGAGAGAGAGAGAGAGAGAGAGAGAGAGAGAGAGAGAGAGAGAGAGAGAGAGAGAGAGAGAGAGACTGAGTGGGGGGTGGGGGAGGAGAGAGAAAGACTTTAAAAAAAAGTCTGAGTCTATCAAGTCAAGGATGCTGAGCATGCTCATAAAGTCTGGGCTCTCATTGGTCTGTCCCTCATCATATAAGTGTCAATGCTGGAACTCAAATTCAGGTCTTCTGAGTCTAAAATCAGAACTTGTTCTCTTATGCCACTCTCTCCCTCTGAGTGCAAATGAGGAATGGTATCTCAATTCTCATTATATGCTGAAATCACTGGCTCAAATATGTTTCTCTGACTCTTGCTTTAGAATTTTGCTTACTTCTGTCTTACTTTGTTCACAAATCCTTGTGACTGACCTCCACCTATCTTAATAAGGATGCTGGAATCCTTGGAATCCTTCGTGGAATGTGAGGACTAAGTGAATTTCTTTTTATATAAATGTTAACTACTGTTATGATGATAAACAATTGCAGGCTTAAACAATGAGCCTGCATGTTCCTGATATCTGTAGAAACCACTTAAATTGAGACTATAAAAGATTTCCCAGAATCACAAGAGGTGGCTTGGCTATGTACAGACATCTGGCCTCCAGGTCGGGAAGGAAGGAATGGAACAAGCATTTATTAAACACCTTGTATGTACTGGACACTGTGCTGAGGGCTTTACAAATATCTTATTTGATCTTCACAACAGACATGTAGTTGGTCCCCTAACCTATCTGCATGACCACAGTCTCTCTCTGTCTCCCATCTTGCATTGCCAGCTGTCTGCTAAATATCTCAACCTGGATGTCCCATACTTATTTCTACTCACAGAGCCACTACTCTGGTTCATGCTTTCACCATCACTTACCTGGATTTTGTAATATCTTCCTTGTTAATCATCTACTTCCTAGGCTTTCTCATCTTCAATTCATTCTCCAGATTGCTGCCAAAATAGTCTCCCTAAGGTATAGATCTAACCATGCAAATCTCCTTCCCAAATTCCTTCCGTAGCTATCTTTTGCTCTCCTATTTAGGAGAAACTACAAACTCTTTATCCTTACCATTAAATGACTTCCACATTCGGACTAAAAACTACCTTTCAAGTCATATATTACTCCATTAAAATTGGATTGCTAATGGTCTTTTAAACATAACATTATATCATACACCTCTGAATATTTGCCTGAAAAAGCATTACTCCTTATATCTACCTTTAGAAATTGTCATTTTCTTTAAGTCTCACTCAGGTCACATGACTTCATTCCTGACTTCCCCAGTTGTGAGTGTCATCTCCTTATTCAAACTTCAAATTATATTTACTCATGTATGTTTTGTTCCCTCCTGTAGAATATGCAGAATGCAAATTCTTTGAAAGTTTTTTTGTCTCTGCATTCCTAGGTCTTAGAACAGTTTCTTACACATGGGAGGTGCCTAATAAATTGATGTAGATTTGAATTGAATTGGTCAGATGACACTAGAAACTTTAATATCAATGGCCATAGTATTTTAGAGTGGTCTTAACCCAAATGGGTTTCTCAAGGATATCCAGACTTGTTTTGTAGCAGCCAGTACCCAAGAATATTGAATCTATCAAATGTTTATTATTAGGTTGGTCAATATAGATCCCCTAAAACCTTAATATTTCCTCTCTGTAATTATAGTTTTTGTGCAGCAAGCACAAACTGGAGTGGGGGATGGAGTTGGGGGTCACTCCACCTGAGAATCAAATTTCCAGTCAATAAAACAAAGTTGACCATACAAATTTATAGTAACTGTTCATAGCTGCCTTCACCCATTCTCTTACCTACTTTCACAAAAATGATGGAAATTCAGAGTATGAAGAGACCTCAGCCACCAACTGGGCCAATTCATTCCTAAACGGCTATCATTTAGATATCCCTAGCAACCTCTGGTAACAATCTAACCTCTTTGTGAAGACTTCCAGGGATGAAAATCAGATCATCAACTAAGGAAGCTCATTGACAAGAGCTTATAATAATGTGTCTTTAAGAGAGGAAAATAGATACAGAGGTTATCCCTTCCATGGGAAGATTTTCCCTCCATCTCCTAGGATTTTAGGGGCATTTCAAGACAGCACCAAGGTTGAGAGTACTATAACCTGGAAGAAGAGTATGTCAATGAGTATGTGTCCTAGGTGTATTTTCTCCCTAAGAACAGTTGAGAATGGAGCTTGAACTAATGGAACATTTGGGAAGGGGTCCAGGAAAGTCATTTCAGCTAAGCATGAAAGTAGAGGGTCTAAAGAGGAAATGAGAGTAGGTGACTCCAAAGGCTTGGACCCTCAGCACTACAGAGATTGATTTAGAACTCCTTCCACTATATAGGTAAGTAGTCTGTGTACAGAGATATTGCTTCGTGATCTACTTATCAGTGTCCCCACACAATATACACCAGTACCAGAAATGAAAAAAAAAAGTGATAAAATGATCAGATTTATCTAGTACAATTTCTGTAAATCATAGGCAGGTAAGCTTACCCCTAGGTTTTTATTCTGGAAGGAAATTGCCCAAAGGGGGAACCTAAGAACCATTCCAATTTTACCCAACTCTTACATTTTAAGAAATATTTCTCTATGTCAAAAATCTGTGTCTGGAACTGAAGCCATCTAATCCATTCTCTTTTCTTTTTTTATAAATGAAGACCTGAGATCCAGAGAGATTAAGTGACTTGCCCAATGTCTCAAAAGTAGTAAGTAATCCAGCTGGAAATCAAATCCAGGTCCACTTATTCTAAATCTCCTTCACTCTGCTGCTCCTAATTCTGTCCTTTGGAGTAAAGTAAAACAAGTTTATTTTGCATTCTATGTGGCTGCTCTTAAAATACCCAAAAGAACTGTCTTCTCTTCTCTTCTCTTCTCTTCTCAAAGTTATATTGGTATACAAATAAACTAGAACAAAGCAAATTTGTTAAATTTCCTGTCTTACATAATAAACCTTATAACATTGAATTATTTTTCATATGAAATATTAAGGGTGGACTCCTTATGATGCAATCACTTGCTTTATATGATTTGGAATCGAGTACATAAGATTTTGACACATACTAGTGAATTCTTTATCACAAAATCATAATTTTACTACGTTAGATATCAAGTATACCTTCAATAGTCTATTTTTCCAAGTCTAGCTTTGATGATATCCTAAAGTTTATCAGCAGGGTTTAAATCAGATGAGTTGCTAGTCCATTGATGGAGAGAGAGAGAGAGAGAGAGAGAGAGAGAGAGAGAGAGAGAGAGAGAGAGAGAGAGAGAGATCTTGATCTCTTGGATACATTTCTTAACCTTTCATTATCTATGACTTAGTTCTATCAAGGTGATGGTGCAGTCTTCCATTTCCATTTAAGAATACCTGTAGCTCTAGAGAAAACATTCATTCTTGGTATGTCAATTCATTTATCAGACTTCATCATTCCTTCAATAGCAAATGTTTTATGATCTCATGAAGATGCCCAAATCTTACAGGCTCACCCTAGATTTCTTCTGATAACAGTTTTGGTATGTCTTTGATTAAAAAAAAGGGAAAAATGCAATACAAATTGCTTTTTCCAGTCTTCTGTATTACTTGTACTGTCTTGCCAATGATGAGGTTTTTTTTCTATTCTCAATAATTATGAGCTGATTTTAAAAAAAAACTGGACTTATACTTCATTTCAAAAAGTCTGTGCTGCACAGTAGAGGAATCCCTATCAGCTTCTCCAGCTGCCAGGTGCCTCTGAAGTACTTTGTTGGTTTTGTGTGATAAATCATACTGTTTCACAGCAATAGTTTGTCAGTTCTTAGAGTCGTTTTTCTTCTTCAACTTCGTTTTCTGTCAATGCCTTTGATGTGATTGGTACAGTTTCTTTGTAGGCTTGAATGATCTTTAAAATGCTTGACCAACAGCCACTGCAATATCTACAGTGTGCTCTTTAAGAGCTATAACTTTTGCACATTTCCTTGGAGCAATACCATTTCTTAATGGTCTCTCAACTGGAGACTTCCATATAAGTTTATAAGGACTGTAACTATTCTTAATGGAATCCATCCAATGGACTGGTCACATTGTTTGAATGCAAAACATACACCATGAAAAGACTATTTTCTGGAGAACTCACACAGGACAGGCATTCACTTGGTAGTCAGGAGAAACAATACAAGGACACCCTCAAGGTGTCTCTTAAGAAGTTTGGAATTGGGCAGCTAGGTGGTGCAGTGAATAGCGCACTGGCCCTGGAGTCAGGAGGACCTGAGTTGAAATCCAGCCTCAAACACTTAACACTTACTAGCTGTGTGATTTTGGGCAAGTCACTTAACTGCAGTTGCCCTGCCTTCCCCCCTCCAAAATGCAAGCAAGCAAGCAAGAAAGAAAGAAAGAAAGAAAAGGAAAGAAGAAGTTTGGAATTGTGTGACATGGGAGGGAGACACTGGTTCAGGACTGCTCAGCATGGAGTGCCCTCATCAGAGAAGGTGCTGTGCTCTATGAGCAGCAGAATGGAAATAGCTCAAATGAGAGAATCCACTCCAAATGTTCACATGAACTATTTGCACCCAACCTGTGGTAGAGCATTCTGAACTCGTATTGGTCTCATCAGCCACAGTCACATACACTGTAACTTGACTCTAACATAATGGTGTCTTTTTGGTCCTCCTTGAGAACAAAGGACAACAACCAACCAATGATGCAAATTCACCTAACTTTGTAATTAGTAAGTTCAAATCTCTCTATCTCATCCTCAGGACTTACAAGAGAGGCTTTGTCAAACGCTTTGCTGAGATTTAAGTATTCTTTGTCTATAGAATTTCCTTAAACTGCTATTGTAACAATGCTGTCAAAAAAGGAAATGACATTAATCTGGTACAGCCAATTCTTGATGATGACATAATGACTTTTAATGACTATCAATGCACTTTCTAAATTCTCATAAACTATACATTTAATACAGTTTCATATTTGCTGAAGGTTAAAGTTTGACACAGGTTAAGTAAGCAATGGAGCTAGAATTTGAACCCAGGTTCTCCAACTCCAATTCCAGGACTCTTAACTCTACATCACAAGTTTTCAGAGAACAGGTAATGTTAGAGTTAAAACTACCTCCCTAATTTTCCTACATTCAGTACACAAAACAGACCAAACATGATCTTTCCCATTAATGACTGCTTAAGAGACCATATGAAGTCAGCTAGTCTATCTCTAGACATAACTCTAGACACAAATGCACATGTAGCAGTCTGAAAATATGCATATTTATCACATTTTTCTCATTTTTTCACTAAACTAAATAGTTACTGAATTGAACCCAGAACTGGAGAGCAAAACACACTGGATGGCTTTTGGAAATTTAAGATTTTTTTTAATAATCCTAAGCCTTTCCCTGAAATAAAGGCTCACCCTTTAAATACCAATACTCCTCTTGCATTGTTGTATGGTTTTAAGACCTGAAACACAAAAATCGCCAAAGACTTAAAACTAAGTATTCCCCGGAGGGCAATGGAAAAGTGGATGGTGAGTTTGAGTAGGTAGTAACATATTACAAACAAGGAATTACAAAGGAAAAGTCATATAAATGATGTCATCAAAGAAGTGTATGTGGGGTAGAAATGGTCTGGTCACATGACAAGAGCAAGAGATGAGTGCCAGACAATCAATATACTCCACTAGTATCTTCTCAATGTCTGGAGATATCAAGGAAGATCACCCCCTGCCCCCCAAGCAAGTTGGCCAGACCTCCTGTTATGGGAGGAAATGGACACATCACATAGGATATGTGAGAATAAATGGGATATGATGTTAGACAGAATATCCACAGTGATGATAAATTTATTTGAGTAATGAGTTTTAAGCTCTTGATTTAAGTAAAGAAATATACTGTCTATCCCCAAGGTCATTTTTTTAAAGTATAAGAGGAAGTACTTCAAGAATACAAAAACCGGAGCCATAACTAGCTATTTTAGCACCTAGCACAAGGAGAGGGTGAAGGGTAGGCATTATGGGTAGGGAAATCACCTAGTACATAGCTTCCAGGGGAAGGAATTGCACCCTAAGAGGGCAAGAGGTTTCTGAACTGCAGGACTGATTGATACTGGGGAGGAGATGTGAAAGGGAATACAGTTTGTTGGGGGTGGGGGTGAAGGGAAGGAGAATGTCCTAAAAAAAAAAAGTGGTATTGGCATCCTGACCCCATTCATCCTATCCTAATTAAGGTTCTAAGAGAAATTTTGTTCTATGGATGGCAATTCTCTCACAAACTACCACCACCATAATCATAATAGTAATATAACACTAACAATAATATTAACCACTTGTCTTCAAAATAACTTGATTGGGATTTTGTTTTTCATGGAGACTTTTTGAGAGTGAATCGGAAAATGGGCCACTGATTCATGTTTTAAATTTTGTGGAAAGGCCATCTGTTATAGCTGAAAGCATTTTGAAATTATGAGTAAGATAAATTTAGGGTCAAGCAACCACCATACTACTTCTGAGCTTGTGACCTTGGATGAGTCATTTAATCACTCTGTATCTCAGCTGCAACATCTATAAAATAGTGATGGGGTGGCTAGGTGGCAGAGTGAATAGAGCACCAGCCCTGGAGTCAATAAGACCTGAGTTCAAATCCAATCTCAGACACTTGACACTTACTAGCCATGTGACCTTGGGCAAGTCACTTAACCCCAATTGCCCCGCCCCCTCTCCAAAAAAATAAAACAGTGATATAAATACTTACACATAGCATATGCTCAATAAATATTTATTGAATTGGATCCCTCACAGGATTACCATTGTTGCCCTTCAGCAAAACAGATTATAAATATTTCTCATTTTATTGTGTGATTTCTTATGCAATTACTATTTTTATAAAATTACAAAGACTTTCGAATTTTTTACTTCATAATAACCTTATCATATAGAAAGACCAAATATTATCCCACCTTATGAATGAGTCAACTGGAACACAGAGAGATTAAGTGACTTTGATCATTATATATCAAGTAAATTAAAAGAGTCAGAATTTGAACTCATGATTCCATAAATGTGAGCTTTCATTATTGGGGTCAGAGTACACGAAACTATTGAATAAATACAGTAAATTACAAATGCATGTGGCAAAGGAGGAAAGAGAGGGGAATGAGAAAAGGGAATAAGAGAAAGAAGGAAAAGGAGAAGAGAAGAGATGGGAGACAGAGAGGAGCAAGAGAGTGAAGGGAACATAAGGGGAACATTAATTCTTTTCAAAACATTGACAGGTAGCTATCCCTCCACTAACACTGTTCTTCAAGAGGGGTAGAACTAGGGAGGAGGAGAAGCAACATTTTATATTTTTTTAAAAGGGTAAACTACCAAAATCTGGCATAGTGTGTTCATTTCTACCCAAACACAGACGTTCTAGAAATCCTCTCTTCTCATTTTCAATAGAAAAGAATTCTAACTTCCTTCTCTGGAAAGCGGGGTGACATTTTACAGTGGAAAAGGTCCTGGTTTCATGGAGTGACATCGCCATCTCGTGGTCAGCAGATAACATTGTCATTTAAAGATGTCTTAAAGCCCCTGTCAGGAGTGGGGAACCCACTGCCTTGTGGCTCTCTGGGACTTCAAGTGATGCCCTTTGAATGAACCTAAACTTCACAGGAAAAAATTCCTTAATAAAAGGGTTTGTTCGTAAAACTTGGAGTCTGTCAAAAGGTCACAGTTGCACAAGGCTGCAAGTTCCAGGAGGTAGTAGAAAAAAAGACCTTGGCCAAGTAACTTAACCCCTCTGAGTCTCAATTTACCCAGTTTCAAAATTTGAAAGAACACTTACCCCACTAACCTCATGGGGTTATTGTGAGGATCAAATGGAATAAATACATGTAAAGTATTCTGTAGATATTAAAGCACTATATAAGTGCAAGATACAATTACCACTTCAATTCACAACCATAGGCATATGTTATATTACTCTTCATATTTTCTCCACATAATCCTGGTAAAATTAAGTCAAAGGTCAAATCTGAGCCATGAGTCAGTCACAAGTGCATCTAAATGATGAAAGAGAATAAGAAAATTAAGTATCTCTACCAAGTATAGGAGTTCATTACATATTTTACTAGATTTTAAATTCCTTCAGGGCAGGAAATGTGTCTTATTCACCTTGAATCTCTTAGAAAAAAATGAATAAATGTTTGTTGAATTAAATTTCCAAAAATATCCATTCCCCTCTCTTAATAACAAAAGATTTTATTAGAGGAGATAGAATTTAGGGCCACAGGAGAGAAACAGTTTGGTGAAAATGACTAGAAAGTTCACAGGAGACAAGGGGCAGTGTGGCTGAGTGGAAAGAGCTTTGGCTCTGTGATCAAAGAAATTGCATCCAATTCCAAGCTCTGCAACTTTCCAGGTGAGCAATACTACAATTCATTTAGTTTCTTTGAACTTCAACTTCCTCATCTGTAAAATGGAAGGATTAGACTAGAAAGTCTCTGAAATCATAGTTCTAAATCATTGAGATGCTAATTCATGTAAATCCTATGATCCTAAATAATCAGATGCTAGGCTACTTCAGAAGCAGCTGGGTAGCACAGAGGATACAGCATTAAACCTGGATTTACAAAGACCCAAGTTCAAATGTGACACAGTCACTTCCTACCTATGTTACCCTGGACAAGGTATTTCACCTCTGTTTGCCTCAGTTTCCTATATTATATTAACATGTATATATAATATATATATTACATATATACTATATAATATATATATGTAGTATAATATTAACAACAACTTCCCAAGGCTATTGAGAAGATAACATTAGATAGTGTGTCTAAATAAAATGGACTAAATGGAAGTTTATAATGCCATGAAATAAAGAGAAACATTAACACACATTCAAAATACTAAAAACAAAGAAAAGAATATCTAAGGTATCTCACAGTAAAAACAACTTACCTGGAAAATTTATCAAACAGAAATCATGTAAGCATCAATGAACTCAATGAAGGTCATGACCCCCCAAAAAAGAGCCTATGCATCATTTTTAAGAAATTATAAAAACTACCCAGGTTTCTTAAAAATAAAGAGCAAAGTAAAAATAGAAAGATTCTACCAATTATTTCCTGAAAGAAATCCCAAAATGAAAACTTCCAGGATTATAAGAGTCAAAATCCAGAGCTTCCAGGTTAAGGAAAAAATATGGCAAGCAACGAGAAAGAAAGAATTCAAGTGCTGAGGAACCACAGTCAAGAGTTTCCAACTTCTGGTCTTGCATAGTAACTTTAAAATTGAAACAAAGGAAACAATAGAAAAATGAAATAGCAAATAGAAGCAAACATAAGGGACTAAAAAGGATAAATACATTTGTACCCATAGAGCCCAATCATGATGGCAGGTCATAGAGCAAATCTAGTAAGACAGAGGCCTCAGGAGTGAGAGGGGTTTTAGTTGTTGGGTTTTTTTTTTAATGTTTTCATGACCATAATAAAAATGAAAGAGAATGCAAAGGGAATACACTATGGGGGACCAAGAGAATGAGAGAAGGGTAGGAGAAATTTTCACATAATTAGAGTATGCAAATAGAAGATTATACAAACTAGGAAGCAAGGGTAAGGGGAGTGGGGGACAATTAAAACTCACTCCCATCTGAACTGGTCAAAAGAGGGTAAAATACACACATATACACACACAGAGTTGGTTACAGAATTTCACTCACAGCAAACAGGAGGAAAAGGGGGAAAGGGAAAAAATGAAATAAGATGAACTAGTATAATAATAATAATAATAATAATAATAATAAAGAGGGACTAGTCTAACTAAGGTGGGTGAATCATGAGGAAGTTTAAAACAAAAGAGAAGATAAAAACCTATGATTGGGCTCTGGGTAAGCAGACAGGCAGGGGAGCAGAAGCAGATTGCAACAAGCTTGGATGGGTCAAAGAATAAATCATAAAGACATCGAACAATTTCATTAAAGATAATGATACAAATGAGACAACATTTTTGTATAAGTTTTAGGGATACAACCAAAGCATTGGCCATAGGGGGAATGTTATCACTAAACAATTTAATCAGTGAAAGAAACTTTTAAAAACCTTAAACTTAAAAAAAAAAAGCAAATGTAAAAATGCTAAAACATCAAAATAGAATTCTGAAAATGAAAGAGGAAATTAACAAAAAGGAAAGCAAAAACAAATACTGAATTAGTAAATTAAAAAATTAACTAGACAGACCCTTGGGTAATTTGATATTTTAAAAAGAAAGAAAACCAAATTACAAATGTCAAATGAAAAAGGTAAATTCACAACCAATAAAACAGAAATCAAGGATATTATTTTTAAAATTTTCACTCAATCATATGCCCACGAAACTGACAGTCTGCATGAATGAATAGCTAAAAAAATTAAAATGTACAAACTAACAGAACAGTAGAGAAGTTAAATAGCTCAATCTCAGAACAACTGAAGGGTAGGAAAGAAAAAGTATGGTATGGTGAAGAAAGTATGGAGAAGCAAGAGTAGAATCTGAAGTAAAATGAAGATATAGTGGGCCTGGACACTTTTTTTAAAATAGAAATTCTATCTTGTTGCTTTTATTTATATTCCCAAAACTTAGCACAGTCCCAGGTATATAGTAGGAGCTTAATAAATGCTTCAGATGGGGTGGCTAGGTGGCACTGTGAATCGAGCAAAGGCCCTGGAATCAGGAGTACCTGAATTCAAATCCAACCTCAGACACTTAACTTACTAGCCATGTGTCCTTGAGCAAGTCACTTAACCCCAATTTCCCTGCTTTCCCCCTGCTCCAAAAAAGAAAAAAAAAAGGGAAACATACATAAATAAATAGACAGATAGGTAGATAGATAAATGAATGAATGAATGAATAAGTGAATGAATGAATGAATGAATGCTTCAGTTGACCCTGGGCAGGGAATTATCAGCTGTTGCTACTCTTCTTCCCATGCCTCTTGGTGGATGATCTCTCATCTAAGAGTTTCAGTAGATCCAATTTACAGTTCTTGGGAGGACAAGCAGCTTCCTCCTCAAAGCATGCAGCTCTGTCTTCTTTAGAAAGTACTTCAAATTTGCTTTTAAGCTCCGACTTGATCCAATGATACTGGCTTCCTAGCTGTTCCATGAAAAAGACACTCCATTTCTTAGTTCTGAGAATTTTCTCTGGCTTTCCCCCATGCCTGGAATGCTCTCTCCTCAGCTCTGAATATTGACTCCTCTGGATTTCTTGAAGTCCCAATTAAAATTTCATCTTTTAATGGAAGTCTTCCCAATTCTCTCTTAATTCTAGTGCCTTCCCTTTGTTAATTATTTCTCATTTATCCTACAAATAGCTTTCTCTGTACATATTCCTTTGCATGTTGTTTCCCTTTTTAGATTATAAGCTCTTTGAGGTCAGGGACTATCTTTTGCCTCTTTTTGTACCTCTAGGGCTTAGCACAGTGCCTGGCATATAGTAGGCGTTTAATAAATGTTGATTGATTGATTTTTCAGAGGTCCTTTTCCTTCTCTTTCTCCTCTACTCAACACTCTTCTATTCTTTAGCACACAGACACAGGTCAAGCAAGTCTCCTTCCTTCCCCTCCGGACTCTTTGTGTCCCTTGCTTCTCTTTCCTTTTGGAATCCTTCATCATACCTACCAATTGGGAACATGAAAAGGTCTTCTTCCATTCTCCTCACCTACTTCTCCAGGAAAAGACCAGCTGACACTTCAAACAAATATAGCATTCATTTGACTCTGACAGAAATACAACTATCACGTGCTTGATTAAAGTTACTGTACAATTTCCTTACTATATAAATGGTTGATATTTTCACCCTTATGTCTTAAAACTACTTTTAAGTGTTATACCTCAACCCCAAGCCTCTAGTTAAAATGTTTTATATCCATTTATAAATTTTTTTTTAAGTTAAAAGTTTTTAGATCCACTTAATCAATTTACCTAACCAACTACTAAGCACAATGGATAGAGCTCTAGGTCTGGAGTCAGGAAGACTCATCTTTCTGAGTTCAAATCTGACCTCAGATATTTACTAGCTGAGCGAGTCACTTAACCTTTTTTTCCTCAGTTTCCTCATCTGTACAATGAGCTAGAGAAGGAAGAGCAAATCACTCCAGTATTTTTGCCAAGAAAATCCCAAGTGGAGTAACAAAGAGTCGAACATGACTGAAAACCACTGGAAAAAAATTTGTTCCACGTACCTTTTCTTTTCTTTCCATGCTGTGCCAACTACCTTCTCCTTACCTATCTATTGTCTATCTTTTCAAATTCCACCCCTCAGTCCTCCTTTATTATCCCTTATCATTTTTATATCTTCCTCATTATACTTGATATTTCTTCTCTTATAATCTGGAAGAAGAATCTGAAATAGTATCTAGGCATGGAGGTTTTTTTCCTTCAGATTTTCTTCAATTTCTCTCAAATTTTGCAAAATGTCTCTTCCTAAAATTCAACACCTAACCTATTTCACTAGTTTCAATTCCTGTGACCCATCTGCATGATTCCCTTCTTATTATTCAGCTCAAATCCTCTCTTCTCTTGTTTCTTCTCCCACAACATTGATCAAGAAAAGAACACTAGACTAGTAACCAAATGACCAGGGTTCTCGGATTTCCTGATCTATATAGTACAGGTTACATTGTTGTCCTACCAACATCACAGAGTTGTGATGGTCAATGGGATAATATAAGTCATAATGAAAAGGTGCTGAATGGCCTATGTAATATATTTTGGGGTAACTTTAATTCAGTTTTGTGTTAAGTTGTAAAAGCCACATTTCTTAACTGTTTCTCCCCTTCCCCCAGCTGTACTTGTCTTTCCCAGCCCCAGCCTATAGGTATTTCCTCTCAAACCATTAACTCTTCATTCAAGGTACTACCTCCTTTTGTCCTAGCAAACCAAACCCATCCACTCGCAAATCAGGATGGGAACATCTCATTTG
>CM053580.1:154941870-154967288 GCA_028627135.1 Pseudochirops cupreus
GGGGGAGTGAATGTTGGAGTGGACCTCTGTCTTGTTAGTTACCCTAGTTAGGATAGAATCTATCAGAAATTAGATATGGACCAAGATTCTCAATATAAATGTTTCTTGACAGTAATTTAGGAAATCATTATTCATATGATTCATATGCTATAAAAAAGGCAGGTAAGAACATTCCTAGACATGGAATTTAAAGTGAGATTATATTCTAAGGAAGAAGGAAAGAAAGAGAGAAAGAAAGAAAGAGAGAAAGAAAGAAAGAGAGAAAAAAAGAAAGAAAGGAAGGAAGGGAAGGGAAGGGAAGGCAAGAGAAGGGAAGGGAAGGGAAATTCTAGGATACCAAGAAATTTTCCTGTAGATCCTTCCTGTGCCACATTCAATTTTAGGCCAGATTTTTCTGCTATAACTCTGTATAAATGAAAAATAATTTGTATTGGTGGAAACCCAAGTTAATTTTGATGCTACCAATTCGGTGCCTATCACTGCTAATTATCCACTCAAATTATATTTAGTGCACAATCCTTTTAAAGAAATTACGTGACAAAATTGAGCAAAACAAGCATGTTTTATGGGAAAAATTGTAGTTGTTCTGAATTATTATTTGGGAGCACTTGTGACTTTCCAGTGGGAAGAGCAGTTGAACTTGAGGTTAATTGTTGATTATAAACTAATTTTCTCTATGCTCCAGTTTTGTTCAGTAAGGTATTCAGAAGTATTATTTCTGTCAATATGAATAAAATTTGCTATTTTCCCAGGATGAATAAAGATGCTGCACATCCTTCAATCCTGAAATTCTGTTTCTGGAGAAAGTGTAATGGTCCATTCCCATCATAAGGATGCATCCACTTATAGTGACATTTCCTCTAGGGACAGCATTGACGGCAACGCTCTTCTCCCAGGCAGCTGCATTTGAACATTATGTAGAATCCACACACACATGCACTCTCACATTGAAGTTTTCTTCCTGTCCAACATAGAACTGCATGGTTACCAAAATGAACGATTAATGGTTGAAAAAGTCTGAAAAATGGATATCCCTTTGACCTTTCTAAGGTTTGTCATTTAGTTGACATACCCATTACCTCAGAAATCAAATGTGTTTGTCTAAACATTATTCTGATGTTTAGTTTGGGCACTAAAGGGCAGACAGATGACCAGTAAGGCGCTGACAGTGATCAATTCAGTCTCAAATCTTGTCACTTTCACTGTTTATTCTGCTATCCATCTCCTCTTGGCCTGCCACCACAGCCACTTTCTGCTGTTCAGGCACTTTTAAAACTAACAATAATCCAATTTGTAATTGATCAATGAGAATGTGTGGTCGGTAAGCAAAATGACAAAGTCTGCATGCAACCACTGACCACAATCAGGTGGTGTATTTTATATAGGGCTGAATATAAAATTGGAAATGTTAACAGTTTTCAGTTTCCTCTCAGGAGTTTTCAACCAGAGCCTTTAACTTCCCTTATGTAAGCAGAAGGTCATGATCTGAAGGAAAATCAGTTATAAGACCATTTAAAAAAACTAATCAAATATTATCCATAAAGGGATTTTGGATAATTCATATTCTCCAAAGGAGATATATACACACACATATAGATACATACACACAGAGGATGTATACATATGTATATAATATACATATATTCATACATAGATATACACATATATATGTGTGCATATAAATATATACATATAAATATATTCACATAAATACATACATCTTGTTATTGTTGTTTAGTTGTCTTAGTTATATCTGACTCTGTGAGCCCGTTTGGGGTTTTCTTGGCAAAGGTACTAGAGTGCCTTGCCATTTCCTTCTCCAACTTATTTTATAGATAAGGAAACTGAGGCAGGCAGGGTTAAGTGACTTGCCTAGGGTCACACAGATAGCAAGTATCTGAGACCAGATTTGAACCACAGAAGATGAGTCTTCCTGACTTTAAGTCTGGTGTTCTAACTACCATTTCACCTACCTGCACACATGCATACATGTATGTATATATATATATGCTCACATATGTGTATGTATATATGGGTATATGCATATATATATGTACATATATTATATATGCACACACTTCATTTTCATCCTATTGAATATTTGTTTAATGGGCTGGAATGTGCTAGGTGCTACAATAGTAAAAAGCAACAACAAAATAAAGCAGTACCTTCTGGATATGAAAAACAAGGACTTGGAGAAATTGAGGATGACTGAGGTTAAAACCTGAGTAACTAGAAAGATGATGGTGCCCGTGGCAGAAATGGAGTTGTTAGGAAACATATACTAATAACTTTTTTTTCAGATATGTAGGGTTTGATGTATTCACAGGATGTTCTGTTCTAAATATACAATAGATCCTCAAAGAACTTATAATCTACTAGAGAAATAAAATATACATGAACATATATGCATATAGAAAACAATGTTAACACAGAAGACATATAAAAGTTCAAAATGATAACAAAAGAAACACAAACCAACTTCTATGTGAAGTCCAAAAGATCATTTTCAATGAATAGAACAGTGAAGGCTTCATGGCAAAGTTTGCATCAAGTTGGGACTTAAAGGATGGGTAGGAAGTCAAAAGGTGCAGAGGGGGGAGGAAGAATGACTTAGGGAATTTATAGTAAAGGCCCAGTGGTAGGAATACATGTTTGGTTAATACTAAGTCTTATAGTTTCATGAGGTCAGAGTGATTTCAGAGTGTGGGGACTACTGAATTTCAGACTAAGGTGTATTCACTCTCTTGAATAAGCATTAGGAAGTCATGGAAGAGTTTTGAGTAGAATTGCATGATTGCTTCTGTGCCTTAAGAAGATTAATTTAGTAATGATGTGAAGAATATATTGAAGGAAAGACTGGTGGCAGAAAGGACCATCTTAGGATGAAATATCCCAGTAAAGAGGTAGTGAGGGTGTGGTGGCAGTGGGCCTGGAAGTGAGGGGAAGGATGAGAGATCTAGAATCAACAGGACTTGTAGGAGATAAGGTAAAAGGAGTCCATAATAATAATGACTAATATTTATATAGCACCTTAAGGTTTGCAAAGCATTTTACATGCATCATTCCACTTTATTGTAATTATAAACATGTGATACAGGTGTTATTATTATCTCCATTGTACACATGGTGAAACTGAGGCTGATAGAAGTTGAGTGATTTGTCCAGGGACAAACAAATTTTTAGACAGTTCAATAACCCTCTCTTTTTCTATGTTATTAATGAAAGAGTAATGTTATGTTTGTAGGAGTATACTTTTCTCTCTGAAAATTGTTTTATGTTCATCCCCGAAACATTAGTATTCTTATTTCATCACTGTTATTTTCTTTCATATAATTGTCAATTATTTCTTTGATTTGTTTTCTGAGTTATTCATTACTTAGTATTTCATTGGGGTCTCCATTCGGGTCTATGTTTTTGTTTGTAGTCCTGTATCAGCAAGGACCCTAGCATATCCAGGATGGCTGCTAGCACAGGTTCTTTGATTTGTTTTTCTAAAGGAAAGCAACTCAAAAGGGGTTAATAGTCTTACTTTAATCAAACATATATGTATATACATATATACATATACATACATACACCCATATACATATATACAAATACACACATACACACACACACACACACACACATACTTCTCTTAGTTCAGGGGAAAAAGTTAGCACCCTAAACTTCTAAAAATAGAAACAGAAATTACAAAGCACATAAAAAATACAGACAGAGAAAATGACACAATTCAACAACCCAACAGAGAGGGCTTCTAGCTATCTGACCATTACATAATACAGTGTTAGTTACCAGAGAGAAAAGCACCCAACATAAGAGTTTTCAAAGCCAGAGGGCTCAATGGCTGCCCAGAGCCTTATCTGACCAAATCACACAACTCTTTCCATAAGTGAGCCCCAAAGCAAAATCTCACTTGAGGGTATATGTATGTACATATGTATGTATATATGTATGCATATTTATATATGTGTGTGTGTGTGTGTATATATATAATGTGCGTGTGTGTGTGTGTGTGTGTGTGTGTGTGTGTGTGTATCCTCCAGGGTCAGAAGACATCACAGCTTTTGTGACCCACTGCTTAATTATGAAACAACAAAAGATATGTGCCTTCCTGAAAAACAAGCCTTCCTAAGCAAACTTCTCTTGTTGGGCTCCAAGTGAGGCAGGGAAGATCTTCAAATTCCCTTACCATTACCAGTCCTTGAGCTGATAACTCATTTTTGTTGCATTATGGTTTGTAGAGGATGTGTTTACAATATTTGCCTTTTTACATTTGCAGTATCTCTGTGCCCTAAAAGGTTACCAATTTTTGTAAAAGTTCTATGTGAGAAATGTATGTATATATTTATGGATGTATGTACATATATGTATCTATGTTTCTGTATATATTATGTATGTATTTCTGCATATATGTATATATATGTTAGTTTTCCCATTTAGAAGTTGCTATGTTTTTTTTAGCTCTACTTCCTCCCGCACCTTTTTCAGTGTTATATTTTCTGTTTTGTATAGCCTTCTGTTAGATTTGTTTAAAACTGAGAGAAGGATGTTAAAGTTTCCTGCTATTACTGTATTACCACCTATCTTTTCATGTAATTCAGGCCATATTTTTCCTTTTTGAATTAAATCTTAAGGCATTTGGAGCATTTGTTTTGTATGATTCTTTCAAGTATAATGTACTTTCTTTTTAAAAACTGAATGTTTGTTTTTGTTTTGTCTGATAACATGATTGCTACTTGTATTTATTTATATCCACCTGATTGTAGTAAAATTGTTCCAGCCCCTGATTTTTATTCTCTCCATGTGTTTACTTTTTAGCTTAATTCACTCTAAGGCAACTCTATTCCCACAAGTTCTCTTCTTCTTCCTCTCAAGCCCTATCCTGCTTTGAGTTAGTCAGCACTTTCTCTAGTTTTAGATTTTTGCTTAACTTAACTCCTTTTTATTTCTTTCATTTACCTTATAATCTAATTCTTCCCCTCCTTTTTTCTTACTCAACTAAGTAGTTAAGTAAATTGTTCCTTCAACTTCTTTTGTTACTTTTTTTCTTTATCTGTGTTTTTCCCCTAAAGATTTCTTTCCTTTATTTTTTTCATGAATTTATTTACCTTTCCGTTTATTTTACACCTTTCCCTTTAGATCTATTGCTCTTATACCTATTTATTCTTTAGTCTTTGTATTCTCACAGAATTAAAGTTTTAAAAATATTTATTTTGAGTTCTCTCTTTTAATACTTTTTTATATGTTTCTATGTATGCTTTCATACCTTACCTCTTCATTTTTATGTTTTTGAGCCATTTTCCAGTTGTGTCCAACTCTTCATGACCCCATTTGCAGTTTTCTTGGAAAGGATACTGCAAAGGTTTGCCATTTCCTTCTCCCGCTCACTTATAGATGAGGAAACTAAGGCAAATAGTATTAGGTGACTTTTCCAGAGCCAGACGGCTAGCAGGCATCTGAGGTCAGATTTTAACTCAAGAAGATGAGTCTTCCTGATTTCAGGCCCAGCATGGTATCCATTGCACCTTATCTATCTATCTATCTATCTATCTATCTATCTATCCATCTGTCTATCTACCTACCTACCTATCTATCTATCTATCTATCTATCTATCTATCACCCATCTATACCCATCTCTCCATATATACATATAGATAAATCTATATATAGAAATTTTCCTATGTTGCTGGTTGTGTTGTGTTGTTCATTACTGTTATCTCCTGCCATCATCTTTAAAAATTTGTAATGAAATATCCTCTCTGAGACCAAGTCCTTTCTCTATTCTAGATGTCAGTTGCTCCCAGGAAGTTCAATTCTCTTTCTTCTAAGGCCAAATGCTCCCATCAGAGTCACAACATTCTCTCAGCGGTAATGAATTTTTTAAGCATTTGATGTTCTCTCCTATTACAGAATATTTCTTTCCCTCACAGGAGTTCTTCAGTGGGATCCTTTCTGACTTCTAAACTCAGATTTCTCCCTTTCTCCCCCTCACCTATTTCAATTCTCTCATTTGCCTCTTCACTCATCCTCCTATACCCCCTTTTCTTCCTGAGAGATGATAGGGATAATTTTCCCTTTATTTCTTATTATTGACTCAGTTAAGGTACATGACCTCTATTCTCCTTTATTATGTTTCCTGCTTCTCCTTTTTTATGTTTCCCTGCATTCTGCAGTTTTGTCCTTCCCCCATACAAATATACTTTGGTGTCTCAGGCCTGTTCCTTTATATCACTTCTTCATTTGAAGTTCCACTCTTACTCTTAACTCTTTGTGCACTATTAGAAAGTCATCTCTTAATTGTCCTCTGATTGTTTTTTTTGTTCTTATTGTTGAGCTCCATAGGTGTTTCTCTCTCTCTTTTTTTGGGGGGGAGGAGTTTTCTTGCGGTGATTTATTTCATTACTTGTTCTTTCCTTCTTTGTTGTTTTTGTTTGGGATATTTGCAAATCAAAAATTTACCAAAATCTATGGGGCGTGGAGGTTGAGAGGAATTTTCCATATCTTTCTCTTTCATGGAATGTCCATTCTGTTTGATGGATGATTAGGTCAGGTTTATAATTCTGTCACTTTCAATGTATCTTGAACTACCTTGCTCTCCAGAACCCATTATTCTATTCTCTTCTGCAGTTTCTGAATAGTCTTGTAGTACTCTTCCTTACATTAGAAGATTTTTCCTCCTGGTCAATTGCAGAATTTGTCATTAGAATTGTTCAATTTAACCATTATGTCCTGGAGTTTGCAGTATAGATTTCCCCTCTCCCCATCTCCTCCAAGAGACCTGTGGATTCTTTTTGTGTTTAGAAGTTCTGTAAAGTTTTCTTGTATCACTTGTACAAGTTTTTTGACTTGTCTTGTTCTTCTGGAGGCCTCTGATTTTTAAATTGTTTCTATGCATTGTTTCTTTGAGATCAATGTGTTTTTGCTTGTATAGAAATCATGTGTTCTTTTTCAATTATCAGTTGTTCCTTCCCTTCTTCCAAATTGTCTTTTATTTCTGTGCATTTGTACTTCTAACCAGTCATTCTCTCAATTCTTTTGGAGAGACTTTCTATTATGAATTTGTCTTTCTATTTTGCCAATTATTTCTGCTATATAGGACAGACATTTTGCTTTCATGCCTTTATTTCTCTCTTGAACCATCTGGAAACAGCTCGCAATGATTCTGTGACTTCTTGGGAATTCATGGGGTCCTCTGCCCCATTATGTATTGATTAATTTCCCCCTGCCTTACAATATTTATTTAGACATGTATAGGACTCATTTTAACTTCTGGAACTAATTTGTCCTTTAGTTATAAATATCTCCCATATTGCTATCTGCTTGTGCTCAAGGTTTTTCACTGAATTTTCTTCCTCCTGAGATGTCTGGTAATTTTAGTTGTTCCCTCTTTTTATCTTGA
The DNA here is from genome assembly GCA_028627135.1 of Pseudochirops cupreus. NCBI lineage: Eukaryota > Metazoa > Chordata > Mammalia > Diprotodontia > Pseudocheiridae > Pseudochirops > Pseudochirops cupreus. Next base: position 154,949,277 of record CM053580.1, read on the forward strand.
TTACTCTTTGAGGCATGAACCTAGGGGTGGTATACCTGACTCAAAAGGTATATGGAGTTTAGTTTCTGAGTGTTATTCCACATTGTTATCCAGAATGGTTGGACTAATTCACAGTCAATAGTGCATGAATATTCTTATTTTCCTACAGTGCCTCTAATTTTTGTCAATGTCTTCTTCAGACATATTTGTCACTCTGATAGGATTAAGGTAGAATCTGAATGTGGCTTTAATTTTTATTTCTCTAATAATTAGTGAATTTTTTTTTAAAAAAATGCTTCTTCATTTCCCTTGACCATTTATATATTAGGCAATGACTCTTAGTCTTACAAAATTGTGTTAGTTATATACCTTGGAAATGGGATAATTACAAGAGAAATTTTCAGTAAAGATCCCAAGATCTCCGCCCCCCTGCCAATTCTATTATCTATTTCTCTTCTAATTTTGGCTACATTGGATTTGTTTTGGCAAAATTTTTGGTTTTATGTAATCAAAATTGTCCATTTTTATCTTGTTTGATTCTATCACTTTTTAGTTATGACTTCTTGTCCAATCCATAGATCTGAAAGGTAATTTCTTTTTTATCCCTCTAATTTGTTCATGATGTGTCCTTTTATATATTTAGGTCATATATCCCCTTGGAGTTTATCTTGCTATAATATGTGAGGTGTTGGTCTAAGCCAAACTTTTGTTAAACTGCTTTTCAATTTTTCTGGTAATTCCATTCACCAGTTCCTGGAATCTTTGGGTTTATCCAAAGCTGTTTTTGTTTGCTTTTGTAAGTTACACACCTAATCTCTTCCAAAAATTGATCTCTTTCTCTTTATCTCATTGCTACTTTAATGATTACAGTTTGAGATGTGATACTGATAGATCTTCACACTTTTAAAAATTATTATTAAAAAAAAATCTTGAACTTTGGTTAATTCCATATTAATTTTGTTATTTTTTAAGCTTTGTAAAATATTCTTTTGGGAATTTGACTGGTACTATGATGACTAACAACTAATTCTGAGGCGATCATTTCCTTTTTCTTATATTAATTAACTCTCTATGAGCAATTAATGTTTCTCTAGTTATTTGTCCATCTTTATTTCTGCAAAGGTTGTTATAGTCCCTTGGTAAATATTAGTAGATCCTCTCCCAAATATTTTATAGCTTCTGTAGTCACTTTTTTGAGGAATTTCTTTTTTTTTTTCTTGCTCTTCCAATATTAGCCTTCACTGAACTTTGGGAACCAATAACAACTTCTTTAGTTGCAGGTCAATTTGAATGTTTTCTTGTTTACTGACAATTATTTAAGCTCTTTTGTAGCAATACTTTGCTCCTTAATGGCTTTGTTTTTCCTTTCCAGCCTCTTTCCTTATCTCTCAGGAGTGATTAATCCTGTTTCATTGTGAAGCTTGAATCCTTTTTGAAACACTTGACTTTCCACACCAACAGTTGCTGCTTTGTTTCTAATATTGAAGGGTGCTTTTTCAGAACTTCAAAGTTTGTACCGTTTCTCACCATACTATACATTATTTTTTAAAAATAATTTTTAATTTATGGAATTTAAAAAAGCATTTTCATAACAGTACAATAAAAAGATTATTGCATATGAAACAATTAATCTACTATGTACAACTTGCTACTCCTTTCAAATATATGACAAAATTATCACGTAAACTTCTTTTTTTCCCTTTTTTACTTCCCTCTCCTACCTGCCCCTCCTCCTGTTCTAGAGCTGGCTACCATTAGACCCAAATAGGTGTGTGTGTGTGTGTGTATACGCATCTATACATACATACATACACACACATATATGTAAAATTGTTCTGTATGTACTTCTATTTATAAATTCTTTCTCTGGATGCAGATAGCATCTTTCTTCATATTTTTATAGTTGATTTAGTTATTTATAGTAGTCAAAATAATGTATTTGGTCAAAGTCATTCTTAAAACAATATTGCTATTACTGTATACGATATTCTCTTGGTTTTGTCCATTCTCTCTTCATTATTTCATGCAAATCTTTTCATGTTTTTTTCTAAAATCATCGAGCTCATCATTTCTTATACCACAATAGTATTCCTTACAAGCATATAACACATCTTGTTCAGCCAGTCTGCAATTGATGAGCATTTTTGCAGCTTCCAGTTCTTTGCCACCACAAAGAGAGCTGTCAAAGGTTTTCACATATTTTAGAACACCTTTTTATTTTTCCCTAATCATCGTTGGAAATAGATCAAGTAGTGGTATTGCTGGGTCAAAGGGTATAGGTAGTTTAATAACTCTTTGGGTATAATTCCAGATTGTTCTACAAAATAGTTGGATCAGTTCACAATTCCACCAACAATGAATTAGTGTCCAAATTTTTCCACATCCCCTTCAATATTTGTTACTTTTCCCTGTTATCATTTTAGCCAGTCTATCTCAAAGTCATTTTAATTTGCATTTTCTAATCAATAATGATTTAGAGTATCTTTTCATATAACTAGCCATTCTTAAAAATAACCCAATTCAAAACAGTAGAAGAGAGTATTGAAACATCATATAACACACTATCCTGTACTCAGCTGACAGAACTGGCTAACACTGAGAAATCCAATTCAATCAACTTTCATTTGGTCAGCATCAGATGTTCTGAGTCAGACTAGTATTGGTAGAATTATACGTACATGATCATTGCTGACACAAAGTGCTACTACATCAGATTATTGCTTGTCCTAAAGACTTTGCATATTACTTTAGCAGGTCAGATCTTACATAAGTTATTTAGTATTTGTGTGACCTTCAAAACTCACTTACCTTTTCTGGACCTTCATTTCCTTTACTGTATAATTAAGGGGCTAGACTTCTCAGTTTGATATCCTTTAAGTGATACTTTTTTTTTAAAGGGAATAAAGTAGTAATGTGTGAAGTAAAGCAGCATTACATAGAGGACTCAATGTTAGGATGACATGGATTCAGGTTCTGCTTCTGCTATATTACCTTTGTGACTCTGGGTAAGTCATTGAACCTCTACATTCCTCCCTCCCAAAAAAAACTTTTAAGACTATAAGTGAGAGAGTAGGTATTGCTGGTATAGACGGAACAGGTATACCTATACCAATTAAATCAATGAAATAAAAGGTGTTATCTATCCAAAAATGTCTTCCTTCTTTTATTTAATGAAATATATTCTGCATTGTATTCAGTTTTGTTTTCTTGAGCATGCACTGTGGCCTTTTTATCCACTATTGTAAGAGAATTAGAGAAGATCTATCTTCTAAGACTCCTTAAGGAAATCCTGAATAGGTGAAAATCAGTCAAATTCTCAGGTTATCAGAGAAATTTTTGACAAAATGAATCAGAGAAAGTAAGTCTTTGGAAGGTCTATGAATCGAGCTAATCCATGAAAGCCCAGAATTTAGGGATGAGTTATATGCTTGACATGGAAAAATAAACAAAACAAAAAAGTGTTATAAGCACTTGCCCTGGGCAAATTTTCTTGACTGAATTATTCATATAGCTACAAATATTTCAAAAAGAAAAGGCCTCACCTCTGAGGTGTTCTTTACCTGATATAATCAGAAAAATAGAAAGGACTTAGGGAACCTTCATTTTGAGTAGAAGAATTTGAGATCCATAAAGACTGAATAATTTACTGAGCACTACATAGACAATGTGAAACAGAGATGGTATGCCGATCTACAGAATAGAAATAGGGGTGGATGTGCCTTTCTTCTTCCATTTATCTATCTCAAACTTACTCATCCTTCAAGGACTAGGAAACATCCAACTCTTCTATGAGGACAACTTGATGATATTAGCCCACACTAATATTGCCCTTCCTTGCAGATCTGCTGCCAACTATTTATAGTACATGCTTTGAAACTCAGCCAACGTTGTTTAGCACTATCCCTTAACAATTTCATGTATTTTATTCCAACTAGATTGTCATTCAGAGAAGACACTTTATATCACCCTTAGGGCCCAGTAAAATTCTACACTACATATATAGAGTGGGGTACTCAATAAATTCTTAATGAATAAAGGAATGGTGTGGCATATGAATGTAATGGAATACTATTGTGCTGTAAGAAATGATGAATAGGCAGACTTCAGAAAAACCTGGAAAGACTTTTATGAACTGATGCTAAGTGAGGGGAGCAGAACCAGAACACTGTACACAGTAACAGCCATAGTGTGTGATGACTGATTTTGATAGGCTTAGTCCTTCTCAGCAAATGCAAGTACCTAAAACAATTCCAAAGGACTCATGATGGAAAATGCCATCCACATCCAGAAAAAGAACTATAGAATAGGAATACAGAGTGAAGTATACTATTTTCTTTTTTGTTTTGTTTTTCTTCCTATCTCATGGTTTCTCCCATTAATTATAATTCTTCTATGCATCATGATTAATATAAAGATGTGTGTTTAATAGGAATATATGTGTAGAGCCTATATCAGAATGCATGCCATCTTGGGGAGGGAGGGAGAAGGGAGAGAGAGAAAATTTAAAACTTAAGGAAGTGAATATTGAAAACAAGATATAAATTAATGAATTGAGAAAAAAATAAAGTCCAACAACATACTCTAATAAAAAAGTATTAAAGGATTAGATTTATACACTTTCAGAGAGGGTATTCTGTTGATACATACTTCTTTGTGAACTATGATAAATCATGATAAAAGTGTAAAGTCCCAACATAATATGATTTCTGTTTCTGGCTTGTGTTATAAACCTGGGTTAAATGTGAGAGAGACTTATTTGCTCCTTGGAGACCTTTTGAAGGAACTGCTGGACTTTGTTTTCCTTCTTGAAGAGGACCAATGACATCAGCAAGGTGATGTCTTGACTAGTAAGTGAATTGGATTTATGGGAGAGATGGGTAAAGTCATCAGTCTCACTCTCTCTTCCAGAGCCATCTGGGTACAGTGACAAGATATAAGCCAAGATGACTGGAGATGGTCCAGGATACAGGGGAGATCTTGTCCTTCTTTGAGGTTTTTCCCAGGTCTCAGTTTGTCTGAGGGAACATCCATTCAGTGATTAAGACTAGGAAAGAAATGAGGCAAAAAATTGCTTCTTTTACCTACTTAAAAAAATAAGTCTGGGAGGGGAAGTCCCTCAGATTAGAGCAGAAACAATTGCTATTTTCACTCACCTTGAGCCAACAAAACCCAAACAGTGACCAACAGAGCCTTGGGTTGGGGCCTTTATTGGTCAATCAGCGAAATCCAGTGATTTGGGTTTAAGACCTAGTCAAGCAGTTCCATTTGAATCTAATGGACTTTGTCAAAGTCTGGTTTAAGGGAGCTCCATTTCAAGAAATTTACATTCCTTTTGGCAGAACTTCCAGAGATAAGTATATGATTCCCCATTTGGAGGAAGGAAGGAAGGAAGGGAGGAAGAGAAGAAGGAGAGAAAAGGAAGAGAAACTATCATAACCTTTGACCTCACTAAATGAAGCCAAATAAGGGTGTTGGTGTCAAATGACTTTCACTTCACATTTTGATATAGTAACAAAAAGCAAAACTTCCATAAGTGATGGTCACACGCAGTCCTTAATTTGCTTTTTATTTATTCAAGGAGCATTATTAATTGTCTTTGTTGTTGTTACTGTTGCTGTTTAATTGTTTTAATTGTGTCCAGCTCTTTGTGATCTCATTTGGGGTTTTCTTGGCAAAGATGCTGGAGTTATTTGTCATTTCCTTCTCCAGCTCATTTTATAGATGAGGAAACTAAGGCAGTTAAGTGACTTACCCAGGATCACACAGCTTAGTAAGAGTTTGAAGTCAGTTTTAGACTTAGAGAAATGAATCTTCCTGACTTGAGGCCTAGTGCTCTATTCACCTTGCCACTTAGCTACCCATTGATTGTCCAATGTATGCATTATATTGAACCATTTTGGAGAGTGTTATGGAGGATCTTGGGTCTGTGATTTCTAAATGTGAGTAATTCTTTCTGTGGAAATGCTCTCTATCAATGCAGATTGGCATCTACTCTTGAATTTACAGACTGAGACAGTTACCTCATGAATTTCAAGATTAAGTAGGCTCATAGTCTATTCACACAGCTAGTCTGTGTCATAGGCAGGCCATGAATCCATTTATTTCTGACTCCAAGGCTAGCTTTCTATCCATTGTTTCTTTTTGGGTGTGACATTTTGTAACTATTTAAATGAAGTTCAATTTAGTTTTCATCCACACTGACTGACTGTAAACTTTTGAAAGTGGTGACAGGCACATAAGTAACCAACGTATACAGCTTGTTTGGTGAATCTTCATCCTCATGGCGTTTCCTGGACAGATGCACTCAGATATGGTATGGGACGTTCCTTATTCCTTTGGCCCAAACAGCTTTGTTGAGTCTGGTGTCAATGCATACATCTGGAGTTCCCATTTCTTTCATGGCAAATATGCAGATTTCCTTTAGAGCCCCAGGAGCTCGCTTTTTGAAGCCTACACTGTGCATCCACTTGTGGATGTTGATGGTGTACTCCCGGGTCACCACCTCGTTTATGGCTGAGTGCCCCTTCTTCTCTCCACCCTTCTTTGTGGGGAGCCATCCTGCCTGGGACCAGGTTGAAAAGCCTCCATTGTTTCTTAATACTGAATCATGAAAGAAAGAAAAAAGCAAAATATGGTCTGTGAAATTCAAGCAATTTGTGGTCTAAATGGGGAGGCAAAATTCTTATACCTGAAAAGGAAAGAGTACAATTACAAGGCAAAGTACAAACGGGCTGCATACACAAGAACCCTGGCTATGTAAAACAAACAAAAAGAGCATAAATAAGACACCTGGGGCATGTTTACTGGGGTGTTTAGAACTTAAATGTTAGTTTACGTGTTTGACACATCTTTTATGACAGTTATATGTGTTTTTTTTTTAATGACATTCTCTCTAAAGCTGGAGCCACATTTGACCTGTCCCCTGGAAATCAAATCTGCATTTCTACATTCTCTTTGTGGAACGTTGTGTGTGAATTCTCTACAATGATATTTTTCTTCTGTCCAGTGGGACACCAGTTTCCTTTCTATTTCTTTGTAAGTTAACATTCCATTCTTTTATTCTCAGCCTTATTATAGTGGTTTTGCATATAAATAAAAGCCAAAATAGAAGTTTGCTCCTGTGATTCAGCACCAGTCTGTTAAATAAAGCGTATGCTGCTTTATTCAGCCTGGAGAATGATTCTTACAGAATCAGAGCTTCCTGGTCTTCAGTCTTAGTAAATGAATAACATCTGTTCACCTAAAGTAGTGTTGTTAAACTCAAGTAGAATCAGGGTCACCAATCTGTACATAAAGGATCTCTGAGGGTAGCATATTTATTTAGAAAGACACAGATTAACAGTGCTTATATTCTTTTGTATTTTTTTTTTTACTTATTTTGTTAAGTATTTCCAAAATGTATTTTAGTCAGCTGCAGGTCACATGTGAAATTACTGTCAGCTGCAATTGTGTTTGACAACTCTGACTTCAAGTGTCCTGAAGTTTCAAAGAATAAAGACAAATTTAGTCCTTCATGTTACAGTATTGAGTTTGACTCATTGTTTGGGGAGTTGAGATCTAGACCACTGGTATTCTTGAGATGGCACAACAGCTTCTTGGAGTTTCGTAGAGTCCTATGACTGGGAATCAGGAGCCCTAGATCCTAGTTATGATTATTTCAGTAATTATCCACATTGTGAGATACCTTGTCTTCCTAGGATTCAGTTTCTTCATCTATAAAACCAGGGTATTAGACTAAATTAATTTTAAATTCCTTTCTACCTCTAACAATCTATGAAGATAATAAAGGTTCCTTTGATTCCTGGTGAAGAAGGATAAGAGGTTTTCTAGCTATGTACTAATTTTCTCAACTATTCTTAGCTCTTAATTAAAAGTCTGTTTTTCTGGTCTCAATGTATTTCTTGAATTTTTCTATTTCTTTCTGTATCAGTATTACAAACTGCAAGCATGAGGGTAGTATGGATAGAGAAAAAGGGAAGTTTTCTTTGGAGACAGTGTAATGGTAATATAAATGAGAAGATCTTTCCCATTCATTAAGAGACCTACGTGACCTGTTTAAGGCACATGGAAACCTAAGACACATGAATTTGAGTCATGTGAAGCCTATGGTGGGAGGAGCTTGTTGAAAGGGTGGAGCAGGAAGGGTGGAACAGAGCCCAGAGGAAGTTGGTCAGAGGAGTTAGACCTGAGTGAGAGAGAGGAAGCAGACTAAGTTATGAGTGCTTGTTTGTGGGAAGGCCTAGCAAGGGTCTCTAGCGGTTCCTCCTGCATTGTTACTGTGTATAGATTTCTTTGTTGCTATAATGGATTTGGCTTTCTGGTGTTTAAATAAATGTTTTGGTTCTGTCTTCCATGTGGAAAGCCTGTTATATTTTGTGATTCAGAATTACACTGGCATATTCATAGCCACCAGAGGCTTTATGAATATTGTATTGGCACTACAGACAGTTAATATAATCTGAGATGCTTAAAGATAGCAGTTGTTTTTTTCAGTGTATTTTGGAGGAGACCTTATAACAAGTTCTGTTTCTGGAGCACAGTTCACCTTGGACTAAAATGTCACTGGTAGTGGTGGTGATAAGGAGTGACCATGCCCTCTTCTCCTTTTTCTACCTGCCATGTGCCAGAATTCTTATATTAGCAGACACACCCCTTCCCTTGCTTCATCACCTTTGTCCTAGAACCTGAGCAACTCAGCACACCTGGGATCATTCAGGATCATCAATGAACGTTAAGTGCATGAGGCTCCTCCTTCTTCCTTCTCCTCTTTGTTCTCCTCCTCAGACATTCTTCATCACTGGAAAACTCTTTGGGAATAAGGAATATATCTCATACTTCTCCCTAAGTTTTCCTGGCACTTTACACAAAATCCCAAAGAGTAACCACTTGTAGCAATAAGACAAAACTGTTGAACAATCTCTGTTCTGTACAGCTTTATTCCTGTGGGAACCCAGGCTCTGGTGAGATGGCATCTCTTTTCTCACACTAATTGGCTTGTTAAGTCTCCTACCGTGGGGAAAATTTTACTAATAGCTTAGGTCTTGGCTCATATCTAGGATCCCCTATATAGGGGGAGGAAAAGGGTTACTCAATGCATAGTATGAAGCAGGGCATGAGTCATGTAATTTATTCCTGTGCACAAAAAGGAATATTAAGCAAAAGAACCATTAATAGAATGAGCAAAACAAAATTCAGTAACCTAACTTATTACTATTATTATAGGCTTTCAAAAGGTTTACATTTAGCATTCATGGCAACAAAGCAATTTGCAAGACTACTAATTAGCTATTTGACATTTCAGCTCAGCTCAGCACCGTCTGATCCACTGGTATAATGAACAAATTTGGTTTTAGCCCCTTTCTGGTGATAACTCTCTCCAATGCTGAAACTTCCCTAGTCATCTGCCCATTCCTGTCTCTCCTATAACCAACTGTTATTCTCATTAGTCCCAGGACCTTTAAACTTTTCAAACACACAAGGTTACTGCCAGTACTGGACGTATCCACCATGGAATACTCAAGAGTCATGGTCAAGTAGGAGACAAAGTCTCTGAATTCTGCTTGAAACAGTCCTCATACTAAACATAGCTGAAGTGTTATTCTCCACTTCCCAATATTATTCACCCTCATAGGCAATCTTTTGCCAAGGCCTGTTGATTTTATCTTTGCAACAATTCTTGAATATGTTATTTTCTTTCCTCTGATCCTGCCATCACCCTGGTGCCTACCCTCATTACTTCATGCCTGGACTGTTACAACAGCCTTCTGGTTGACCTAACAGCCCTGCATCTCTTCCCATTACAATATATCCTCTATTTAGCCTCAAAGTAATTTTCATAAAATGCAGGTCTGATCATGTCACCTACTCAACAAATTCCACTTACTGTCACCTTGATGTAACACCATGCACAAGCAGATTCCTAAAAGAATACTACTGTGAACAGTTTTTAAGGTTTGGATTACACAGTATAGTGAATGCTCCATTTATTCCATTACAAATCAAGGCAAACATTCACAACAAATCATAATATAATATTCACAACATTACATTTTATCACAGAAAATCACAATATAGTGTTCATAACAGCTTAACATTAGAATGACCACACAGTTTTCACTACAGTGGCCACAATATTTAGAACAAAGAACAAAAGAATAATCATCTGGTTTCCCTAAGGGGGAAACCCTCCTTACTTAATCATTCAATTGATTCACAATACAATAATCAATCTTCCACTCATGGGGCAACCATAGATTAACTTAATCAGTCACTTATCTAGCAATCAGTCACTAAATACAATCATTGGGAAAAACAAAAAAACAAAACAAAACAAAACAAACAAACAAACAAACAACAACAAAAAAAAAAAAACCACACAAATCCTCCACCCCTTGGTGTCCAGCAAACTTCAGTTTCACCAGGCATTCTATATCCAAGGAGAGGCCTTTTCTTCATCTTGACTCAGGGTGGTCTCTTAGATTCCCTGGATCCCCTTCCATGGTCCCAGCTCCTAACTGAATCCACCAAACAGTTGCCTGGATTCAGAGGCAGACAGCTCCCAGGTCCTTGTCCAGTTTTCTGGGCAGTCCCTGGCACACACCGAAGTTCACAGGGTCTAGCACATCTCAAACCCTTCACCACTTCTATTGCCAGGAACTCAAGGATCCACCAAGCCATGAACCAACAAAGGCTTATCCCAGTCATGTTTCTTCAGTCTTCTGGCAGTTTGGCTGGCCCTAGGATCCAGGAGAAAGCTTGGCCTTCCAGGAGGCCTTCCAGGCAGCCCTCTCAACCTTCTAGGTGGCCTTCACCAGATTCTGGTCTCATAGAAAACTCTAACTCAGTTCTTCAGTCCAGCAGCCCAGCTCCCAGATGCTGGGACAATCCTGTTTCCTCCACCAGGAGCCACCAGGAGGAACATTCCTGGTTCTGTCTCTCTATCTCTAGAATTCTTCTTATATACACACACTGGCCTCCTGTCTCAGCCAACCCCCTCCTGCCATGTCAACAACAGGAGACAGAGCTGAGCTTACACCTTCCATACCTAGCCCTAAGTTACTAAGGGCTAAGTATCTGCTAAAAATTGATTACTGTTAAACTTGAGGATCAAACTCAAAATCCTCTGTTTGGTGTTCAAATCTGTCTATAACTTAATTCTCCCCCCCCCCCCCCATCTTTCTTGTTTTCCTACACCTTACATTCTACCACTAAATACTTTTTGATTCACTGGTCTTTTTACCGTTCCTCCCCAAAAGATACTCCATCCCTCAGCCCTGGGTATTTTCTCTGGATATCCCCCAATGCCTGGAATGATCTCCCTCCTCTTCTCTGCCTCCTGACTTTCTTGTCTTCCTTCAGTCCCGACTAAAATCCCACCTTCTACAGAAAATTTTTCTCAGTCCCTAGCATAGTACATGGCACATCATAGATACTTAATAAATTCTCACTGACTAACACCTTGAGACTCAAAATGAAGAGAGAAATGGTGAGTTAGCTCAATCTCTTTTGTACATCTTATGAGTCATCAACTCCTCCAGTTCAACAATCAATCAGGGAACTCAATCCTCTCAGATTGACAGTTACGTATGACTCTGAGTCATGCATAACTAGAATCCAGACCTTCTCAAGCTTTCATATGGTTGATTATATCCAGGAATGGTGACTGAACTCAGTCCATTGTTGTGGTAAGAAGCATCCCTACTACAAGATCAATAAATATTTGCTGATGATTCCATTTTTTTTTCTACTGAAAAACCATTCTCTTTTTCTTCTACAATCAACTGAGAGGTTTCCATCTAAGAGTTGGGGACTGCAGAGGCAAATACCTCTGTTCTAATTAGAATTTGTGAGCAAATTTACTTTTCTATACTTGCTACTCCCCATGAATTAATGACTAGCAAAATTTGACTTCTTGCTCTAATTCCTATAATTCAGAATTGCCTTTTTCAAAGACAAAAATCCCTTTGCCCTGCTACTTCTTCCAACACTCTCATCCCTACTCCATTCAGTATTCCCCCATTCAATTTCTGTCTTCTGCATTCCCCAACCCACAGTGCCCTTAATAACCTCACTACAAATTCCCTTTTATCCTAGATCTTTTCCTTTCCTATTTTTTAAAAATCTTTAACTCCTCATGGAAATCTAGCTTCCTTCTGAAGACTACATTTCTCGCTACACTCCATAAGGTTTGTTTCTATTTCTCTGTCATCTTATTATTCTCTCTGATATAGGGGTGAGTCAGAAGAATTAGCATATTTACTGCTCATTGATGCTTTCAGGTTCTCCTTTTGCCACCATAACTGAACAGCCTCTTCTTTTTCATCATATTCAGATCCTTGTTTCTGTTGTATCCTGTCATTCTGACCTCTAGATCTCCTAAAGACCTTTCTTAACCTTCCTAATACTATCACATAGTCTTCTTCGGGCCAATTGTTACTCCCTTTGTATGCTTTGGACTTTCCCAGCTTCCATGATATCAGTTTCCTGACTACTTCAATGATGCTCAGCATGTGTGAGCTGATAGTCAGAATGGCTTTCTCTCCTTCCCACCTCACTTCCCACCCAGTGAACACCTGCATCCACATGAATGTGTGTGAGCACACACACATGAACCCACAACTGAACTTGCTCCAGATTCCAGAATTCCTTGTTACATAGTTAGAACTTTTGGTAAATGAAATTTGTGGAATATTATCAATAATGCACTATTCCTCTTATTTCTTTGATCTTTTCTTCTTTTTTTAATGGATTTTTACATTCCAGTTTTCCAGAGTTCTTTTTTTTTTTGGGAGGGGGGGCTACTCTTCTCAGGAGGAAGTTAATGAGATCAGCTAATTCATACTGGATTAGGTACTTTATTACTTCTTCTGGAATATGAATTTATAGTGGCAGAAAGTTTAGTATTAGTGAATGAGACATTTGTTCCCTTCTATGCTCTTATCAGTTACTTATTATGTTATACTTCTGTAAATGGTCATCCATGTCACCTTTAAAAACACATTCTTGATACTTCATACCCAGGGTAGAATGCAAGCAGTAGTGGATTTGCCATCAAAAGACTGCTGTCAAAAACTGGTTATATAACTTGCTAATTGTGTGAATTTGGGAAAGTCACTTAACTTCACTGCTCAATTTTGATATTGTAAATGGAGACTATAACACATGGGTGTGCAACCTGTCTCATGGAGTTTTTGTGAATTTCAAATGATCTAATGTTTACAAAGAACTCTGTATACACACTGATAGATAACAGCCATTCAGTCCCCTACACATCAACTGGGAACTTGATGTCTTCATTCAGGCCTGTACTTACTTTTTGATAATTGGCCAACACAACAATGATGTCCTAGAAAAGCTGTCTCAAGGGGATAAAAATCATAGTTCTCTTGATTTACCTTGTGAGAGCTATAGAAAAAATCTTAATTAGAATAGACTAGACAATTATGAATTTATCTAAATTTCTCTCTCCACCTTTGAATGAATTTCTGTGTGATTTGAGTGATAAATAAACCCCCTTTCCTTGAGAAATCAATAAGTAGGAGAGAACTATTCTTGTTCAGGCAATTTTGCCAATCAGAGTCATGTCAGAGGTGATACTTTGCATCTTTCAGGAAAAGAAAGCACATTTCCTGTTTGTTTAGAAGCAAATTCTTAGCCCATTAAAATGACAAAAAGTTGGACTTTTTTCTGCTGAGACCTACAATTTAAATTGATATTAATTTTTGGAACAATGTGGTATAGTGGACAAAGTATTGGCCTTTGAGCCAGGAAGACATGGGCTGAAGTCCCACCTCTGACATATACTGACCTAGTCTCTATCCTTATTAAAGGATCAGCATCAAAATACTGTCCATAAGTTTAGTTTACTTGAAATTGTCTACATTTCTACTGTTGGCATTTTGCTATTATTCAGTGGTTAATCTGAAAATTATACTAGCCAAAGTGAAATTATTTCTAGACTTCCCCTTCCCTTTCTATGTCTCTATAGCCTATTTGCTATTATGAAGTTGAAATAATTAAAGAATCCTATTCCTTAAATACTTAAGGAAAAATAAAAAAAATTGAAAAGAGAAGTATGAATTACTATTGATGATTCAGTACAGAACCTTTCAGTTCCTATGATGAAAACATAGGAAATGGATTTATATTCTTACCTTGAAGTTCTAATTGTGAAAGTATACAGTCACAGTGTAATAGCAAGTGGTAAGCATCAGCATAAATTTGGTAAAATTTAACATGTATGTGCATATATATGTATGTATGTATCTGTGTTTATATTGTATGTTATTATATAATATACGTTATACATACTATATATGTGTGTATGTTTAACATATGTATGTAAATATACTTGTTTTTTCTAGGTAAAGAGGCTGAAATGCTGGACTTTTTTGTGTCCTTTATTAACTTTATTAAAACTTTATTGTGGCCAATGATTTTGTTAGCACCAATCATTTGCAGAAAAACTAATAGATTCTTTAAAAGATGTGAACAAATTTCTGATATTTCCAAGGGGTAGGGGTACAATGAATCATAGAAAGGTTCCTAAGATTTGCTCCAATGTGTGTCAGAAATCCGACTCTGACCTTCATGTTACATATAATGCCTGACCGTTGCTTCTGTATGACATAATTTTCAATGAAACTTCCTTGTGTGCCCATTGGACTACATGATCCTAGTTATTGGATCATAGATTAGAGTTCAAAGTAATTTTTGAGATCATCTAATGAGCTCCAGAGAGCTTTAAGTGACTTAATGATTTAAGTGACTTGATTAATGATATGCAGTTAGTAATACAAAATTTAAACTGAAATGTTCTGAGACCAGATCCAGCATCTTCCCCACCTCTCCCCCACCCCACTGTTGTCCCCTGCCACGCTATCTTTCACTGATAAAAAAAAAACAAGTTCTATCATTAAGAGGTTTAACATGTGACCTTTCTTGTGTGTTACTGGAGCAGAAATGAAATTTCCTTATTGAATTTGAGGAACTGTGTGGCTAGAAGCAGAAAGGGTCATCAACCAATCATGGATTTTAGATTCACCAAGCATGACAGCAGGAGATAAAAAAGAGAGTTTGACAGTGAACATTAGATTCATTGAGGAAAGTGGTGGATATCCTGAAAGGCAAACTATAGAAGCAGTAAAAATAAAATGTTTCACAAAAGCTCTAGTGTAGTTCTAAAATTTAGTTGCTGTGTACACTCTGTACATAGATGGGTGGTACAATACAATGGAAGAGACTTCAAAAGAGGAGACTTTGTTGAGAGATATTGGTAAAATAATTGTTTGAAAGTGGTGGGTAAGGAAGAGCAGGAGTTGCTGGTGGGGCGGAGAAACAGTGTTCAGGGATAAGAGACTTCCATCAGATATTATTAGGAAGGAGATACTGTAGGGAGAGAGCCAGACTTCCATTAACATGGGGAGATAAAGGGAGAACTTTTGCAAACAGGGGAAAATACAAGGGAGTTTGTTTACAAAAGAAAATGGATGTGAGAGACCAAAATAAACATTAGTTTTTTCCAGTAGATGGATTGAATTGGTGTGATAGTGGTAAACCACTAAGAAAACAAGTAAAAATGTGTGTTACAATTTTATTGATGACTGCAGTTTGACTTTCTCCTAGAGTTAGTTTGAGATTTAAGGTAAGGAACAAGCTAGTATAGCATATCAGCTTTATGTATACTACCTTATATTTTTCTATCCACTTTCATGTACACTATTTCATTTACTACTCATAACAATCTTGTGAAGTGAGTTAGGCCAATGTCATTAACTTCACCTTACAGATGAAAAGTTTGAGGTAAGAGAGGTTGTCACTTGATTAGTCAGACAGTTAATTATAGTGCTGAAATTAAAACCCAGACCTTTTCATTTATAATCTATTGCTCTTTCCAGTACACAATATTGTCTCCTGCTGTTCCCTTCCTGAAGACCCATCAGTTCAGCTAGTCTTATCATTGTTTTTCCTCTGTATTTAGAGAATTAGATATATCTCTTTCCCTTTTCTTGAAGTGGTCACTATAATTTAGTCATTTAAAAAAAGCCCCAGTTACTGTCAGGTAGCCAAAAATCAATGACAACTTAAAGTTTTGCCAAAGGGAAATGAGAATTTATGAAGTCCATGTACTTTGCGGAAAACCATTGTCAATTTTTCCATTGGGAATTCCATGGTGTTCAATCCTTTTGTAATGATTACACTTCAGTTGAAAGTGCTTTGGCGAAACATATGCAAATTGCTTAGATCTTTAATCTAACTTTCTCACTGAACAAGAGTAAAATAGCAGAGTATCTTGGTGATAAAGCTAAAATAAAAGAATTGATCTACTCAGCTTTGTACTTATTCTGCAGACAAACATCACCCACTTGCTCATGTATTTTTTCCTAAATATGATTTGCATCTGAAAAACATCACAAAGCTGATAATTAATCTTCTAGACCAGAGGTGGGGAATCTGCAACCTCAAAGACATGTGTGGCCCTAGGTCCTCAAGTGTGGGCCTTTGACTGAATCCTAAAGTCACAGAACAAATCCCCTTAATAAAAGGACTATCCTTTAAAAAAAAAAAAATAAAATAATATTCTTTGATAGACCTTGCTATGACTTGAGCTAGATTGCCGTAAAGGACCTTTCCAATTCAAAAGCACTGTGATTCCACTTGAGTAACAACATTGCAGTTGAATATTTTACAAATAATGTTTTATACCTGAATATGTATATATGTGTATATACACATATAAATGTGCATGTCTACCTTTCTAGCTATCTATTTATTTATCTATGGAACATATTTGACTGTGTTTTGAAAGAGCACATTAGATAGCTTTGTTGTACATTGCCAACTCATCTCTGTATTAAGATATAAAGATATACATAATGTTGACACAACCAAAGTTTTTTGCAAGAACATTGTTAGCAAATTTGCATAAGTCCACAAACCCTGCTATGAAGTAATTAGATTGACCATTGTTTGATTACTATGGAAATGTGTTGCATAACTATACATATATAACCTATATTGAATTACTTGTTCATAATTTTTTCTTATGCAACATTTGGTTATACTGGGCTTGTTTTCAAAGATATTCGAGCTTGATAGATTCTATAATAACTTGACAAGATATCAGATGAGACTTTAGTAGAAGCAGCATAGTACAGCATTTTTTTTTCCTGATGTAATATAAGGTCAGTTCCCTTAATGTTCTGTTTTTATGGAAGTGATTGTAAAGCCAATCTTTACAAAGCTTTACAAAACTCTCCTGAGAACTGCTACTGTAAATAACTTTAAAGATCTAATCACATGGTATAGTGAACTCTCTATTTATTCAGCAATAAACTAAAGCACAACATTCACAACAATATAACATAACAACTTATTAGAAAGGTGGCCACATAGTCTTAAACAAAACACATCATTCAGTAAGTCACAATCTCTTCAATCAATATGAAGTACCCATCTAAAGTCTTCTTTCATCTTGATTGGAGGCTGGCTTCCAATCATCCTTAAGCCAATCATCCTTAAGGGGTAGTGGAAAGTACAAAGGCCATCCACGCCTAGGTCACAGTAAGTTGCAATATCATCAGTCACCACTGAGTACCCAGGTAAAGTTCTCTTTCATCTTGACTCAAGGCTGGCTTCCAAACCCCACAACTCCTCTTCCATGATCCCAGTTCTTGCCTGGATTCACCCAACTGTTGTCTGGATTCACAGGTAGGTAGCTCTCTGCTCCTGTTCCATATTGCAGCTCACAGGGTCTGCTCCATCCCAAACTCTTTACAGTTTCTGCTTCTAGGAAAACAAAACTCAACAGGACTATAACAATATTTACTCACATTGACAGCACTATCATCTCAATTCACTTTCTGTCTGAGAAATCAACACAAATCAAAAGACAGAGTGCTTCTGTCTGGCAAAATAGCACAATTCAACAGGAAGAATCCTTCTGTCTGACAAAGTAACAATTCAACAGAGTGCTTTTTTTTTAGGTTTAAAAAGGGAGCACCTGTTTGTGTCTAGAATTTATGTATCTTTTTT
>CM053580.1:154967788-155001924 GCA_028627135.1 Pseudochirops cupreus
GATCTCTAGCTTTTAGGCAATCTTCATGTTTCTTGGAAGCTTTTGGTGTGGGAGTTCTGACTGTGTTGTCATCCTCCCATTCCCTGCTTTGATCCTTCTTTTCCCCAAAGAAGGAATCTAGGGTTTGATTGCTGTTCTTACTTTGCTTCCTGTGTTTATTCATGTTTGGCCAGTCCGTGATTTTTTTAGCTCTGTGGAACTCTGCTACCAGAGGGGAAAGCTCTGTCCCAAATCACTGGGGTTTTTCCAGCTGCTGGAGGAGGCTACTAGGGCCCCCCCAAGCTCTGGTGCACTGAAAAAGGGGCCCCAGGACCACCACTTAAGACCACAATCTGGATCCAGGCCACTCAACATGAAAGCACTTGGCCTCTGAATGATTGCTTGGCATCCCTGTAGTCTGCAGGCTGGGAGTTCTGAAGTGGCAATGTGGAGGTGGGTGCAGGACCTTTGCTTCCACCACTTCCTTGCCTGGAGGCAGTTTGGCCAGACCTGCTTTTCTCCCCCAAAAATCCGAGTTCCACTAACCTTTCACTTAGTCCTTTTTTTTTTCTTTGTGGCTTGATATTTCTGGAAACTGCCACAGCTGCCACAAATCTGCTCTTCTGATGCTCCAGCTGCATCTCAGGTTGGCTCATAAGGCTGCCCCCAGGGCTCAGGCGCAATTTCAGGCTGGGCTGGATTTGGCTCCCAGCCAAGTTGCCTTCAGCAGAATGTATATCTGTGTGCGTTTTAGAGCTCTAGAAATTGTTTAGAGTCATATTTTATGGGTATTTTGAGGTGGCTATGTGGGAGCTGCAATATCTTGCTGCTCCTACCCTGCCATCTTGGCTCTGCCCCCCAAGTGTGCTTCTTGTAAACAATATATTGTAGGATTCTGGTTTTTGATCCACCTGTTATCCATGTCCATTTTATGAAAGAGTTCATCCCATTCACATTACAGTTGTGATTTTTACCTGTGTATTTCCTGTCATCCTATTCTTCCTCCTGCCTGTCCTCTCCTTTCTCCCTTTCCCTCCTCCCCAGTATTTCGCTTCTGTCTGCCACCTCCCCTGATCTGCCCTCCCTTTGTTAGTCCCCACCCCCTCTCTTTACTTGTTTTCCTCCTCTCCTACTTTTCTGTCATGTAAGATAGAATTCTATATTCAGTTGATTGTGTAGATGATTCCCTCTTTGAAACAGTGTTAATGAGAGTAAGGTTCAAGTGATGCGGATGCTTGTCACTTACCCTCCCACCCTATTGTCTACTGTAATAGGTCTTTTGTGCCTCTTCATGTGAAATTATTTACTCTACCTCCCCCTTCCTTTTGCACCCATTGTATTCCTCTTTCTCATCCCCTGACTTTTGACATCATTCTCTCAAATTCACATTATACCTGTACTCTCTATTTATATTCCTTCTAGCTGTACTATTAGTGGTAAAATTTTAAAGAATTACAAGTATCACCTTTCCATATAGGAGTATAAATAATTTAACTCCATTGAATCTCTTATGATTTCTTTTTTCTTTCTGCCTGTTTATGTTTCACTTGGGGCTTGATATTAGAGGTCATATTTTCAGTTTAGTTCTGGTCTTCTCCTTAAGAAAGCTTGAAATTCCAATATTTCATTCAACAACCATTTTTCCTTTTCTGTGTTATGCTTAATTTTGCAGGGTAAGTGATTCTTGATTTTAGTCTTAGCTCCTTTGCCTTCCAGAATATCGTGCTCCATGACCTCTGATCCTTTAATGTTGCCACTGCCAAGTTTTATGTAATCCTGATTATGACTTCGTATTTGAATTGTTTCTTTCTGGTCACATTAGAGGGCAATTTTCCTTGATATTTTCTTGAAAGATGCTGTCCAGGTCCTCCTTTTGATTATGGCTTTCAGGTAGTCCAATGATTCTGATATTGTCTCCCCTAGATCTATTTTCCAGATTTGTTGTTTTTCCCATGAGATATTTTACATTTTCTTCCTTTTTTTATTGTTTTGGATTTTTTAGTTTTATTCTTGATGTCTCATAGAGTCATTAGTTTCTACCTACCCAATTTTAAATTTTTGGTGTTATTTTTCTCAATCAGCTTTTGTACTTTCTTTTTCATTTGGATGATTATATTCTTTAAAGAGTTGTTTTCCTCAGTGGATTTTTGTATCTCCTTTTCATTTTGTCAGTTATAATTTTTAAGCAGTTTTCCAAGCTGATGTCCTGGAAACAGAAGACAAAATAGTTATTGAAAGAATCCACAGATTACCTCAGAAAAGAGATCCCAAAAAAAAAAAAAACTCCAAGAACCATTATAGCCAGATTTCAGAACTATAAGGAAAAAGTATTACAAGCAACCAGAAAGAAACAATTCAAATACCCAGGAAAAGAAAATATAAGTGACTCATCAGGTCTTACTATGTCACTGTCCTGTTCAGGAAACTCCTATAGCTCCCTATTTATTTTCATAAAAAGTATAAACTCCTCTGTTTAATTTTCAATGCCCTTCACAATTTTGCCTTAATTTATCTTTCCAGCCCCATTATACATTACTCTGCTTCTGACATGTAAGAGTTGAGTATTGGGCTTCTCTCTGTTCTTCACATGTGATATTCTATCTCCCATCTCTCTGTCTTTGTCCTGTCATCCCCCATGCCTGGGAAGTGCTCCCTTCTCATCTTTAGCTTATATGATGCCTCAATCACTTCAAGACACAGAACAAACATCCCCTTTCACCCAGCTAGTGACATCCGTCCTTGACCATTTTTTATTTAACTATATTGTATTTGTTTCAAATTTATCATGTATATATTTATTTTATATATCTGTGCCATGTGATCTTATATTATACAAATAAAACCTTCTTAAGAGGAGGGATCATTTCATACTTTGTCTTTGCATCTCTAGCACCTAATACAGTGTGTAGCATATAACCGATAACTTAATAAATGCTTATGGGTTTATTGACTAATTCTCTTGTCCATTAGGATTGAGTTATTTCAAATGTATGCCGTTTTTCTCATTAGTTTTCTTTTTCTAGTTTTTTTTTTCTGTTTCTAATCTTTGCTCAAAGAAATCCATGGTCTTACTGACCAAAAGATAACTGATTCAGGGATGATTCTCATATCTATAACAAATCTTTTCCTATCTGTTTAAATAGAGATTCTTTTTTAGTATTATTAGTGCTCACCATTATCTAGCGTATGCCAATTCTTTTCTCAAAGAACATGTTAATGATTCAGAGACATGAAGCTTTAATGCAGTGTTTGGTTTCTCTCTTTCCCCTTTCTGAAAGCATGCTTTCGAATACATTTCTCACCATCTTCACCTATTTCCTCCTTTGCACTGAAGTCACCAAATATCAATTATTATGTTGATTTAATTTGGATGGTGTTATTGAGTTCCTTGTAGAATTTATCTTTTAAAGTTCTGCAACCGATCAATGTCAGTGCATAAACCACAATTATTTTCAGGATGGTCTTTTTGCATATACTTGCAATGAATACAATAGCATAAGATGACTAAACATGTCATTCTGTTTCTTATTGTCTCTAAGCATATGACAAAACTAATTCCATTTCTCTTTCCTTCTTCAAAATGTACATTTAAGCTATTTTCTTCTGGCTTTATTCACATGCAGAAAATACATAAATACACATATACACATACATGCAACTATATATAATGCATATAATGTATTTTCTTCAATAGTATGTTTACAAAGTAGTTTTTAGATAAGGATCTCACATTCAGAGTATGGACAGTTCAGTTAATGTTTGTAGATGGTCTAAAATTGTTTAATTCTTAACACTTGCCAACCTTGTTTTTGTCACTCACATTGAAAGCATATGGTGACCACACAGAACTGAGGTCCATTTTGTATTTTTCTTTTGTTCAGGTTGCATTTGTTGATCCTATGGAGTCAGCTTCAGTCTCTTGTTGAGATGGCATTTGAAGCACAATAGAATCCATCAGAGCACAACAGAAGTAGTTTTCCATTAACCAGCATCATTTCCTACTACAAAAGCACATTGGGATAGAAATTTGTTGTGACAATTTTTCCTAAAATCCAACATTTTTTTTTGTTCAGTTATTCAGTCTTGTCAAAACTTTTCATGAACCTGTGGACCATGATGTCTGTGGAGTTTTCTTGGCAAAGATATTGGAGTAGTTTGTCATTTCCTTCTCTAGCTCATTTTACAGATGAGGAAATTGAGGCAAGCAAAGGTTAAATGACTTCCCCAGGGTCACACAGCTAGTAAATGTGTGAGGCCAGATTTTAACTCAGGTCTTCCTGACTACAGGCCCAACACTATAACCACTGAGTTATCTAACTGTGCCCCCTCCAAAAAAAAAAATAACTCACTGAAAAAAAGAGAAGATATTCAAATGACCAAAATAAGAATAAATGTACCATGTGAATTCACAATAAAGAAGAAATATAAAGAAGTATCAGAAACTGTTATTCATATTCATATACCATTAAAATTGAGAATTCAAATGAAATTTATTAGTATATTAAGAAAAATGCAAGATATTTAAGCTGGAAAAACAAAAAAAAAGCTCAATCTAATTTCAGAAATTGATCAAGTTTTAAATCAACTCTCAGAGACGAGAGGGATAGGTGGAAATGTGAGCTGGATATATTACTACATAAAATCTGTCAAACTTTTAGACATTAATTAGTAATTATACTAAAATTATTATTACAATAATATACAATGATTATACTACAATTATTATTCCCCAAAATAGAGATAAGCTATACTTTACCAATTCCTTTTATGAAATAAGTATTGTTAGAGTGCCCTAGATCAAAGACACAAACAGCAAAACACAACTATAGAAAAATTCAACCAATATGATGTAAAATGTTTTATATAAAATTCTCTAAAAGAGACTACATAAATATATTCAGAAAATATGTTCAAATTATTCTCATACCAGGCATGTAAAAAGTTGATATTTGGAACACAATCAGCATAATTAATCATATAAATAAAAAATTCCATATAATCATTTCAATATATGCAGAAAAAATTGAGAGACTACAGCACTCATTTACATTAAATACTTTAAAAGCATAGGTTTGGAAAGCCCTTACCTTAATAGTGTTTAAAAAATGAAAAACTAAAAGCTCACATTCTTTACCATAAAAAAATACTAGAAGCTTTCACATTATAAACAGATAAAGTAAAGATGCCCCCATTCTCCATTGTCTTATGACATAGAATTATAAATAAGGTAGCAATATTTATAAGGAAAGAGGGCAAAACTAAAAGTACAAATGTTGGTAAATAAAAGATATAATTATATCCATTTCCCCATGATATAATGGTGTACTTAGAAAATCTCAGAGGAATAGTGAAGAGACAAATTAAATTAATAATAGTTTCACTAAATGTCAGTTTGTAAATAATTTCAAGGTAAAAATTATAACCATTTTATAATATACTAAGAAAACCAGGATGCAAAACTTTTGAAAAATTCAAAACAACTACAATTATGTATCAATTTGGGGAGCAATTAGCAAATAAATATGCACAGTGTTTGTAAGAATACAGCTACAAAATGACCCTCAGGTCCCAAGTATGCCAGCACTCAGGTTAACAGTCCACTGAATAGGCATCCACTTGACAGATTATCAAAAACATAAAGGACTTTTAGTCAAGATCACAAATTATCTAGACTCTGCCCTTTTTCTTCTGGTGAATCCCATTTTCCCATGGGATTCCTTCCATCCAAGCCTCGAAATTTGTGTTTGCATGTATTTGAGACCTCTCCTGAAAAGAGAAAGCACTTGGGGCTGATAGGGAGTTTTTTCTTCCTCTTTTCTCAGATCTGTTTCATTCACATAACATATGGTATTAATGTGCCTTGATATTATCACTCTAACTCTTGGTGCTTCTCCTCTCTCACGTTAACTTGGTTTGAAATTCACTCACCAGGTCCAATAACTACTCTGTATCTCGGAGTTTTGATCTAGGAACTTGATGCTATCCAGTAATTCCTCTACCAACAATTAACACAGAGCCTGGAACAAAACAATAAGTGCTTATTCACTGACTAACAACTTCTTTCCAAATAGTTTGGTTCCATAATTCCTCTGCTTGTGCATACTTTCCCATTCCTTCGCCACTGCTTCTTGACACCGCCATGGCTACATGGTTCTTATGGCTACATGGTTCCCTGGAGAGACTATGGAGCCAGGCAGTCTTCTGTCTAGGGAACTAGAAACTGTGTTGGTCTGTCTCCCCTTATCTTCTCTGAATCTCTTAGGTCTCATTCTTTCCATCTCTCTGATGTGCATTTGCTCTTCCTTTTAAAAGGTAATGGCCAATTATTTCCAAATACCATGAATCAAACATCCTCAGTGGAAATGGTCCAATCAGAAAACCAGCACAAACCCATTCAAAGAAAACCCATTCAAGAATCTATCAAAGATAGTATCAGTGCCAGGTCAAAGTACCAAATGTGATATCAGTGGTAGGCCATTTATAGTAAGGCATCTTCGATGTCAGGTAATGGCATCATCTTCTAATCTTTTTAACATTGATCAGATGCCTCCTGGTCATGCCCATTATAATTAATATAAAGAATATTCTCAGTGAGCCAAGTAATGGTGCCAAGTATAAAATAAAAGTATTAATTGAGAGGTGAATATGTAATATACATTAAAACAAGAGAGTGTACTTTGAAAGATTGGAAAATCCTAATGATTTTAACACAACAGTCATAAAAATAATTTATCCACTCCAACTATAGAACAAGATAGACACAAAAATTATTTTGTTGTTCTTAATAGTAGATTAGATCTTATGAACATAATGATAACAATAAAAATTAGCATTTATATAGAGCTTTAAGATTTGCAGAGCAAAAACAAAACAAAGATTTGCAGAGTACTTTACATTTTATCTCATTCGATCCTCACAACAACCCTGTCAGGGGGTATTGTTATTTCCCCATTACAGAGATGAGGAAACTGAGGCTACAGAATTTAAATGACTTACCTCAGTTAGCAGAGCTAGTAAGTATCCTAAAGTCAGGATTTGAAGTCAGGTCTTCCTGACTCCAAGCCTAGCACTCTATTCACTTGCCACCTAAGTACCTGTAAAGTATTTTTTATTGCAACCTTTTCAAATTTATCTTTAATATGAGCTCAATATTTATACAATTTTGAGCTGATTTTGTTTTATTTTATGGATATTTATATGAATCAGGCTAGAATCAGTCTAACTAAAGTGATAACTCCAGCAACTTCTTTCTTTGACTGTTGTAGAAGGATTCTTTCTCTTAGCTTCATTGGATCTATTCATCACCTAGTTTCCCATATCTATTTCCTGAGGCCATGGTCATTTTAAAATCCTGCTATTTGGTTCTCCTCTCCCTTGATTCCTTCAAAATATTTACATTAGTTCAATCAGAGTGAGTGAGTTGAAAGGACCCACAAAGTCATCTAGGCCAACTGATACCTGAACAGCAGCTACCCCTCTACAACATCCTTAAGTGACCAACCAGCCTCTATATGAAGACCTTCAGTAACATGACAGGTGAAATCTGAAATAATTGAAGAAACAAAGGTCCAAACTTCTAAGCATATCAATTTATTAAGCAATGCATGCCAATCACATAACAAATCAGGAGCAGGTCTCTTCAGCTTGTCACTAGAACCTGAATACAAAGGGAGACGGATTTTTATCCAAAGAAAGAAAACTATTAACAGAATATAAAGCAGCATGCAAGATTAGGTAATCTGATTCCTGATTGGAGGGAAAATCAGGGACTTTCCAAGTTAAGGAGGGGAGAACAAACAGGTGCAAATCCCTAAAATCAGAAAAAGAACTGTCCTGCTCCTTCCTCCTCCCCAACCTGCCCTGCAAGTGTCTGTATTCAATCAAAGGAATAAGGAAACAGTAACTAATTCATCAGAATTTAAGATTAAGATTTGTAATAGCTGTCTTCTTACCAAATTCTCCTAACCTCAAAGGTAAGTGGAATAATTAGCTTTCAAAATATAGAGACCTAGTGGAATGAATCAAAACCATGTAAGGAGCAAAATTAGGCAATACTATTCCTGTTGTCATATCTCCAGAGTTGTCCTGAGGATACTTTCAAACCTGAGTTCAAATGCAGCCTCAGACACTTACTTGCTATGGGACCCTGGACAAGTCACTTTAACTCTGTTTGCCTCAGATTCCTCATCTGTAAAGTGATCTTGAGAAGGAAATGACAAACCACTCTAGTATTTCTGAGAAGAAAAGCCCAAATGATGTCATGAAGAGTTAGGACTGAAATGACTGAACAACAACAAAGAATGGGTTTACAATCATTATTTTATTATTTTAAAAGCAAGGTATAGTTGTTTTTCATACCACCTGTGCAATAGTTCACATTAAATATTAAAGAATATTGGTAATTTAGGAACTTGTCCCAGAACTATTTCTACCTGAATTTCATCAGAAAAAAAATATTAGCTGATAATCATATAATACTTGAAGGATTGCAAAGGGTTTTACATACATTGCCTCATTTGCTCCTTATAACAACAATTTGAAGTAGGTATTATGGTTGTTATAATCAAATGAGCCAATGAGACTCACAGATAAGTCGTGTTTTTGATTCTATATCCTTGGTACTTAGCATAGTGCCTGTTCCATAACAGACACTCAGTTAAGGTTGGTTGACTACATATTTTGTACACCATCCCTCAGAGAGTAAGCACTTGAGGCAGGAAACAAACCATGTATACCTTATCTCCAGGTCAGTTTCCCTAGAGAAGTGATATGGATCAGGATATGCCCTTGTTTCTCTGTAAATTAAGAAGTTTATATCTGCAAAAGTCTCTTTTGTTAGTTCACCTGGGTTGCTATTCATTATCAATCTTCTCTCAGGATGAAGGATCTTCATGACCTAAGATCTGTATGACCTGTCTCAGCCTCCATGAACAAGCTTTAAAAATATTGTGGTAACTATTTCAACATAATTTGTTTATTTTAATCCTATGTATTTTATTTTTTGCATTTAAAAACATTTTTGAAGAGTTAATAGGTTTCACAAGACTGTCAAAGTCATCCATGAAACAGGAAAGGTTGGGAACCTCTGTTCTAAACACTATAAGGTATAACTATGAATAAGAGTGTTCACCATTTGGTGAAAAATCACACAGCAGAAGAGTCAAGTAGAGATTTGAGGTCTACTGTGAGATTCTTCTGAGATAACTCATGTGAATGTAGGAGCTATTGCTTCCTGGGAGATGGAAAGGTAATAAGATCCCCTCCCCCCTTGTGAAAGTCTGAGGGAAAAAGAATGCTTAATATGGTCAACAGACAAAAAGTGACACAGTAAAAGTTAATAACTATTGAAAACATATTCTTCTTCCTTCCACAGGATGCAGGAGAATAAATGTTGTTGCCTCTAAGAACAGAGAAAATGTAGCTCCCACTTCCACTGGTACTTTTGACATTGCCCCTCACCTCCTAATGACCACTATCACTGACCTTATTCAAAATGATGAATCTGTGAATTAAGTATTCTAAGCAAATGGTACCTCACCCACCCTTTGATGATTAATTCCATCCCTTTTGTTTTCCTAATTCTTGTAGTTCAGAAGAGAAGTCTCTCAAGGTGAAAATTATTTTCCTCTGATCCATCTTCCACACTGTGATCCCAAACCAGCTTTTTCAACCTCACACCTTCCTGTTCTCTTCCTTTTCCCCCTTTCTCCTCTGCCTTTGGAAGTATAGAACTTTTTTCCCTATTGTTTATCACTCACAAAAGCCAGTTTCATTGGAAGATGCTGTATCACTTTTTCACCCTTTCTAGAGCTAGCCACTCCTCTCCTGCTCCTGACATACTAGACTAGGGAGGAAGAGGGACATATTACATGCTCTTCAAGGTCATTTTAGAAACCCTCCTCAGTAGCCCTCAATGATCAAGTTCTGCTTGTTTGAAGTTTACTCTACTATCATGTTTAAACTTTTATTGTTATCACCAACCTCCTATTTTTTCAAGATGTTCAAAACTAGGTGTTAAATGACTGGCAGGTGGTGATCTCATCCCAAAGATGACCAGTCATATGAAGATATTATAGATGAAAGAACTAAGGTTGACTTGCCAGAACTATTTTTTTTCTAAATACACAGTCTTATTCTCCACTCTACTTATTGTCTTCATGCATGGGAACAATATTTGCTTTGATGTCCTTTCAAACATTCTGACCTCCTAGTTGGTCAATCACTTCATCTCCCATACCTACATCTTCATTTCTCCTTGACCACCTACAAGGGTGCTCATAAATCATCATCCCTCAAAACTATTCCAGTTCTGTAACTTTGAACTCTGACACTCACCTTTCAGATCATAATGTCCCATTGTAATGGTAATGTCATTTGAATTTGAAGATCCCTTTGTATTAGCAAAGGTAACAGGTACTTAGCACTTAGTAATTAATCAAGAAGGTATGAATCCCTGTATTGACATAACAGGAAGGGGTTGGCTGAAACAGAAAGCTAATGCAACACTATATGTGAGGAAAAATTCAGAGAGGGAGAGTCAGAATTTCTTGGGACAAGGATCTGGAGGCAAAAGCTGCTGCTGGGGAGGCTGAAGAGGAGCCACGAGGCTAAAGAGGAAAGCCCCTCCCAGGCTGAGAGAATAATTTTGATTTTGAAAACCTGGATGGAGTGATTTTGATTCTGGGAAGAGCTGAAACTTTTATTTAGTCCGAGGGCCAGCTGAAGTTGACAAAAGACTGAGGAAGCATGACTGTGAAGGATTTAAGAATTTGTCTGTGGTTTTGTTAAGCCTTGACTTCCCAGGAACAGAAGGATTTGAGATGTACTGGACACTGTGAGCTCCAGTGTGAAGCAGGAGCTGCACAGAGAACTGGACAAGGACCTGGGAGCTGTCTGCCTTTGAAACCAGGTGACAGTTTGGTGAATCCAGGTAGGATCTGGGACCATGGAAGAAAATCCAGGGAATCTAAGGGACCACCCTGGGTCAAGCTGAAAGAAGACTTTACTTGGGTACTGTGTACTAAGAAAATTATAATTTACTAGTGACCTAGGGGTGGAGGGTCTATGTATTTTCTGATTGAATAGTGAATGATGAAGAATGATTGATTGACTAAATGATTGTGCTTAGTGATTGATGACTGAATAAATAATTAATTTGTAACCTAGTGTGCCCCATGAGTGGAAAATTTTGACTGTTGTACTTTGTGTTCTTTGAGGAAGCAAACCTCCTTAAGGACAATTGAATGATTGAGTTACTAAATGATTATTCTTTGTTGAAAACTTTGTGACCACTGTGGGGAAAACTATGTGGCCATTTTCTGTGATAAAATGTAACATTTTGAATGTTGTACTTTGATTTACTGTGAATGTTTTGCTTTGATTTGTTATAAATAGAGTGTTCACTGTACTGTGTAATTAGAACCTTAAAAGCTGTTCAGAGTAGCATTCCTCTGAAAAGCTGCTAGTGCTTGTCTTTACACCCGTCTTTCCACCTTTCCCTTTTCTTCTTTGATTAAAATTTCTACTTTTTTATAAGCTATTTATTCTCTTTCCTTTTTTCTCTCCAGAGAAGTTATTTCAATTATAATTCCAGTTTTTCTATTGCTCCTATAAATGGATCTGAAGTAAACAGGTACTCTTCAAAGATGCTCCAGAGGTTCTCAAAGCCAGAATGAGCTCCAGACAGAGGTTCCTGAAGCTATATCTCAGTCCTGGTCTCTCAGAGCAGAACGGGAGAGAGCCAGTGCTCTACAACCATTGCACAGATATATAGAGTCCAGAGTCAGGTATTCCATGCCACACTGTGAACCACAGCAGATAAGAGGTCCAACATAGGGGTTAGAAACCTAGATCCAGGATGGGGGAAAGAATCTTCTGTTATTTCAACTCTTTATTGATACTATATACTTTTATTGTCCTCCTTTGTCCTCAAACCAGACAAGAAGAGAGTTACTTCCTTTAAAAAATGTAAACTAAAGGAAGTCTCAGATTTCCAACATCTTGCTGAGGCAACAAGGTCACCGCAAGAGACAGAAAGAACTCTCAGCTGAAGATTATACAAGGAGAAAGACACAGAGGGAAAGGCACTGCTACCCCAAATTGAAAATAATCATGAGCAACTCTAACCTAGACTGGCTCACTAAGGATGACCTATCTAGGCAGATTTCCCCGCCACACAAGGATTGGTTTAATGTATTCCTTCACTTTTTTGCCTTCTTCTGTCCCACCAATGTGTTGTATTCTTACTCTTAGTCTTGTTTATTTTCCATCTGTGTTTACAAAATCATTTTTCCCAAATAAAGTTTTGCTAATTTTTAGTGAAATCTGAGTAGAATATTTGTCCTAAACGAGAGGACCAACCTACAGGGAAGTAAGGGAGCTTCTAGGTAAATACCCAGAGACTTAACCTCAAGCTTATAGGAAAGCCTTATCTCTCAGGGAAAACAAAGTCTTTCACCAAGAAAAGGCCACAACAGATGTGGTAAATACAAACATAACAGAATAAAACAAAGCATAAAATAATGTCATACATGCTCAAAGCACACCGTTTGGAACCACTTGTTATGCCACAATTATTTGTGTGATTTTTCTGTCAAAAATCACTCATAGCACTCAGGTCAAACAATTGAGCCTCTTTGAATAAGCTACAGAGATCAAGGTCATAAATTTCTCCAAAACTTTCCTCCAGACTGTTTGGTATTGCTATAGATTGTGCTGATCTTAACTTTTAGAGATCATTGGCTATCATTATAGGGCAACAAGGTGAAATAGTGAATAGATTGTTGGGCTTAGAATCAGGAAGACTTATCTTTCTGAGTTCAAAGCTGGCCTCAGACACTCACTAACTGTGTGACCCTGGACAAGTCAGCCAACCCTGTTTGCCTCAGTTTCCTCATCTCTAAAATGATCTGGTTAAGGAAATGGCAAACTACTCCAGTATCTTAGCCAAGAAAATCCCTTGTGGTCATGAAGAATTAGACATAATTGAAAGCTACTAAACAAAAAAGCTATCATAAATGAAATCATCAACATAGAGAATCATTTGTTGTTATTTCAAATATTTGTGGATATACATATGCTGTCGTTGTCCTTCTTTTATCCCAAGCTGGACAAGAGAGCTATTTCCTTCAAGAAATATGAACCAAAGACAAGTAAATAAGTATTTATTGTCCTCCACATGGTAGGCCAAAGCAGACACATTGGCATGACACAGATGTTCTTCCTCTGGAGTCAAAAGCTGTGGAGATGAAGAGACATAACAGGGGACTTGGGTGGTTTTCCTTTTGGTCTGATATAACATATTTCAATTTGCCACTTTTGGTGGTACCAAAGTCCAACCAGAAATCCACCAGAGTTCCATTAGTTAAGTGAGTTCTTTGCTGAGAAATTTTAGCATAATGAACTACTGCTATTTTTAAATCCATAGCTCCTATGAAAACAAAAATTGTTCAGAGTGCTACACTAAAATTATTAACAACTCCTTTTTGAGAAATTGAAAAATGCCATAATTTAAAGAGCTTCAGTGGCTATAGAAACAAGTTTCTTGTGTTTTATTTACTTTGAATTGCGTTCTAAGTGAAAGTAGAATACTGATACATAAAATATTAGTTTCTTTTACAATAGAAGATTTATTCATGCTCCTACTTGGTGAAATGTCATTTTCACCAATAAGTATATTTTGTTGATAAGCTCATAGATGTAGTTGTTTTATATTTACAAGCAAAACTGGGTTAGGCTTTAACTGAGTCTGAGAAGAAGATGTTGAAATTCAGGATCAATCCCACAAATCAAATAAAAATCAGATAAAATCTGTCAAACACTTCATAATGTTCTGGATGTGTCATTGAGCCCAAGGAGAAGTATGTTGTGTCACCTGTGAAAGATAAAAAGATCCAAGGTGTGAAAGCTTGCTGTCAGAAGTTTCATTAAATCCTTATTTACTAGTTCAGAATGAATTTACATTGATCTTTTAAACTATTACTAACCACAAATGCATTAAACCTAAACAGTCTTCATTTACCAAGAAATAAATGTGTCAGCAAAACCTTGACTTGTGTCCAATGTTGTTCCGGCATCTAATTCACAGAGGCTCAGTGTTAAGCTTTTTATTGCTTGTTGTGCTAAAGCATGTTCATTTAATTGCAAATATATTTCCTTCCTGAATCATTATCAAAATTGTTATCTTAAGGAAATACTGTTTTTAAATAATCTGCTAGAAAAACCATAGCAAGTACATGAGCTTATTTTGAATAATTGTTTCCTGCTACCAATGAGTTAGCAATTAAGTGGCAGCATTGCTTAAACAATTCTAAGAGGAGGTGAGGATAAAAGGAATCTGATTGTGCTGATCCAAGTTATAAAGGTTGGGAGATTTTGTGGAGTCAACAGGCACTCACTAGCATTTTAATCAATACTCCACTGTTTACATTTTAAAAGAACTATGTTAATGGTTTCAGGGCAAAAGGTAATAAATAAGTAATTGCAATTTATTTTTTAAATTTTATCAGACATAAATTATGTCAATAGTTCAAAATGGCCATTGTCTTTCCAATTTGTGGGATAGATAGAGCTAAATGTCGTGGGTTTGATGTCTTCCTTTCCTGAAACTATTTTGAAGTTTGGAAAACAGACTTCCATTAAGCAAAGCAAACTCCCTCTACTTCAGCTATGTACATATATAAAAAAAAGTGGCCAGGGATTAGGATAGGAAAAACACTTCCTTAAAATTTAATAAACAGTCCACTAGTGGCTGAGGAATCTCTGGAATTTGCAAATGGCTATCACATGGACACAGTGATCCAATATTAGAAACATGGATCTTCCTTTTCAGAGATTAGAGATTTTAGCTGCAACTTCAGTCCCATCAGTCTGCATGCTATGCAAACATGGAAAAAATAATTATATCAAATTATATAATTTGAATTGTGGTATCTTTTAAGCACACTCCAAGAGATGAAACTTTCAGTTTGATAGTATTGGAAACAATTCTTCACCATGTGAAAACATTATCAAAATAATATATTTTTGTTTATATTTACCATTTTCATTTCTAATGAATTGGATTTTGCTTTTTTTAATTTTTCTTATTCCGAATTTGACAAACATTGTGAAATATGAATTTTTCCATATACAAAGAGCAGGAGGAGGGAGGGACAGGGGAACTTGCTTATAAAATTATGAATCTCCCACATATCCAGCTTCTATATAAAACAACAAAGTTCTAGTATATCCAGTTTGTTTACTTTTTAAAAACTATATAATAAAGGAAAGAAATGAGAATTTGTTAAGTAACAACTAAACGTTAGGCACCATGCCAAGCTTTTTATAATTATTATCTCATTTGAGCCTCACAATACCCCTAGGAGGAAGGTGCTATTAAGATCCCATTTTATAGTTGAGGAAACTAAGGCAGAGGTTAAAAGACTTGCCCAGAGTCACAAAGCTAGTAAGTGTCTGAGACCAAATTTAACTTAGATCTCCCTGACTAAACTCAATGTTCTAACTACTGTACCACCTAGCAGCTAGTATAAAAATTCTGTAGTTTCAGAGCTGTCTTATTTTTCCACGTCCCCCTAACTCTCTCTCTCTGTCTCTCTGTCTCTCTCCCTCTCTGTCTCTGTCTCTGTCTCTGTCTCTCTCTGTCTCTCTCTGTCTCTGTCTCTGTCTCTCTCTCTATATATATATGTATATATATATATATATATATACACACATACATACATATTTATATATGTGTTTTATATATATATATATATATATATATATATTTCTGTTTACTTCTAAGCATTCTTTTAGATGCCTTATTAATACTGTTTTCTTTATTTTTTGCTTTCTGGGGTATCATTATCACTAGCCCTCACCCCACTGCCTTACCCCCTTCCTTGACATTTTAAACATCTCTTACCTTTTAAAGAAATGTAGTCAATGATAACAAAATCACATATTGGCCATGTTCAAAAGTGTGTATTTCATTTGATACTTCCTAGCACATCATCTCTTTGCCAAGAAATAAGAAGCATGCTCTATCATTGGTGTTCTGGTTAGTCAATCATTGAACAGAGCTCTCATGATTTTCAAACTTCCTTTTCTTTACAACAATAGTGTCATCATTGTGTAATTTTTTTTTCACCTAGTTCCCACTTACTTCAGTTCAGTTCATATATTCCTCCCAGGTTTCCCTGAATCTACCCCTTTTTTCATTTCTTACAGCCCAATAATATTCCATTATATGCACATACCATAATTTATTAAGCCATTATCCACTTGATGGATACCTCCTTATTTTCCAGGTCTTTGCCACAAGAAAACACGCTGTTGGGAATATCTGTCTACATATAAGTACTTTAATTCTGTCTATTATATCTTTGGAGTAAATACTCAATAATGGTACAACTGGATCTCAGGTTATACACAGATTAGTGACTTCTTTAACATGGTTCAGAACTGATTTCCAGAATGACTGGACGAATTTCACATCTACACAAAAATGCATTTGTGTGCTAATGCTCCCACATCTTCTTCAATAAATGCAATTTTATTATTTTCTTTGTTATCTTTATCAATCTAAAGAGTGTGAAGTACAACCTCAGAATGGTCTTAATTTTAATTTCTCTTAATCTCGGAGATTTGAAGTATTGCTTTGTTTTGTTTTCTAATATTATTGAGACCTTGGATTTCTTCCCTGTTCGTATCCTTTTGACTATTTACTATTTGAGGAATGGGTCTTATATATTTGAATCTGTTCCCCTGCAAACTTTTATTTTTAAAAAAATTGCTGTGAAAATTTCCCCAGTTGACTTTTTCCATTCTAATATTGATTAAAATTGTTTCATGTAATTAAAATAAAATTCTGTGCTTGAGATAACCTATTTTATCTCTGGGGATCATCTATGTTCCCTGTTTAATCCTGAAGCCCTTGTTTCTCTGTGATTGTCAAAATTATCTCCTTCTCTTCTCCTTTAAATTTGTTTAGGTGATTATTATGTGTGAATACAATAAGGTTTAGAGACTATTGCAGTATGTGATGTGAAGCTGTTTCAGCTTTTCTCTTTAGTTTTTGCCAAATAATGATTCAGTGAATTGAAAATTTCAAAGTAGTGAAGGATACAAAAATCACCTAAAGTACAAGTCATAGGATTAATAATTTTGAGCTAGAAGGGATCTTAAAGGTCTTCTAGTCAAACTCCCTCATTTTATAAACGAAGAAACTGGGGTCCAAAGGGATTAAGTAGCTAGCCTGGAGGTAGCAAGTCACAGAGTCAGAATTTATACCCATATCCTCTCCTTCCAAATCCAAAACTATTTCCACTTCACCATGCTTCTTCCCTGGGCTAGGCATGTCATTCTCTTCCTTAAGAACCATCAGTGGTTTCCTATGTTCTGTAAGATAAAATACAAATTTCAGTTTGACTTGAAAACTTTTCACAATCTGGTTTCACTCTATCTCTCCAGGTTTATTTTGTATAATGTTCTTTTGTTCACTTTTTGTTCTAGCCATTATCAAAACTTGGTATTCCATAGCCTACCTCTATGTATTTACATAGTCTGTACCTCAGTGTCTAAAAGCAAAATCCTCTTTACCTCTGCCTCTTCAAATCCCTGGTATACTCTATGACCTGGTTCATGTATCACCTCCTAAAGGAAGCCTTTCATGTGTTTACTCATTTTTGTTATTCTCTCCCTCTTCAAATGATCATTTTTAATAATTTTCTGTGTGTGTGTGTGTGTGTGTGTGTGTGTGTGTATATATACATATGTATATATATATATATATATATATATATATATATATATATATATATTATAGTTACAGTTGTTATAGTTATAGTTATGTAAACTCCTTTAGGACTGGGAATGTCCTTCAATCTATCTTTGTATACTTAACACTTAGTACATTGCCTGGAACATGGTAGGGACCTGGTGTGAGTAGATGGTGAGTGGATTTTTATCAGATAAATACAAGTAAATGAACTCTAAATTTCATGATTCTTATGAATGCTGATAAACTTTCATAAGAAACTAGTAGTAGTCCTATATACAAAGAAATAAATAAGGAACTCCTCACACGACTACTGAAATCTTAACTCCCTCTATCACTTTGCTTTAACATTATAGGGCTAGAGGTTTGAAAGCTAGAAATGAAATGAGATGTCATTTAGTCCAGCCTTCTAGCTCTGAACAAGAAAACAGTGGAAGTACATGGAACATAAGGACCACAAAAGAGTTTAGGACTCCTACAGAGTAAAGGAAGTTAGCTATGTTCTCTCCTAATGAAGAGGGGAGATAGTGGAACTGAAATAAATATCTGTGCATACCCCTGTATCTAATATAAACATGAACAGCTCAGTTGCTCTATATTTATTCTAATGCAGTACCTGATTCGGCAAAGAGTAAAAAGGACATTAGATATATGGATATGCATCCATGCATCTATGTATATACATATCAGTATGGATATTACATATATAAATTATGGATATATACATAATTCTATTTATATACAATACAAATCATGAGATGCACAAATTTAGAGACATCTTCAATCTGTGTGTTCATATGGAATATTTATGCCTGACCTGTGATAGCTGTGGTAGGATCTCCCAACCTGCTATTGGTCTGATCAGCCACAGTCACATACTCTGTACCTTGACACCGAAGTAAAGTTGTGATTTTTGTCCTTTTCAAGCACGGACAACTACACACAAAGGCATGTATGCATACATACACTTATGTACATATGATATATGTGTGTATATGTGTATATGTATGTGTTTATATCTATCCATACATGTCAATGTGGATAGACGGGAAGGGGTGTATCTCCATGCTTTATTTCCTTGTTTGCCAAGGGCAATTCATTACCTACTAGCAACTCTACTGGTGATGAGATTGAATTTGCACTGGTTTTTAAACAGACCATTTGTTGCAAAGGCCATACTAAAAAAACATTTCCAATATAATAAAACCTGCCACAACTTGCATTCTGCCTTTGAGAACCCTGGTTTACCACCATGCCATGATAAGGCCTGAAAATATGTTTGTGGTGTTTTGTTTTGTGTTAAGTGATATAAACTACCATATTTTAATATTTCATTTTTAAAACTGTCAATATGTACACACTTTGAGGACAGGAAACATTTCAAGTTTAAGTTCTCTGCTGGGCTTGCTTAGGAAAAGGAGTAGAGAAGTACTAGATATATTGTCACAGTAGGGAGAAGCCATAAATTAGTACAAAATTGCTAGCTTTGGGCAGAGAGGATCTCTTTTAGAAAATCTCTTCCTACTGTGAAAATTGGCTCCTAAATCATAACTAGGTTACCTTGAAAAGATGTAGAACTCTTCCCAATTCTTTGGATAATTTTGAACGTTTTGGATAGTCTCTATTGTATCTTTTGTTCCTTTGTCACATTCTTATACCACAACATTATGAATACTTCAGAACTGAACACATTTGTACCCTCTTGTATCTTCAATATTCCCCTCTATTTCCTTCCTTACCTTCACACACCTCCCACTACTTTCTTTTTGACCAAATACCATCTGCGGTTTTCTCGTAGTTTCCACCGTCCATTAGATAATCCAAAGCGTCAGTTTATTTTCTTAAATGCTTTCTTGAAATCCAGAACTAATTCCTTTCTAAGGTCAAAGCTCAGCTTTCTTCTTGCCCACAGTGACATGATATTCTGCTCTCTTTTGTCCTCCATAAAAGCAGATTACATGCTGTAAAGTAGATATGAACCATAATGATGTTCATTTGCCCTCAGTACAGTAGAAGTGCCTCAGAAAGGAGTTACATTTTTCTGATCTACTTTTACTATGTTTATATAAGTTGCAAGATTTGGAGAGCATATGCATTTTCTAAAATTCCCATTCCTCTAAAAACCCTAAAGTTTGGATCTCAGTATTCTTTCTTTTACTCTCTAGAGACAGAACTGGTATGTCCAAGATACAAAAGCCAAAAAAAAATAGTGGTGACCTGTCTCACAAGGATGTCATATTGATTTTTTTTTTCCTGAAGAGATTATGGGGTCAAATAGATAATTCACCATCATAGGGACATTCTTGTGTGGAGACTCTATCTACCTATGTAGATAAACAATTCACCTGTAACTTAACATTTCTAGAGAGTTGTCTGGACTACTGAGATATTAAGTAATTTGCTCTGAATCACGTGGACAGTATTAAGCCAGAAACGAAACTAGCTATCCCTGACTCCAAAGCTCACCCTCTCTTTTCTATACCAAGCTTCGTCCCTTTAATAAATTATAGTACCTGAAAAAATGCTTTCATCATCAGATGAAAGTCAACAAAATATACTTTTTCTGTTTCAGTATTAACATCCCCTTCAATAGCCTACCATCTTTCAAAGGAAATTTACTAGGTACTTTCTATTAGTAACCTGTGCTATTCGGTCAAAAAGAAAATCTTTTTTATGCATGGGCACATGGTCACAGAAAAGCCATAATTGTTGAAGACAATTTTGTTCTCACTCCTGATAATGAAGATGGATTTAACATAAGAAGTATGAACATTACCATAAAAAAGACATCTTAAAATATCATTATTGCATTATATTTTGGGGGGGGGGGAAATAAAGTGACCAAACGATATATAATCCCATTGCTAGAGACTAGTGGTGTCAAACCCAAATAGAAAAATATCCCTGCAGACTGCATATTGCCTTAGAAAATCACAAATTCACATTATCTGTGTTGTATTTTTTTATTATTTTTTGCTAGACATTTCCCAATTACATTTTAATCTGGTTCTACCACACTTAGGAGTTTTGCAGCATGTGGGCTACCAGTTTGATACCTCTTCTATAAGGAACCCTTGGGATGAAAATGCCTTGTATCAATGTAGACAAGTAATTGATGTCTTAATTCTGTTCTTAGAGAGTTACCTGTAACATTGAGAGGTTATATGACTTATCTCCAGTTTCATTGCCTGTATATGTCAGAAGCAAGATTCAAACCGAAGTCTTCTCAATCCCAATGTTGAATCTTTATATTTATTATGTTACATTGTATCTCACATAATATATATATCCCCTCAGTACATGATGTATGTATTTTTAAATGTGCATATAGAACTGCACTTATTGAGTGGATTATAACATGCCACTTATGTCAGGTTTAATCCATTTCTGGGCTAAATAGTCTCATGAAACCCTATTTCATAGTTAGTTTTTACCATGACCCTAATCAGTAATTTCAAATGTGTTGTTCACTTATTGCTAATCACAAGCAAGAATAAGCAGGAGAACAGGAATCACAAACAGAAAACAATCAGAAAAATTACTCCAAGACCATGATAACTGATTAGTTGTGTTTTTCATACATGAAGGAGAGCTTAATAATTAATAAACAATTTACATTTATAATCACTCTAATATCCAATGCTTTCTACATTTTTCTCTATCATTTTAACTTCATATGATTTTTTTTTCTCTCTCAGGATTATTTAGCTTGTAAGCTGATTTATTTGGTAACACAAGGGTTAAAAATGTTATCATTTGCTAGAGTGCAATCATTTTCACAGGTCCAAATTTGAACTGAATTCAATTATGAGAACAATTTGCATCATTTCATCCCTAATGAATGGATCTAACTTTGTTTTCCACATTTACCCCATTTAAAATGGAAGAAATTGAACAAATGTGGTATGCAGAAAGCTCAAACCATTCCTGCTAATGGTGGAAATACTTAAGTATCATCGGTATCTAGCTAATATAAACCAAAGTGGTTTATTACCACTGTTTTGTGATTTATGGCTCACATTATTACTTTATTTTGAAATGGTCACATTAAAAATTAATGTGTGGTGAAAGAAGAACACACAACTAGGAACAAAGATCATGTTTTATCAGATGTAAGACCATTCAATGATTTATTTCTCATAATACATGAATGCCTTAGTGGCATCTTTGCTGTGCTGCTGTGAGCAATGGGCCTTCAAATAAGAATTTTCAAGGTGAGGTTGTCCTACTTTTGTTTCCAAATTATAGGCTGTGTACTGTTAATTTTTAAAGGGATTGAGTAGTTTATAACAAATGTGAATAATTTATGGGAAATGTTCTCAGCATTGATTAGTGTTCTTTTGTAATAGAATGTCTTTATGATATGCATCATTCCTTTAATGCTTTATGAAAAGTCAGAGGACCTGTTACTGCATTGCTTAATGGACAAATCAACTTTAATTTTAATCATATATATCATGAAAGATAAATACATACTCTGCCCCTTGGGGATTCACAGAACATTAACACCAAACATTAGAACAAAGTAATCTGGAGAGAAGTTAACACTAGGTCATTTCCACTGAGGATCTAATTCTGAGTTTACCTTTGACCATATTCTTAAAAAAATCAGAACAAATTTTTTATTGGACCTTTTATTAGGCTAAAATTTGGGGCTTCCTCCAAAAGGGAGAAAAAGAATCCCAAGAAGTCCATTCTCTAAATCATTTAGCAGCTTTCCATGTGGGAACTCACCTAAGGAAACGGCAACATATTTCTACAAGTGCACAATACCCTGAATTGCTCTAGATAAATTTATTTGTTTCTGCTTATCTTTTTTCAACTTTTCTAATTTACATCAATATTATAATCCAATTTAAACCAACAATATGATAAAAATTATGTTTTTCAGTGTATTTATTTTAGTCAAACTACTTGCCCTGTTTCCATCTTTTTTTTTGTGCAGGACATAAACATTAGTAGGTCAGTTAGTGGATCAAGAAATATGTCCTGAAACATTTACCTCTTCAATTCACGAAATACTAAGCAATGTAATTTGCAAACTTGCATTCACGAAATCAGAATGAAATGGAGTTCAGAAAATGTTAGCTTATGAAGTCAGGAACAAAATAAAAATAATTAAGGTCTACCAATGAATATTTCCATGTAACCGTAAGAGTGCCCAGAATATGGTCCAGCTTACATTCTCTGCATGCTCATTCATGTAACTGACACTTTAACATCTGTTTCATCTGCCCTGAGTACACCACCAATTGCTTCATCTGAAGAAAAACTCTCCTTGAATTCTACATCTTTAATCAAGCCAACCCCCAGATACTTTTGAATCCCTTAATATAAACAGGAAGAACTCAGCACTTTCACATATTTAATTATGGCAACAACCATTCTTTTTTACATTTATTCAACAAATATGTAGTAGGCTCTAAGAAAAATAAAAAATTTGACTAAGATCCAGGTCTTATTCTTGTACTTTCCTAGAATTAAATTCTATCTGGGAGATGGCATACATAGTAATAATATATGATCACTGCATCAGAGTTTACAAAAAAAAAACACGTCAGAACTGATGGGAAAAGTCATTACTACTAGAGAGGGTAGGAGTGATTCTCCTTTACTTATGTCTTTTCACTCAGGTTTACGTTGTAAACCTAACCCCAATACCAACTAACCATCTCAAAAATACCTGTCTTCAGTCACACGGGAAATGGCACGGGGCAGTAGGATTGTTTTCTAGAAGCCAAATGCAACTAGTAGAAAAATAGAACTGTGCTTCTATGTTTCAGTGAGTCTGTGATTCCATGATACAGCTAGCAATTCCAATTCTGTGTTTTTAATGGTATAACCAGCAACTATTCATGTGTTGTACTGTCTCATCCTATAAATGAATGAAGCAAACACTATGAAACAACTACCGTGTGTCAGACTCTGTGTAACTATGAGACTATGTAAGTATTCCACCAATCCATCTTAAATCTTCCACAAGAGGTCCATTCAACATGGAAAGGGACTTCTTCTACATGTCTTGATATTAACAAAAAATTACCAATTCCCTACCAATACTGGATCACTAATGTTATCTTTATACAAAGTATAGTTCATAAACACCCATTTCTGCATTGCATCTAGTATATTGCTGGCATTTGCTCATTATAAGTAATAAACACTGATTGTTTGAATAGTTGGACCAGAATGGAGAAGGAAAATAAAGGATGATCAAGAGTCAGGAGGAGAGCAAGTTAAGTGAGAGAAGAAGAGAAAGAGAGAGAGACAGACAGACAGAGACAGACAGACAGACAGACAGAAACAGAGACAGAGAGGCAGACAGAGAGACAGAGAGAGAGACAGAGACAGAGAGAGAGAGAGACAGAGAGAGAGAGAGAGAGAGAGAGAGAGAGAGAGAGAAAGAAATCCCTTGACACAGAACAGAGAAAAAAATCAATAGGAGACATTTCTGCAGGGAATAACTTATGATGGAGAAAGTTGAGAAAATGAAATCAGAGTTACTCTGTATTGTTTTGTGCATCAAGTAAGAGAGAAGAATGTGAATTAAAAAAAAAGGGATCAAACTATCTTTCCACAAACAGTGAGCTTCCTAATCAAAAAAATGGATTATTGCATGGTAACTCTGCACTGTTAGGCCATGATTTTAAGGAAATAGTAGCTTAAAGCTCTAGCATTATTTATGTGAATGTGTTTATATATGTGTGTCTACAGGTTTTTAATGTGAGGAGCACTGATCTACATGAGTCCACAATCTAGTCCGCCATCTGCTATTTACTAACTGTGAAAACT
This sequence comes from Pseudochirops cupreus, assembly GCA_028627135.1. Taxonomy (NCBI): domain Eukaryota; kingdom Metazoa; phylum Chordata; class Mammalia; order Diprotodontia; family Pseudocheiridae; genus Pseudochirops; species Pseudochirops cupreus. Next base: position 154,992,318 of record CM053580.1, read on the forward strand.
TGGACAAATCATTCAATCTTCTTTGTCCCTGGGTGTACAGTATGCGAAATGGATATTATAACAATTGTATTACTTAAAGACAGTACCCTCAGTCAGGTGATTTCTTGAGGTCCCTGTAAGCTCTAATATTTGTGATATGGGAGAAGAAATATTTGTAAAACTTATAAAAATACTATTTAAATTTATTTTCCTTTTTTCCTATTAATAAGTATTTATGGTTTTCATAGGTTACCCCAGTATTTCAGGATTCAGGAATTATTCTATTTTCTCTAAATAGTTTGAAATAGTTTTTTAAAAAGTTTAAAAATATTAATTCTGTCCCAGAAAGGCTCATTACTGAAATGAAGCCCAGCACTTTACCTAAGTTATCTCTTTAGGTATTTTAATATGTTTGCTTTTAAAATGTGTAAGTGTGACATGTAATTGGCGGGGGAAGATAAGGTATATTTTAAAAATAAATGAACTGCTTAGGTGCCATGAAAATAAATTGTATTTAGCACTAGTAATACCCATATTACAGGGCATTCTGAGATAATGATACCTCTGCAGTGAGGGCTTACTGAGCTGAAACTTTTCAGGGCTGTTCATTGACCTTTGGTGTCCATCTGTCACCCAGCTCTTACCTGTGGCTCCAAGAAGCTGTATCATGTGCAGCAGCCATACCTCAGGAAAACAATCTTGACAGATAGGCTAAATGAGGCTGAAGGTAACCAAAAGGCCTCAAACCCTTCAGTGAGTTAAAGGGATGTCCACCTCAAGCATGTGAAGACTTCCCCAAGCAGAATGGGTGGATGTGAATAAGTTTTTCTAATGGCCATGAAAGTGACTGAAGCAGGCAGTGTAGAGTACTTAAAACTTGGTCAGATATTGAAGATGCCAGGATCATCCACTGAATCCTAGACCATCACCAGTTGTTTGGCTTTTATCCTGATGCTGGACTTCAATAACTTTGGAAAAGAGAATGGGCTGATAGCTTTGTACAACTTTGTCTCACAAATTCAATTCGTGCACAAGTCATCACCCCATGATGTCATTGATCAGCTTTAAAAATGAAGGATGAACAACAATGTATATTATAATTGAGTTTTTGTAAAAGTCATAAAAAGTTCAACTTAATATAGTTTATTATGCCACATAAGGAAGCAAACCAACAAAAGTCTCCCTTTTAGTGTATTCACTTACATTAGGGGTTCTTAATCTTGGGTTCTCATGTTCTTCTCTAGTAAACAGATGTCAGATAGTCCATAAATTTGAATGAGACACACACACGTGTATACATAGATATAGATATAGATAAAATTGGTTTATTCTGTAATGTTATGTATTTTATTTTAAAATATTATTTTAAGAAGGATTCAGCTGACTGTTCAAGGGACCCAAGATAGAGGAAGATTAAGAACTCCCAATATATACTACTTCAATAATTAATAAATGTAACTTGGGGTATGTCTAAAATCAATAGGTCTAAAATGAAAATATTCTCCACCCTAGTAACAAAAAATACAAATCAAAATAATGCTGTGGTTTCTTCTTATATTATGAAAATTAACAAAGACAAAATAAGAACAACTGGAAGAACTGTGACTGTTGGAAATGTGCAATGCTCCAATCATTCAACTTGAATTCTACAAATAATGTAACTCAAAGAATTTAACTTAAGGTCTATAAACTTTCACCCAGCAATTCCATTACTGTATATATAGTCAAAGGAAGTAAAAGATAGACACAAAAGTCATCTGTGTATACATGCATGTATGTATAATTGTAAATATATTTGCAGGGACATGCACATATTTGTGTGTATATATGTGTGTATGTATATATGTATGTTCATATTCTTTGTGGTAACAAAGTACTAGAAACTGAGTATCCATCCACTGGGAAAAAAATCCTGATGATAATTTTCAACAGATATTCTTTTGTTGAAAACAAAATAAAATACCTGTTCATAACAAGTGCTCTTCTCCTGAAATATGTACACATACACACACACACATTTGTGGTAGATAAATATAGATATGGATATAAATTAAAGTCCCTTGTCACATTTTTCTAGTTACTTTCTAGTTTAATAATGACTGTCTAAAATGTGATTCCCAAAACTGAACAAAATAAATGATAATTCAAATGGGCTCTGACCAGAGGATAGCAGATTAGCACTATATAATGTTATGTAGGTAATGTATAATGCATTACATAATGTGGAAATATTAATGTTATTATATGTACATGTTCATATAGTGGAATATCAATGTGATAGAAATTATGACTAGAAGAAATTCAGGGAAACGTGAAGATTTATGTGAACTGATATAGAGCAAAATAAGGAGAACCAAGAGAAAAATAAACCCAATGACCAAGAAAACAATGTTCACCATGAGCATAACAATCTAAATTAAAAGATCACTGAAAGGAAGTTGAGTACTGAGTGATTAAATATTTTAAAAAATGAAAGACTTGAAGAACAGATAATGAAACATACATACACATATGGGTGGAACACTACAAAAAGATACTACCGTATACACTGTTCAATGTGGTCACTCTGTTAGATAATTTTTCCTAATTGTTTTTCTTTGGGAAAAAGAAGGGCTTAATTGCGGTAGGAGGCCCTGAAAAGAATTAACCTACCTATCACAATCCTTTGAGGGTAGGAAGCAACCAATAATGTTTGCATCTGATAACATGTGGGGCTAAAAGGGCTTATATAAAACTTTACTTGTATGACTCACTTTAGGATAATTAGCACCACAGAGGAAGATGGTAATCACTAGTGACTAGAGTGTCAGCAGTGTTGGAAGGGAAATGGAGGTGTCTAGTTCAACTCATACAGAAATGAGAATCACCTTTAAAACTTCTCCAGCAAATAACCATACAACTTTTGCTTGAAGCCCTTCACTGAGAGAGAACTCACTGACCCCTTAGAAAGCCACTTTTTGGACTGCTCTAATCGTTAGAAAGTATTTCCCTACTTTGAGATTAAATGTTTTTCTTCATAACTTTCACTTACTGCTCTAAGACCAGGGGTGGGGAACCTGCAGCCTTGAGGCTACATATGGCCCTCTAGGTCTTCAAGTGCAGCCCTTTGAAGTTTGGATTCAGTCATGTGTCCTTGGGACCACAGGTTCCACAGCCTCTGCTCTAGGCTTTGACCTCTGAGGACAAGAAGAAAAACACTAATCCTTTTTCCACAAGACTGTCCTTTAAATATTTAAAAGTACCTATCACATCCTGCCTAAGTGTTCTCTTCTTCAGGTTAAACATTGCATTTTCTTTCAATTAATCTATTTAGAGTATAAATTCAAAGCCCCTCACTAAGATTGAAGATTGCCCTCTTCAAAAGAGTCTTCTCTTTAAAGATCTTTCTCTAAAATATGATGCCCAGAATTGAGCACAATACTCCAGGGGACAGAGTGCATTGAGACTACTGCCTCCCTAAACCCAGCCTTAGACAAATTTAGAAATCAGTCAATGTTCACCATCAACTGCTATTGCATTGCAAATCAGAGAAGGGCACAGGGGTTTTGGTGGATAATACACTTCCTAATTATTTTCCCTTTCTCTTCTCAGTGCATGTATTTTCTTTGTAAATCCTTCATAATAGTTCTCTTACTCTAATACTCAATTAGCTTTTAAATGAGTGAAAAATATCTATGATCCTAGATGGCCACTTTACCAAGTACAATTCCAAGAGTTCACAACCAGCTGTTTTCAAGTAATTGAAATCATAATGTGCAGAAAAATTACTTTTCTAATGGTTGCCTGGAAGATTTATATTCCTAAAATGTAATTAAAAAGTAGATTTAGAAATATGCTCAGCAACCCAAAATTAAATATTAATGTAGAGCATAATTAATAAATTATACATCTCTTGATTACTAATGGGTTATTGGCTCTAAAAGCATAACATTATGGAATATTAGGGCAAACAAAGGCTTTTGGGGAATATTACCCAGCTTCAAGGGTGAAGCTGTTTGCTCTTGAGTTTTTCTAAAGAAAAAACTGGCTTCCCATGACTCTCCCACCATTGAAGCAAAAATAAAGTTGGCTAATATTCTTAAGGATCTCCCTTCCCCCACCCCATTCATTCTATAAGCTCAGTACCCCACTACTTGTGCTAGATTATTATAGTAAAACAGGTTCGACTTAGCACTCTGCATGTACTCGTATTCAAGTGATGCAATAGATATTATAGGCTACCTTTGATTTCTCATATAAAAAGAAAATATCTCCTGTTGTTGAGGAATAACAGAAACCTCCCAGGCTTCAGAAGTCTCTTCTGTAAAGGTGGTGCATATGAGAGTAGGAATTGTTGTTATTTTTGTTGATGTTGTTAGAGACAAAAGAAATCACTGTTACAAAAATGACTTTTCAGTTGGCCGCTTCATAATTGTCTTGTACACTCTTTCACTGCTTTCACTGACTTTCACTGCTCACTGTTTCTCAGAGAAAACATTAGAACAATGTCATTTCAGACCTTGGAGATGAGTTAGTCCTGCATTCTTGATTTATAGAGGCCTGGAGAAGGTGACAAAGTCAAATAACTCTTAAGTGGCGGAGTCGACACTAAACGTCAGGCACCCTAAACCTCTTGCCAGCATGCTGTTCATCAGGTCATTCCATGGATTAGGTCTTGAATGGTTAGTTCCATTAAGAGGTGCCACTTACAAACTTCAATATAAAAAAAATCACTTGAAATTCAAATTCACTGAATATCTGTACTGTGTGCAGAGCTTTTTTCTAGGCTATAGGAGAACTATTGAGTTTCAATTAAAAATAAATATCAAACTGGGTTCTAAGGAGACCATGCAAGCATAAGAGTTCAAAAAGCATTCTCTCCAGAATTACCCTTTCCTTAAACTCTTAACTCTCCCTTGGACTTCTGGCAGTTGGGATTAGAGAAGATTTCTTTCCCCTCCCCTTCCTTAGCAACGAATATGAGACCTACCCCCAAATGGTCATGAGAATATATGCATACCTAGGTGAGTTCAAGAATAGACCTTGAGGTCTCTGACTGCCTCTTCTGCTTTGTGTTGTTTTTACTGTGCTTGGAAATAGCGATCCTGAGATGTGAGTATGTCCAACCCTGGTAACTACCTCACAAATTTGAGAAGCTAGGGAGAACTCCTTGGTGTTTAACTGTCTTAAGGAGGTGCTTCATGAAACTCTATTTCTCAGAGGAAAAGAGGATCATAATCAGGAGGATGAACGATGTCCTGGATCAGCACAAGACTGGGACCTGAGTTGTTGCTTTGAAAATATAGACTAAGGTGGAAATGTTCTGTAGGTCTATAGGAAAGTAGTTCCGTAAGTCTCTCAAGGTCTTTCCTACCTACTGGGAAAGTATAAGATACAGGCTCCCTCCATGTGGAAGTCAAAGAGGAAGACGGGGTTTCTCTGTCTCCAATCTGGTGTTTTGGTTGTGAGGACATGGACAGCTCTGCATTCTGTTTGTTATTTCTTGATCTTAGGCAATTGAGTATAAAGAGATGGATTGAGCAGGCTACAACCTGGCCACCTTCAGGAGATCCACATGTGTCATCAGTAGTAGAAGGGTCCATGAAAGAAAGAGTGGCTAAAACCAGAATTTAAATCAGGAGAAGAGGAAAACATCAAGGAAAACTAGACACAAGAAGAAAACATAGATTCAGTGGACATGACATGCTCAGAAAAGTGTCATCTCTGGACTCTTAAAGGATACTGGCTCTCATTGCCCAGCAAAGAGTTTAACCTAATGGGAACTTGATAAGGACTCTATGAAGAAAGAAAAGGACTTTCAACGACCAGGAATTCTGAGATAACCCTTTACCACATACGTTATCTACACACGTGCCTCATTACCATTGTATTTTAAGTTTGATACCATTTCCCTGAGGAACCTTGTGAGTTCAGGGAGAAATTATATCCTCAGTTTGGGGAAGATGTTTTTTGTAACTACTGTTCTCCATATAACATCTCAGTAAATACCTTTTCTAAGGCAAATTATGTCTGACTAGTTGATTGTCAATGGGGAACACAGTAATGGGAACTTATATGGACATTGTTAGAAACCACAACTCTTCAGAGTTACCCCTACAATACAGAGGACAATCATAAGCAACTGACTCTCTGGAGACCCCAATCTTTGAGTGTGAGGGCAAGTTGGGTGAGGGGTCACTGAAGGGGTAGCAACATAAGTATCAATGCACACTTCTCTTTTATGCATGTATTTTATAATGGTGGAATAGCTGATATATTAAATAATGAAATAGTTCATATTAAAATTTTGACTATATATTCATGAATTTTTCTAGGAGGGATTATATGAATATCTTTTGGGAAGACCTGAAATGTGAGTTGTGCCAAGTTAGGCTGTTATATTTTCCTTGAGCAAAACAATGAGCCAGTGTCAGAAAAGTCTGACCTCCTTATCAGATAGATCAGAGGTCTATCTCACCATAAAAAATTCATTGTAGCTCTAAATAAGGCCAGTTATAGGTCTCCTGAAAGGAGAAGCTTCATCTTCTCCCAAATCCTGGATGTTACTTGCAATTCTTAGAAGTGACAACCATCCAAGTTCTTCATATAGTCAGTTCACCCAGAGAAGAAACAGCTCTCATTATTTGTCGTCATTGCTGTTGACTCATTTCACTTACGTCTTACTCTTCGTGACCCCATTTGGGATGTTCTCAGCAAAGACAGTGGAGTTGTTCACAACTTCCTCCTGCAGCTCATTTTATAAATGAGGAAATTGAGAAAAATATAGTTAAGTGACTTGCTTAGGGTCACACTTCTAGTAAGGGTCTGAGGTCAGATCTGAACTCAGGTCCTCCTGACTCCAGGGCCACTACTCTATCCATGGCACCACTGAGCTGCCACTCTCACCATCTAGAAAGTAACTTCCCAAATAGAAAAGTCTAGAAGGAATGAATGAAAATGTTACCCATGAGGACATGTAAATGACCTTTTTTCCTTCCACACTGGGCTTTTCAAATAATGCTCCTTCATCTCAATAACATGAATCCTTAGGTCTTTTCCCACTATATGCATGCATTTCCCAGTGCACCTGTAATTATTAGAAGAAAAGAGAGAGGCCTTCCATGATTGGATGGAAATAGTCATCTAAGAAAATGTAGGGAAATCAAAAATAAGTTTAAAGTCTCATGTTAAGCTCTTTGCATACCAACAGTTGTGTTTCCTTGTGATCTAAAGCCCCTGAGCATCTGTTAAATTTTGATAGGATCCAAGAGAAAAATTTATCTTTCCTCAAAAGCAAAAGAGAGAACTGAAATATACCCCTAAAATAGAGATTAGGAAAGAATTCATGAACAAACAAGACGAATTGTGCTTTTCATTGTTGTTTAAGGAATTTATCTTAGTAATTGAGGCATTTGATAGATTACTTTTACTTCCATGTGAAAATCTATACCTTTGTAACTTTCTGAATTTGAAAGAATACAAAAATCATTGTCTATTTGTACAAATTTCCATTATTAACACCCTTACCTGCCCTTTGATATTGGACAAACATTCAATTGAATTGTCCAAAACTAATTTTAGAAAACTCGGAAAGGGCATTACATTTTGACTCCATCCTCATTCAGTTTGAATTTCAAGTGGTTTTTTTTTGTCATCATTGAACAACCATTAAAGTGACTTTCTTTTTCACAGAAATTTAAACAATCTAGGTATCCGCTGCCCCCAAAAAAATCAAATAGCAAAATATATCACAAATCTAGAAACTTGAATAAATTGTTTGGGGTTTAAAAAAAAGATGGAAAAATGTATGTTTTAATATTTAAAATACACTGTGAGGCAGAAAGGGGAGAGAAACATCTGAAGTCAGAAAGCCTAAATTCCCTTCTGGGAGTTTCATATTTAATTGTTATCTGTTTTCCTCCAGTTTCATTAATTTTCTCCTCTGGCCAGTGAAATAAAATTCAACAAATATTTACTGGACACCATCTTTGGGTCCAGCACTATGCCTGGTTCATTGAAGAATACAGAAAAGTTCCTGCTCAGAAGAAATTTACCAGCTCATTGGAAAAGATAAGATTTATATATATGAAACAATTAGAGGACAATACCAAGGCAGCATATATGAGACCCTCAAATATATGGTATACCAACAATATGTGTGATACATCAATTTATATGGGCAGAATTATCAGAACTCAAATCTTTCATCTTATCTCCTATAGATTTGTAGAACATTAATAATGAAGAACTTACCTTGGAGCAAACATTAAATAAGTTGTAGGACAGGGCCATTATGTATTTATTTTGAATACACTTATTTGTTACAAGGGAAGGCTTCAACAGGACAGGTGAATTTGTGGGAGATGTTGAAATGCTTCCTGAGAGTAAAAAAAAATTTTTTTACAAACATCGATAAGACAAAAAAAAAATGACAGAAATTCATAAAGATAAACACACGTGATTTTGTTACTATTTTGCTGTTTTACACACACTTAAAAAACAACGTGACAAGTTTATGGTCTCATATATAATCCTCCTTTCACCTCTTTACATGTTGAAATATTTTTTGGTAATTAATTAATTGAAAATAAAAAACAAAAATTTTAAAGAAAACGATGGAACCATTGAGAAAAATGAAAGGGGAAAGTAGGAAAAAGAAAATAAATAGATAGCTAGTAATGCATCTTTATTGTTTGAAATCTTGTAATTTTCTTTAAGCAACAAAAGAACCCACATATCATTAAATTTGGGATTTTTTTCTTTGCATCAAAAATAATTCTTCTACATAATGCCCTTTATTTGAGTTCACAATAATTTATACAGATTACTCACCACTTGTTCACCATCCTATCCATAAGTTACATCCTTAAACACAACCCAGCTTCTGAATTTGTAGCAATAATGGTTTTTTTTTTAATATACATACTATTCCAGAACAGAAAGTGCTCCCTGATTTCATTTTAGCATGGTCGCTTGCTGCCTGAAAGGTTTGAGTGATGATACGCTTTCCGTTTACAAAAGGCAACCAGAAAAGCCTTGAATACTTCACTGCTTCAATTAAAGTAAGGAAACCATATCCCAGACATCGTCAAAAGCCTACTAGAAACCACATCCCAAAGTATAGGTATTATTAGTTCAATTAAAGGAAAATCACCATTAGTGGTTTCTGATGACTTACCTGACACCTTCAAATGGGTACAAGAATCCCTATCCACGCAGGTTATGGCAAGAGAACTCCTTTTCTCTCCAGCCATAAATATGTGTCTGTGTGAAAGTACTCCTTGACCTAAAATATATGATGCTATTAATATTTAAAATAACAAAACCAAAGGACGCAAGTTAGAAAAGAAATTATGTCTGAATAGACCAAGTCAGAAATTAGAAGGTTCTAATCTAAGTGGTTTACTTTTGTTTAAAATTTTGATGGAGAGATCTAGAACTATGGAAGGTGGTGGCAATGCTAGTAACAATAATAATAGATAGATGCTGGATATTTCAATCCAAAGATGATTTTTATCAGTAGAGGGGAAGTAATATTATGGTTTTCTCTTTTTTGGTCATCTAATTTTCTTTCTTCCTGTGTTCAAGTCAGTCTGAAACACTAAGCTGCCAAATCTATGAAGCATAAGAGTGATTCTGAGCCTTTCAG
>CM053580.1:155002424-155038711 GCA_028627135.1 Pseudochirops cupreus
ATGATGTTAGTCATTGTGGATTAAAGCTTTTCTACCCTGCTAATTGTTTCTGCTGTGTAGTCCTTAAAATTCTGTATTTACAAATGCTTATTTCTTTCTTAAACTATTCAATGACATCTTGCCATGGTTCCACCTTCTCAGTAATCCACAAGTCCTTCCTTCTTCCTTATTAGATGTTAATTCATTTTCCTTTGTCTTGCGACATTTATTCATGAACTTTTGCAACTATTTTTCTCACCTGGAGTTAAAGTTCCCTTCTATGATTAATATCTTCCTTGTTGGTTTATGTCTCTAGCCTCAAGGTCTTTAACTGATTTTTTTTTTGTTGTTGTTCCTAGGATCTTTAGTAATTTCAATCTTTTTTCCTTTTATTCTCATTGATCACTTTCTGTCTCCCTCCCCTTTTGAGCATAGTTTCCCCTGGAGTTGGATCTCAGAATTGTCTCAGCTTTATGTAATGCTGATTCATGTATATTTCAAATACATCGGTCTCTGTCCCTTATGACTTCTAGAGGGAACTGACCACTATTGAATATTGAGCCTCTTTTTTCCTCCACTCTAGGTAAAGTCAAATACAGCTTAGTGTCCTGCTAAGTTACCTTTTTTCCTTAGTTTTCTGGCTGAGTTGCAGCCCACAGTTTAATCATACTGCCATCCTAGTCAGAGCAAGACTCTGTTGAGTTTCTGAGGCCCAGGTAAGAAGTAGGGAAATGTCATGTTCCATTGGAAGACCATGAGTTATTCTGTGCAGCCCTTTCAGAGCACTGTGGCTTGTAGGGGAGTCAGTGAGGGTCATGAATGAAGGATTAACTTTCTCTGCTGTTTGTTCATTGGGTTGTCACCTTACTAGATTTCTTGGTGTTTTAGTCCATGGAGATAGATAAAAAAAAAATTTCCCTCTCTCGTACAATTCATAATTTGTACAGCTTCGAGAGATTGTGAGGATTGGTAATAGTCCTCCATCTTACTGGTCATATACCCTGGAATGAATATATTCTCTTCTAAAGAGTAGTATAAATTCCCCTTCCCTTTCTCTTCTCTGGGGCCATCCCAGATGGGGAAACTTCCTGTCTAGTACTAACTGGAATTAAGAGAAGGAAAGATGCAGTAAAGTTATACACTTGATACTCAAAGCTTAATCAAATTCTTACTATTTTGCCAGCTTTCCAGCCCTTTTCATCAACCTCAACAATCCCAAACTATGTAAACTGAAAACCCCGGATTTGGGCATCAATAGTTTTATGATTTCAGGTACTTTTCTCTTTCCACCGATAATGATAGTGGTGTTGATGGGAATTTCTATTTCCTGAGGTGAAATTTCAATATAGTGTAATAACCAGAGTTCTATACCTTTTCTCTCTTTCATAACCAAGCTCCCATTAAAAGGGAAAAAAAGTCTATATTCATTGCTTCTACTTTTTCACCTCTTACTTCTCCACTCTTTGCAGTCTCATTTCTATACCCATCACTTGACAAAAATTACTCAGTACAGTTCACAATTCTCATTTTATTATCAAATCCAAAGGTCTTTTTCCAGTCTTCATACTTCTTGATGTTTCTTCAGCATTGGACATCATTTCAATACCCCCTGATTCTAGACATTCTCTTTCTTCTGGATTTTCATGACAATGCTTTTCTTTCTATCTCTCTGACCAATTCTTTTCAATATCCTTTGCTGGACCATTATCACATCTAATCATAATTCAAGGCTGAGACTACTGAATGACTCTTCTCTCTCCACCCCTTCTCAGTGTTATCATCAATTTCTGTGAGCTCAATCATCATTTAGATTCAGGAGACTCCAAAATCTATATATTTGGCCTTTGTTTTTCTCCTGAGGTATAGTTTCACATCTCTAATTGCCCTCTAGATCTCCTATATACAGGTATATACCATACCTGTATATCCCAGGTTTGCTAAGTTCAACATGTCTAAAAATAAATTAATTATCTTTTCCCTAATTTTCTTTTTCTTGCTCTCCCTTTCCCCTAGATTCCCTATTTCTGCAGAGGTCATCACTATTATTCTATGTACCCTTTTTGGAAACTGTAATGGTAATGGGGATTTGAAGATCTTTGCTACCCCTTGTAAGCAAACAGGTACTTGGCACCTTGTTTCAAGTTCATGCTTTTGTCAAGTATTAAGATACAGAACTTATGAACCCCATAGTGGGAGGAAGTTGCTGATGTAACAGGAAGGGACAGAACAGAGAGGAGCTAATACCATATATAAGGAAAAGCCCAAGCTAGAGAGCCAGGATTGCTGAGAGAAAGAAAACTGCTAGGATGCTGAGAACTTCTGAGAACTGCTAAAAACTGAGAACAGAATGGAGAACAGAACTTGTGGTGTCAGAATGGAGATCTGAGAACTGAGAACTGAACTGAAAACTGAGAAGAACTGAGAAGAGAAGTGAGAAGAACTGAGGACAGAATTGAGAAGAACTGAGAAATGAGTAGGGAGGAGAACTGGGAGGAAGCATGGCTATGGTGCCAATACTTTGTCTGTCTGTTTTGATGTTGCTTTGTCAGATTTGTCTGTTGATAGAGGATGTTGCTGTTGTCACAGAAGCCCTGGGAACTTACTGCTGGTTCAGAAGCCCTGAAAGAGGTTTTTCTTGTTTTGTGTTTACAGAAATCCTGGAGGAGGGTCTTACTGATGTTTTCAGAGGTCCTGGGACTATACTGCTTATTCATGTTGATATCTCAGACCTTGCTGTTGGATCTATGCTGATTTCACAGGCAGAAAGTGAATTGATGAGGATGGTGGCAATGTGAATGAATGTTATTGTGGCTTTGTTAAGATTTGTCTTCCCAGGAACAGAAACTGTGAAGGACTTGAGGTAGACTAGACACTGTGAGCTTCAATATGGAACAGGAACTGCACCAGGAGCTGGACAAGGAACTGAGAGCTGTCTGCCTTTGAACTCAGGGGATTGTTGAATAGATTTGGGCAGGAGCTGGGAACATGGAAGAGGGACCACAGAAGCTGAGTGCCTGCTTCAAGCCAAAATGAAAAGATCTCTCCTTGGGTATTTAATGCAAACTGAGAAGCCCATGATTTACTGTGGCCTAGGGGTAGAGAACTTTGACCTTTACATTTAGATGACTGAGTTAAGGACTTCTCCAATTAAGAAGAAATAAGACTTTTTGATAGAAGAGATTAAGACAATGTAACCTAGGAGTGGAGAACTTTGACCTTGTTCTTTGTGATTGAATTAAGGATTTACTAAATGATTGGGTTACTAAATGACTGAGTTACTAAATGAATGTACTTTGTTTAAAACTATGTTACCACTTTGGTGAAAACTATGTGGCCATTTTAGTGATAAGTTGTTATGCCATAACATTGTGAATACTGTACTTTGATTTCTGTGAATGTTTTGTCTTAGTTTGTTACTGAATAAATAGAGAGTTCACCATACTGTGTAATCAGAAGCTTGAAGCTGTTCATAGGAGCAGTCTTCTGGAAAGCTGCTCATGCTTGGCTTTACAGAAACCTTGAATTTATTCTTGACTCTTTAGTTTACTCACAACCCTCATCCAATCTGTTGCCAAGACATATTGATTTTTATCTTTACAACATTTTTCACATCATTCCTTCTCTCCATTCTTACCCTAAATATCCTAATTCAGAGCCTAACCACCTTTTTGGTGGGCTATGTCAATAATCCACCTGAATTGACCTCCTTGAATACAGTTATGGATTTTAAAATTTTTTTCTATTTATTTTCCATATAACTGCCAAATTGACATTCTTAAAGAATAGATTTGACCATACTTAAAAAGTTTTAATGGCTTCCTTATTGCTTGTAAGGTAGAATAGAAACTCTTCTCAAATAGTATCTAAGGACCTTCACAATATGGCTTCAAGTCATGATTTCTGAACTACTTGCTTTTCCTCATGCACCAAATTCCATCTCCCATCTCCATGATTTTTTACAGATTGACCCTAAGCTCCATGTCTGAAATCATCATCGTCATCGTCATCATCATCATCATCTTCATCATAATCATCACTAACATTTATGTGCCAGACACTGTGCTAAGTGCTTTATAATTATCTGATTTGATCCTCCGAACAACTCTGGAAGATAGGTACAATTATTATCCCTATTTTATGGATGAGAAAACTGAGGCAAACAGGAGTTAAGCAATTTATCCAAGGTCACACAGATAATAAGTGTCTGAAGGTGTATTTGCAATCAGGTCTTCTTGATTCTAGGCCTAAAGCTCTATCCTCTGGGCCACCTAATTGCCATGCTCTCCCTCCTTTTACATCTTGGAACCCCTGTCTCCCTTTAAAGCTCAACTCAAGTGATACATTCTATGAGAGACCTTTCCTCATTTTCCCCAGGTATTAGAGCTTCTACCCTTGTTTCCCATATTTACTATCAACATATTTTGAATTGAATTTTCTCATCTATGTTCTCCAATGTAGAAGGTAAACTCCTGGAAGATGAGGACTATTTCATTTCTGTGTTTGTATCCCCAGCACCTAGCACAGTGTCTGGCACATTGTATGTAACATGTTTTGATTAATTTAAACTGAGTTGAATTAAACAGCTTGATGGTCTGCCCTCCCATGAGTGCATTAGTACATAGAGACTGTAAAAAGACAATGAACTGAGCCAAGAAGAAGAAAATAGTAGCAAGAGAACAGATGAGGCTGCATGTGGGAAAATGTGTAGAATTTTGAATAATCCCCAATGTTTATCTCATTCAAAATACTGTCTTTTTAACACAAAAACTCCCCCTGTTCCTGTGAATCAGGGGATACAACAATATAGTAAGTAACAGAGTCAGGACTATCTAAGCTACATAGACCTCTCATTGACAGTTTAGAGAACTCTTCTTACCAAATCATGAGAGATCACAACTATAGATCAGAGTCCATGTGAATGGCAGAGGGAAGGAATCTTTAAGCATTGAGGATAATGAGAGAGGAATTGTTGGATTGGAGATGTATGTATGTTAAAATCGTTTTCCCAAAAGGAACAATATCTAGCTATTTGAGATGATTGAAGACATCTTTTACTAGGTATGGAATGGTGGAAGTACCTAGGTCCAACCTTCTGAAGAGAGTAAGTGGAATTCCTGGAGAGTGTCAAAACTTTTTAGATCTAATCTCCTAATGGGTCTAATGAATCTCCTAATGAAAGATCACTACTGAAGGAGAAGTTCCTTAACAGAAAGGAGTATATATATTTTTTTGAATTGGTATCTCTCCAGTACTTATCACATTTTATCCTCCGAGTAGGCATCTAATATGTATTTGTACTGTTGTAATGTATGAAAGCCCTAGGGATTCTAAATATTTCAAATTGATGATGGTGATGGTGATGGTAATGATGATGTTTAGATTCTTTTAACATTGAGGAAAATATTTACACTGAAATGATGTATGGGCCAGAGCCTGTGAATCTACTCACAGCAATCAATGTCTTGATCATCTCTTCTTCACTGAAAGTAATGGGAAAGGCCAGATCAGATAAACTGTAATATTGACATGAAAATCCCTTTCAATTGCATATGAGGTGATATACGATATTATTTTTGTTGTTGTTTAAATTGTTTCAATCATGTTCAACTTGTTGTGAACTAATTTGGAGTTTTCTTGGCAGAGACACTGGAATGGTTTGCCTTTTCCTTCTTTAAATCACTTTTCAGATGAAAAAACTGAGGCAAACTGTTAAGTGACAACTGTAACTCAGGGTTACACAGCTAGTAAGTATCTGAGGCCAGATTTGAACTCAGAAGGATGAGTCTTCCTGACTGTAGGCCCAGCACTCTATCCACTGTGCCATCCATTTGCCCAACAATATGATTATGTGTGTGTATGTATATGTATTATAATTATATTATATATCAAACACACACACACTATCTCTCTCTCTATAATATAATATGATATTAGCTGCAGTGTTTTATATTATAACTTAGTTTACAAAATGAAAATAGGGAATTTCTGCAAGATATCTTCTCAATGGTGATAATATTTATGCAAATATCATACCAGTCAGCCTCCCTCTTGTTCTACTTCTGTGACAATATTCTTTCTCTTCTTTAGCTGCTAAGTAGCCAACACACAGCGAGCATCCATGTGCCTACTATGCACATTTTATAGATATATACCCCTGGTGATACATCTGTGGTGTGTGGTCGTATCTCTACTTAGAGTGTGTTAGAAGAAAAATCCATTAAAAAATCAATACTACAATTAGGAACCATTTTTATCATATAATGATGCCAGATGCAGTAAAGGCCACCAGGACTGACTGTAATTGCACACTATACCATGTTGTGTATTGTGCTGTTAGTCATCTCTATGACTTCCTAAGATGGTACTTCCTCTATGACTACAAGAATATTCAAAATACACTATATGATGCTGATATACCCTCTAAATGATCAACATGATATAACACTTCTATATAGAGCAAAGAAGTATCTTCTATATTCTTTTCGATAAAATGAACATTATTTTTATACTCTGAAGATTTTTTAAAACTTTATTTCACTTCTTTCCTTGTTCTTTTTTTTTTTTACCATACTCTAGTGTATAGAGTCCAGTTTAATTTTCTTATTATCAATGAAGTATAAAAGGCCATTATGATACTTATTGAGAATTTGCATATTGGACTTGAGAAACAGACACTGTTATTTACATAGCTAGAAAATCGTTGTTTCTATTTTTTCCTGGATGGCAATATCAATTGATTCACACATTCCCTTACTGAATCTTTAGTTCATTCATTCAACACTTGCTGTGTATAAGATACCCTGAGCTAGTAGTTATAACATTTTATAATAGTTAGAAGAAAAAATTTTCAAAAATTATCTTTCATCTGACATTTAAAGCAAATTTTGTTTTTTTCCTGGTGATCTATTTAGAAAAAATATGATAGAAAAACATAATTAGATATACTTTGAATGATTTTAATGTTTATCTTGTTTAAAAAATATAACTCATGGATGTAGGCTAAAGTTATGAATCCAAGAAGATGGAGATAATGACTGTTTAAGAATAATTTGATTTTTCTAACTTTTCCTGAAAATCATGGGAGAAAACTCCACGTGAAAGTCCACTTTGAGGTGGGATGTTCATTACCATCTGCCCTATCTTGTTCTTTTCTGACATCATTCAGATATGCAGGGACAAACAATCATTTAAAATGATTCCTTTGAGGATAAATGCCTTCTCCTCCTGCTTTTTTCTTCCTTTTCCCATCTCACTTACTCAAGGGGGAAAAAGCACTTAAAAGCAGTCTTTCAGGGGTTCAACCCATATGCCCCTTTCTCCTTCACTAATGCTCAAGAGAAAAAGAAAATATTTGCATAATATCACTTTAGTACTCACTTCACACTATCAATGTTCATTTTGCATTATCACTTCTTTGACAGATACCCCACCCACCTTTTCTTTCATCCATGATGGAATTTCCACTAATTTCACTGTCCTCCTTCTGAAGAGTACTCAGAGATAAAGGAAAAATAACTTAGCAATTGTTTTGCTTTGCTTCCTTAGGATTTCAATAGGTAAAAGAAAAAAAAATCAATGCATTTTCTTGTATGCTTAGTTCTACATGCTGGTTATAAGCTATCTATCTCAGACAGGAAGCTTGGATTACCAAATAAAGGTAATCATGTGTTAGCCTTCAAAAATGACATCTGATCATCATGAAGGGCAGGAAAACATCAATTCTCAAACAGGTGGCTTGGTCTATCATATAATCTATGATCAGAATCATGTACTAATTAAAGCTAGAAACAAGTAATGTTCTTAGAAGTAATGAAGCACTGTCATGGCACAGTGTATAGAATTTATAGACAGTCTATATATTAGATGAGTTTCCTGTATGATGTATCTGGAAGCACATGAATAAAAATTGTACAAGACAAAAAGATACACATAGTCTATCTATGTTCTACATCACTGAAGGGACATCCCTGTGATATCCCTTTGTGGATTATAGTATAACTGCCTATTTCATTTATTAACTTAAAATTCCACAGAAATTTATGGGCTGCCTATTATATAGAAAGTACAGAGATTTACTCCTTGTCCTCAAGGAGTCTACTAATAGTTTTTTAAAGACAAATTAAAAAAAAAAACCCAAGGAAGAATGTTATGGGGTTATGTGAGCAGTACAAAGTGCTATAGGGATCTGCAAGAACATAAGAGCACCTCTTGTGGGAATTGGGGAAGGATGCATGGGAGAGCTAGATCTTAAGTAATGGGTGAGATTTTGATAGAGATTCAATAAAGAACATTTCATTCCAAAAGACTATTGTGAGTAGAAGTGAAGAGGCATGGCTGAAAGGAGCACATTCATGGCCTAGTGAGTGATCCATTTTGGGTAGAACATACTTAGTGGGGTAATAGGATATAAGATTGGTTAAAAAAATATATTGAGATCAAAGCATAAATGACTTTGATACCAGGTTACAGAATCTCAACTTCACTCTTTAATCTGGTAATCTACAAATGTTTTGATCTCACACGCCTCTCAGGAAAAAATTGTTGAGTGCTAAAAACAAAATATGTATACATGTATATATGCAAATACATACACATACATGTGTTTATAATATAAAATATATGCAAATATGTGTGTATATTCTTTATAACATACATGTACTTCTGTATTAATATATAATATAGTAAACCCACAAGAGAAATTTTAAAAGGATGAAATAAATAATAATTTATTTTATTTTTAAAGGTTTGCTTTCAGAGTAATGTGATTCAATACGCCTCATTATTTTTGAAAAATTTCTGTTTATATCCTGGGGGATAGGATATACTTGTAAATAATAAGTACTTATTAGGAGTAAGAGATGCAACATAGAATTATGAGTAGAGGACTTACTTCACAGCCTAGGAGATCAAGGTTTAAATCCTGTTTTTAACACAAATTGCCTGCATGACCCTGAAAAAGTCATTAGGCCTTTTACTGTCTTAGAGAGTACTCGAAGATGATAAGTTGCTAAACAAGTGCTTATCTGCATTGGTAGGCACCTATGAAATCACAGGCCCAATACTTACCTTTGCAAGCCTGCTGGATCAATGTAGCTGCCAAAGCAAGTTAAATGCTTTCTGTCTGTCTTTCTGTCTGTCTGTCTGTCTCTCTTCTTTATCTCTCAATATTGTCAAAAGAGAGGATTCTGGGAAGATGGCGGAATAGATCAGGAAATTTTTGGCTCTCCAAATTTCCTCCACAAAAAAAAAAAGGCAGAACATCATCTCAGTGCAGCAAAAAATAAATACAGGGTAAAGCAGTTGTCCTCCTAAGACACCAGGAAAGACTTGATCTTCAGGGGCAGGGAGGTTCAGCCAGAATGAAGTGCAAATACCTCTAGGCTCACTCAGCAGAATCAATAAACAACAAACCCTGGGGGTAGCTGGGTTAAGCCACAGCCTCAGACGTAGAAAATTTTAATTTGCAGACATTGTGGGGATCTGAGGGTTGGGAAGGAAAAGACTGAAGAGCCTTCCACTGTCAAGGGACAACATGTCCCAGGCTGTGGCTGTGGGGAGAAGGAGCTAGCACATACCTGGTGAGAGCAGTAGAAAGAGGTGGGGATCCTGTTGGGTGTGTGCACTTGCAGGAGAGCAGAATACCTGGTTTCAGTTCCAGGACAGGGAGGACAGCTGTAGTTTGCAGCCATTTAAGGGACTGCAGGGAGCAAGATCGTTTTTGGGACAATGTGGCTGGGGGCCCTAGATGTGACTTAAGAATGGAGAGGAGAGTCCAAGGTTGGGCCCCAAGGCAGGCCTCAGAAAATAGCAGTAAGGATGACCTGAGACTTAGGGCATTAATCCCCACAACCTGGGACTACAGCCTGATTACACTAATCACTGCTAAAAACAAAATAAAGAAAATTAATTAATATAAATGAGTAAGCAAAGGAGAAAGAATACAACCATAGATAGTCACTATGGGGAGAGAGGACATTTGGGTTCCTATTCAGAGGAAGATAATGGAAGTAAAAAGCCCACTCCTTTTTCAATGAGAAACATTGGGACCATTGTCCCAAGCATACACACACACACACACACACACACACACACACACACACACACACACACACACACAAACAAAACCCAAACTTTTTGGAAGAACTTTAAAAGGACTAAAGGACTTTAAAAAATTAAATGAGAGATTAAGGAAAAATTAGAAAAAATAAGAACAGTCAAAGAAAATTATGAAAAGTCAATCAAATTGAAACAGAGAATCAAAAACTTAAGAAAAAAATAATTCCCTGAAAATAAGAATTGGTCAAGGAGAAGCTAATGACATTTTAAGACACCAAGAAATCATAAAACAAAATCAAAAGAATGGAAAAATAGAAGAAAAAGTGAAACATCTCATCAGAAAAAAAGAACTGGAGAACAGATTGAAGAGAAATATATAAGAATAGTTGGACTACCTGAAAATTACAGTAAAAAAAGAATCTTGATACAATATTACAAGAAATAATCAGAGA
Organism: Pseudochirops cupreus; assembly: GCA_028627135.1. Lineage (NCBI taxonomy): Eukaryota > Metazoa > Chordata > Mammalia > Diprotodontia > Pseudocheiridae > Pseudochirops > Pseudochirops cupreus. The sequence continues at coordinate 155,012,912 of CM053580.1, forward strand.
AAATCTCTCAGAGTTTCTAGAACAAGAAGGCAAAGCAGAAATAGAAAAAAAAATCATTGTTCACCACCTGAAAGAGATCCCAGGAGGAAAACTTACAGGAACATCATAGCCAAATTTCAAACCTCCCAGACTGAGGAGAAAATATTGGAAACAACAAGAAAAAAAATTTAAATATGGTGGAGCTACAATAAGGATTACACAAGACATAACAGCTACTACACTAAAGGACTGTAGGTTTTAGAATACTGTTTTCCTTAGAGTAAAACAGCTGGAGTTACAACCAAGCATAATTTACCCAGCAAAGTTAAGTATAATCATTAATGAAAAAAAAAAAGGATATTTAATGAACTGAAAGACGTTTAGATTTTTGTGACAAAAACCTCAAAACTTCAGGCAAAATTTGACATATAACATCCAGAAAAAATATAAGGTAAACTTTAAAGACCAATTATAAGGGACTCAATAAGGTCAAATTGTTTACATCGTGTTTGTGAAAATATTAACAGTACTCTTATGATTGTCATTATTATTTGGGTAGTTTGAAAGAGAGACTTGGGCTAAGCTGAATATGATTGAGGTGATTCTAAAAAAATTGTAGGGAGAGATAAAAAGGAGTAATTATCTCAAACAAATGAGGCATAAAAGGAAAAAAAATGATACAGAAGAAGCTAGTAGGAGGGTGGGCAAGTGGTATTGGAATCTTATTCTCATGGAGAATGGGTTAATGAGGGAAATATTCATACATATGTATATATACACACATACACATATATGTATACATATATATATCTAGAAAGGTATAAAAGTCTTCTAAATTCAGAAAGAAATAAGAGGACAAGGGAATAAGGTGGGGGCAGAGGAAAAGAGACTTTTAGAAGGGTGGATAAGTTAAGGAATAGGAGGGAAAGGTAGTGGGTAGAAGTAAAGCAGAGGAGTGAGGAAAGAATAGGATAAATAGGGTGAGAAGGATAGTGAGGAAAAATGGGAAGGAGGTAAATACACAACAGGTAATTTTTGCTTGGAATGTGAATGGGACAAATTTATCCATAAAAGAGAAGAGAATAGTAGATTAAAAATTTGAATTCAACAATATATTACCTTCAAGAAACATTATTAAAATGAGAGACACTCACAAAGATAAAACAAAGGGCAGACAAAGTTATAGTTAAGAGAAATTTAATCAAAAGTAAAAAATAGAGAAACTACATGATGTTTCAGCAATATTATTCAATATTGTTTTAGAATTGAGAGCATTTAAAATACCTAGACAGTATAAAATACTTGAGTGTATAACTGCCCAAAAGGCACAGGAACTGTATGAACATAAACATAAAAAACTTTTAATACAAATATACTCAGATCTAAATAATTAAAATAATATTTATTGTTCCTGGGTGGGTAAAGTCAATATAATTTTAAAAATGACATTTTAATCTAAGTAATCTATTTATCCAATGTCATTCTAATTAAATTACTAAAAAATATTTTTCTGGGTTAGAAAAAAAAAACCAGTTTATTTGGAAGAGCAAAAGGTCAGAAACCTCAAAGAAATCAGGAAAAAAAGATATAAAGGAAGTAGATTCAACAGTATCAGACATGAAACTACATTATATGGAAGAGCATTGTTCAAATGTAAAAAGGATAATTTCAATTATTTTAAATTAAAATTTTCTTGTATAAATAAAACCTAAGTAGTCAAGAATAGAAGGAATGCAAAAAATTGGGAAAAAATTTTTTTAGGCAATCTCTCAGATGGGATGTAACTGGATTGGAATATCACTGTGGTGTAGGAAATGACGAGGTAGTTCATTTATAAAAACATGGAAAGACTTGCATGTATGAAGGAAGATGCTATCCACCTTCAGAGAAACAAATGGTAGAAGGAAATAAGCATAGTATTGTCTTACATGTATCTCTATGAGTATATATGTGTATGCTTAGAAATATCCATGTGTATAAATATATACACATATACATTTATACATACACACACGTACACACATATGTGTGTATATCGTGTGCACACACACTTATCTCAATGCTAAATTGTAGCCTTCTTTAGTGTGGGATGGGTAGAAAGGGGAAAAATGGGTAGAAAGGTAGAAAAAGTAAAAAGTGTCCAGTAGAGAATAAAAGAAAACCAACAATGAAGCAAAGAAAAAGTGGGTAGCTTTGAAAACAATGTGCAGTATTTATTATAAAGGTTTTTTTTGAAATTGAAATTTATTGTTTTGCATTGAATCTTCTCTTATGGTCTGCTGTGTACATGGCAATTTTTTCTCTTCTCATTTTGTATTTAAGTTTAAAATCAATTTACAAAAAAGACATTTTCAAAATGGAAAGATACACAGTAGAACAATTAAATAATAGATGTTTAGATTCAATGGACACAATAACTTTTCAGCAGGTAGGCTTCTTTGGTGTAACCATATAGAATTCAAAAAAGACATTGGAATCTTGCTGATGCTTCTCCCAAGAGGTCCAGACAATTCTCTGACAAACTAACAAGCCTAATTCTGTCCCAACCAAAATAAAAAGTGACAGGGGGAGAGTAGGGAGGGGAGAGCTCTTATTCAATAGTCAGTGCCTTGGAGTACACATTCTACCATATGAGGGCACCACTCACCACAGCCACAAGTATACCTGGATGAAAGAGGATGGACATGTTGCTAGGGAATGGGGAAGATTTTCCCAAAGGTAGCCGTGTATCTGCTGCTGCAAGTGGGTGAATTGTGTTCCTGGTTTATCGTTTTTTCTTAAAAAGAAGGCTTGAATTAGCTTGTGTTTTAACTATTCCAGAGGGCTGATGGTGAGGACTAATTGTGTTTGTCCTTTGTTTTTGAAGAAGACCACAGCATCAGGGAAATGATGACATGACTTGCAGTTGACTTTGATTTGAGTGAGGGAGGGCTGTGCAAGGTCACTAGCCTCACTTTCTCCTCCAGAGTCATCTGAGTCTAGTGACCAGATATTCATCAGGATGACTAGAGATGATCCACGATGCAATGGGAGACCCTTGCCCTTTTAGGCTAAGACCTTTTCAAGTTCTCACTTAGAGTGAGGTAACACCCATTCAATGAATAGGACACTTTAAGAAGTGAGTCTAAGGATGGTCCCTTTAGTTAGAAAAAAGAAAAAAAAATCAAGCTGGGAGGAGAAGACCCTTAGGGTTGCTGTTCCAAAGAGAAACAGCTGACTTTCACTCTGAGTCAGGAAGGCCCAAAATACAGTTATTATGTGGAGCTTGGGCAGGGACCTATTTTGGTGCAATCTATGAGCTTCAGAGTGAACTGGTTTTAAGGTTTTATGAAAGAGGAAAGAAAGTAAAAGCAAGAAAGAAATAAAGATAAGGAAGGGAGTAAGGAAAGAAAAAAGGAAGGAAGGAAGGAAAGAAAGAAAGGCAGGAAAGAAGAAAGGAAGGAAGATGAGAGGAAAGTATCATTTCTTCCTTCCTTCCTTCCTTTCTTTCTTTCTTTCTTTCTTTCTTTCTTTCTTTCTTTCTTTCTTTCAGAGCTATACCAATTTTTGACAGTTGTGTGAAAGGTGACCCATTATCCTACCCTGTAAATTATTTGATCACATACCTCTTGATTTTATACTATATCCCTCTCGCATCATAAAAAAGTCTTTCAGAAGTGCTAGACTTTCAGACCTTTGATTGTGATATCACTTCTTTAAGCAGTGGGGAGTCATTGAAACCTTTCTGAAGACGGAAATGATATCATCACAACTCCTTTAAGGAGGTAAACTGATAGAAGATGTATTAGAAGGCAGAGAGATTGAAGCTAGACTTCTCTATGGTAATTCTGCTGCAATGTTTTGTTTTGACTAAACTATGTATGACCTATTCCAGGAAATGCATTATTGAGCACCCAAAAGATAACAAATCTCTGACTTAAGAAGAATTGCTGCTGGGAGTTGTTTAGAAAAAAAAGATAAGGTTTGGTCTATGAGATCTGGCTTTATCTAGGTTCACATGTAGGTGATTTAGTATGTCTTAAGTAAGCCATATACATAGAAATGATAAACATAGCTTTAAATTATTAATAATTCTCTTGCTTTAATAGGCTGCCTTCAAAGATACAGAACTAATCCCAGAATTAATTATGCCAACAAATGAAATTGGAGCTATTTAAATGTCACAGGGAGGTTTGGGGACAGTACTGAATTATCTCCAGGTTTATTTTTGATACTTTGATATCAAATCAGAGCTATCTAGAACCATAGAAGAAAGAAGGATTAACTCAATTCAGTAAACGTTTATTGAACACCTTCTTTGTGCCAGACACTATCCTAAGTATTGCCAATACAAATTAGAAAAAGAAAGGAAGCCTTTGCCCTCAAGGAGCTTTTAGTCTAATAGATGAAAGCAACACCATATAGTCTCAATGATTCCTAAAATTCAGAGTATTTTTTCTAAAGGACAAAATAGGTATAAGAAGATTTAAAAAGTATGAAGGGGAAGACTAATGCATTGTTGGTGGAGTTGTGAACTGATCCAACCGTTCTGGAGAGCAATTTGAAACTAAGCCCAAAAGGCTCTAAAATGTGTATGCCCTTTGACCCATCAATACCACTTCTAGGTCTGTATCCCAAAAAGATCATATAAATAGGAAAAAGACCTACATGTACAAAAAACATTTGTAGCAGCTCTTTTTGTGGTGGTCACAAATTGGAAATTGAGGGGATGCCCATCAGGTGAACAAGTTGTGGCATATGAATATGATGAAATATTATTATGCTGTAAGAAATGATGAATAGGCATACTTCAGAAAAACTTGGGAAGACTTATATGAACTGATGCTGAGTGAAGTTAGCAGAACCAGGAGACAATTGTACATAGTGACAGCCACATTCTGTGTAATGACTGACTTTGATAGACTTATCTTTTCTTAGTGATGCAAGGATCTAAGACAACTCCAAAAAACTCATGATGGAAAGTCCTGTCCACATTCAATAAAAAATCTATGGAGTCTGAATGTGGATTAAAGCATTTTATTTGTGCTCTCTCTCTCTTTTTCTCTCTGTTTCTTCTTTCTCATGGTTTCTCCCATTGGTTCCTATTCTTCTTTATGACATGACTAATATGAAAATAGGTTTAATATGAATGTATGTGTAGAGCCTTTATCAAATTATATACTGTCTTGGAGTGGTGGAGGTGAGAAATGGGAAGAAAATTTGAAACTCAAAATCTTATGGAAAAAACGCTGAAAATAAAAAAATAAACAAACAAACAAATGAATGAATGAATAAATATTTTTTAAAAAGGAAGAGGTCAAGTTATAAAGGGCTTTAAAAGCCAAATAGAGCATTATATATTTGATCCTAGAAGTAATAAGAATTCACTAAAATTTATTGAGTAAATGAAGAGTCAGAGAGGGGTGTTAGATGTGCTTTGGAAATATCATTTTGATAGCTGAGTGTAGGGTGATCTGAAGTGGGAAGAATATTGAAGAAGGGACTCCAACTAAAAGGTTATTGTACAACTGTGAGGTGATGAAGACCTGTGGTGGTGATAGCAGTCTCAGAAGAGAGAAGGGGATGCTTATGAAAAATGTTGTGAAGGCATAATTAACAAGACTTGGTAACAGATTAAATATGGGATGAGGGGAAAGAATGAAAGGTTGAGAATGATACCTAGTGGCAAGCCCATGTACCTATAAAGATGATAGTACTTTCTAGAGTAGCAAGGAAGTTAAGAAGAAGACTATTTAGGGATAAACTGTCAATTCTCTTCATATACTGCCACCAGGACACTGAGTGAGTAAAAGCATGAGATACTAATTTTTGGCACCTTTCTGAGTGTAGATAACCTAATGTCCAAAACTGATTCCAAAGCTCCCAGACTTGAGTTATCTCTCTTTCTCTCTATGTCCCCAGTTCTGTTGTGTCTTTCTGGACTCTAGAGTTCATCTAATCTTAAAATACTGTGAAAATTGGTCATCAAGAATGCATTGAATCCTCAATATGCAGATTAAGGTGTGAAAAAGAAAACACATTTCTATTTAATTCAATGGAAATAAAGGTTGCCTGAGCTACAGCAGTATCCAGGAAATATTCCAAGACATAGTTTAAAAAGAAAAAAAAAAGACCTAGTGGAAGGCTTTATTATGTTATGTAGGAACTCTGTGTAGGAACAAAATAAATGATAATTCCTTTCCTAGATCAGTTCTGTCCACTTGTTTAGGTTATATTTGATTATTTAACAATCATGTGCAGTAAGAGAGTAGTTTTCCAGGATATATCTTTTGAATTTTGTAACCATATAAAAATGTAAACATGTAGTAGGAATAATCAAAACAGAATACTTTAAAAGGGAAAAGGAGAATTATTCACTCATACAGCCTAATTCTTTTTTCTCTACTTTTCTCACAGAAATTTATGCTTCTACCCACCAACAAGGAATGTAATGCCTCTGGCTGTCCAAAATTCTACATTGCCAGATTCCATTCTGTCTGTCTTCCTCTCAAGTGTTCCTTACTTCAGAATTCTTTTATTTTTCCCCAATCCAAATGCTTATCTCCCTTTAAGTATTAGCAAAATAGTCATTTGATTATCTGATTAAATAATTCACAGTAAAAACCAAATGACCTTGTACTTTAAAATGACTGCATTTTTATTTTTGAAAGAAAAGTTTACTAAGAGAAATGAGACTCCAATTCATGGCATTATCTGTGGGATCTTTTTTTTTTTTTAGATGTAAATTTTTCTCCTGAGCTTTTATCCATAGCCATGGTCAGTCCCTCATCTTCCCTTCTCTCCTACCTCAGAAAAAACAGGGATGGGTCAGTTCTTTAACAAGCCACTTCATCATTTTCCTGATTCGTGCTGTATATTGACATTTAGTACACATTTTGAAAGTTTTGTGCTGATTATTATTTTAAATCTCATTCTCTGCTCCTCCATGTAAGACCTACTCTGATGATAGTGGACTTTTGAAGGATATTTGCAGGGTAGTATAGCGTAGCAAATATGGGGCTAGTTTAAAATCAGGAAGACTTGGATTCCAATCCTGTTTCCAACATGATACTAGCCAGGTGATTATGATAAAACTACTTTACCATTTAGTAAATCTTTAAGCCTAGGTTAGAGATGAGAGAACTTAGATTCACATTAGTGGACTACAAAGGAAAGTACCAGAGCCAATTGGGAAGCCCAGAGACCTCAAAACCCCTACTCATATAAAATAACTATTTTTTTTTTGTTTTGCTTTGGGTCCTTAAAAAGTTTATTATTTATTTATAGCATTCTTTTTTTTTTTAATTGTAAGTTCTAAATTTTCCCCTCCCTCCAGCCTTTGCCCCAACCACCAAGAAGGCAAGCAATATGATACCGATTATACACATAACAACTATATTGTTCATCTTGGAAGTGAATTCACAGCGTGAATCTAAGTCTATTGTCCAAGTATCAGATAAATCTAAAAAGATATTACCAAATATTTGTCTTCTAGTCAATAATTTTTGGTTTTGTTATTCCATTTTGGTTTTGGCTCTATTTTTTTTTTTGAGAAACAATTTATTGAAATCATTGTGATCTATTTAGGTGACAGCAATGCCTATAACAATGAAAGCATGCATTTGAAATATTGAAGTAGAAGCCATTCATATAACTTCTCCCCACCCCTCTCCCCAGGAGATTTTCCTTTGTTTTGTTAAAATGTATTTTGAGTAAAGATTTTTGAAGTATTTTAGTCTTGCTTAATCAAAATGCTTTTTGATCTCAATATACTGCTGATTTCCCCTGGTACATATGGATATAGATGGAAAGGCATATTTATGACCTAATTTACAACATTTTCCTCATCTGTAAAATAGTAATAGCTGAATGTAGTACGGTGCTGTAAGTGTTGCACAGAGCTTGATATAAATTATTTTATATGATCCTCACAACAATGCTGTTAGGCAATATTATACCCATTTTATAGATGATGAAACTGAGGCTCCAATTAAATTACTTGCCCAGGGATACACAGCTAGAAAAGTGTCAGAACCTGAATCCAGTCTCTCCCATTTCCATGTCTAGCACTCTTGCCATCTGCACATGAATCCTAAAATGATATAATTTTAAAATTTCCTACTCTTGAGTGATACAGTAGATTAGAGGACTTGTTTGAATATCAGATCTTTCACTTACTATTAAGTCAAGTGACTTAATTTCTGTGTGACTCAGTTTCCTCCTCCCTAAAATTGAAGGAGTTGTGTTATATGACCTCTATGGGTCATAATGACTCTAATAATTCTTCCAAACTGTAGTCACTATTTATTAGGTCTACCATTTATAACCCTGCCTCCTAGTCTGCATGACATTACTATAAATGTTGAGTCATCCCATTTGAGACAGCTGCCGATTAGCCAGATCATTCTACTATTGTCATTGTTAGCAATAAGCAACCACATCGCATTTCTCATAGGTTGCTCTTTAGAGCCAGTCCTCTGGCATTACTCTTGTCCTGTTGTTATTGGTGCTGCCCTGCCTCAATCAGCACATAGCAGCTGCTTGGATATCTTTCTGCCATCCATCTCCCTTATGTATTCAGTTATCTTGTGAAGCAGACCAACTGCAAACACAGTTTACATACCAGTGGCTTGACTGTTCTCCAAGACCATATCTTTGAAAACATGATCTTATAATTTAAAGTAAACTTTCTGTTACCTGGTTTAATGGAGTTAGCCTTTGTTAATTAAACATGTCCAAAGAATTATCCTAAAATGAATTCTAATCACTCTGAATATATGATAGAACTTTAGAAATAGATGAGATGTTAATGGTAATTTAATCTAGCATTTGCATTCTGTAGATCCCTTGTTTAGTTGAGCTCCCCAACTATAATTATGAAAGATACATCCATTCATTCTCCTCTATTTAAAAAAAAATAACTTGTGGTATGATTTATATTTATGTTTTGTATTTACTCAGAACTTATTGAAGTATCTTGTGTAAGGTACCTATTGTTCTATTGTTTCAGCCATGTCTGACTCTTCGTGGCCTCATGTGGGATTTTCTTGGCAGACATACTGGAATGATTTGCCATGTCCTTCTCCAGCTTATTTTACAGATGAGGAAACTGAAGCAAACAGGGTCATCCAGCTAACAAGTGTCTGAGGTCAGTTTGAAATTGGGTCTTCCTGAATCCAGGTCTGGCAGTCTATTTACTGTGCCACCTAGCTGCCTACAGTATTGATAGTTTCTGCAAAACTACTTTTCAGTTTTCCAAGTAGTTTCTTTAAATCAAATTTCTTTCTTTCTTTCTTTCTTTCTTTCTTTCTTTCTTTCTTTCTTTCTTTCTTTCTTTCTTTCTTTCTTCCTTCCTTCCTTCCTCTCTCTCTTTCCTTCTTCCTTTTTTTCTTTCTTTCTTTCTTCCTTCCTTCCTTCCTTCCTTCCTTCCTTCCTCTTCCTTCCTTCCTTCCTTTCTTTTCTCTTTCTTTCTTTCTTTCCTTTTTTTCCTTTTTTGGAGGGGAGAAGGGAAGACAATTGGGGTTAAGTGACTTGCCCAAGGTATAGCTAGTAAGTGTTAAATGTCTGAGGCCAGATTTGAACTCAGGTCCTCCTGACTCCAGGGCTGTTGTTCTGTTCACTGTGCCTCCTAACTACCCCTAAAAATTCATTTCTTTATAGCATAGTTTGTGATCTGATTGTTTTAGACCTGTTCATATCTACTTTTAAACAATGTTTCACATTAGATTCTTTAACTCAATCTTGGTGGTTTTATTGAAATGGAATTAATTCTATAAATCAAAGTAGGCAGCATCAAAATTTTTGTCACATTGGCAAGAACAAAGCATATATATGTAATGGTAATAGAATTTACAGATCCCCCTGTATTGGCTTGGTTTTTGGGTTGAGTGTTAACACTCAGAACTTGTGAATCCCACTTGTGGGATGGGCTTGTTGACATGAAGAGAGAGGGCTGAACTGGGAGGAGCTGGTGCCATGGATTTAGAAAGAAGGCCAAGAAGAGAGAAGGCTCAAGCAGAGGAGGCCAGAAGGACTTTTGGGGAGCAGTATCGTGGAGGTAGAGAGAGAGGAGAATTGCCAGGGTACAGAGCTGCTGAGAGAGAGATTGCTGAGGGCCAGTTGGAGCTGCCCAGGACTTTTGATAACTGCCATCCAGAGCTTCCTAGAACTGAGGAGGCATGACTGTGACTCCAGCATTTTGTCTGTCAGTTTTTGATGTTGTTTTGCTAGATTCATCTGCTGGTGAAGGACAGTGCTATTGTTGCAGAGGTCCTGGAACCTTGCTGTTGGTTCAGAAGCCATGAAGAAGGATTTTCTTGTTGTATGTTTACAGAAATACTGGAAGAGGTTCTTGCTGATGTTTTCAGGGGTTCTGGGACTGTTCTGCAGGCAGAGAGTGGATTGATGAGGACACTGGCAATGTATCTTGTGGCTTGGTTAAACTTTCTCCCCAGCAACAGAGATTGCTGAAAACTTGCCTCGTATCAAGATGAAGAAAGGACCTCTCCTTGGGTATTCAATGTTGTGATGATATCTTAAACTTGTTGTAGCTTAATGGTAGATGGCTTTTTGTGCTCTCCTCCCCCTTTTGAGAAAGTGCTTGGCCTTAATGGATGATATCATAATTCACTTGTGATCCAGGGGTGGGAAACTTTTGACTTCTTGTGCTCTGTGACTGACTAAATGAATGTACTGTCCAGGGGTGGAGTAGTACTTGGATTGAATTGAGAATTTACTTGCTAAATGAATGAGTTACACTGTATTTTGATTTTCTCTGTTCTGTGAATTTTTTTTTCTTGCCTTAATTTGTCACTGAATAAAATAGAGTTACTATGCTGGTATTCTGAACCTTTGAAGTTGCCTTTGCTTGCCATTACAACATAATGACTATCTCTCCAAATATTTCTGTTTTTATTTTTGTAAATAAAATTTTGAGGCCATGGCCACATGGATCCAAAATGTATATTGTAGGTTATCTGAAGATATTTTGTGGATTTTTGTAGTTATTATAAATGAAATTTCTTTTTTCAATTTCTTCCTACAAGGTTGTACTAATAATATATAAAAAAGCTTATAACATTCAAGCTATTAATTTTTTATATGACCCTATAGTATAGAAGTTAACTCTCTTCACTAAGTTTTTCATTGAAACCCTTGGCTTCCCTTAGTCAATTAATATATCATTTGGAAATGTAAATAGTTATGTCTCCTATTTGTATGCACTTATTTCCTTGTTTTTTTAAAAATTTTTATTGCTATGTTTAAAACTTGTTTGACCATTTCAAATAATAGCAGTGGCAATGTACTTCCTTGCTTTACCTCTGATATAATTGAAAGGGCTTCTAATGTTTATCCTTTACAAATAATGCTGTTTAAAAAAAAACCTTAGTTTAAGAGGGCACTATGTATTACAAGCAAAGATCAAAATACTTGTATGTATTTAGTATTTTTAACGTAAGTAAGTGCTGGATTTTTATCAAAGTGTTTTATATATGTAGTGATATGATCTTGTGATTTTAATTATTTTTGTTAAGTATGGTAGAATATTATCTATTATATTTATAGTTTTCTCATTACTGAACCATCCTATATTTCTCATATAAATTAATGAACCTTTTCATATATTTAAGGTCTTTGCTAATATTTTATTTCAATATTTTCATATCTGTCTTTAGTGATATTGACCTATAATTTTCTCTTTTCATTTTTTCTTTATTTGGGAATCAGGACTATGTTTGTCTCACAGAAAGAAGTTTGGTAAGGTGACTTCTGCCTCTACTTTTACAAACTAAATGTGTAATTTTGAAATTAATTGTTCTTTGCAAAACCCAGCCACAAGAAAAAGAAAGAAAAATTCCTTTTAAAATAACTGCAGATGCCATAAAATACTTAAGAATTTACCTGCCAAGACAAACCCAAGAACTATATGGGCACAATTACAAAACACTTTTCATAAAAATAAAGACAAATCTAAACTGGAGAAATATTCATTGCTCATGGAGATGTCAGTATCAGTATAATATAATAAGTCAATATAAAATGATTACTTTTACTTTAGTTAATTTATTTATTCAGTGCCATACCAATCAAGTACCAAGAATTATTTTTATAAAACTAGGAAAAAATAATAATGAAATTCATATGGAAAAACAAACAATCCAGAATATCAAAGGAATCAAAGGAAAAAATGTGAAAGAAGGTGGTCTAGGAGGACCAGATTTCAAATAATATTACAAAATGATAATCAAGAAAAAAATATTAGTGTAGAAATTGAATGATAGAATAGTGGAATACATTAGGTACACAATACAGTAATAAATTACCATAACAATTTAGTGTTTGATAAAACCAAAGATTTAGAACGAGCAGACACTATTTGGCAAAAACTGCTGGGAAAACTGGAAAAGTTTGGCAGACATTAGGTATAAAGCAAGCAAAATAAGGTCAAAATGAATATATGATTTAGGCATAAAAGGTGATATCATGAACTATTTAGGGAGCTTGGAAAAATTTACCTACTAAATCTATGTATAAGAGAAGAATTTATGACCAAATAAGTGATAGAATCATAGTGGGCAAAATGGATAATTTAAATTACATTAAATTTAAAAGATTTTGTAGAAACAAAATCAATGTAACCAAAATTAGAAAAAAATCAAGAAACTTGGGGGGGAGGGGATTTTATTGCAAGTTTAAATTTTAAAAAGCCACCTTTCTCAAATATATATAGAGAAATGAGTCAAATTATTAAAAAAAAATTTGAGCCATTCTTCAATTGATAAATGTTCAAAGGAGATGAACAAGCAGGTTTCATAGGAAGAAGTCAAAGCTAACTATAGTCATATGAAAAAATCTCTAAATTACTATTGATTAGAGAAATGAAAATTAAAACAGCTCTGTAATACCACATCACACCTAGATTGGCTAATATGAAAGAAAAGGAAAGTGGCAATTGCTGGAAGGGATGTGGAAAAATTCTGGCACTAATGCAGTGTTTTGTTTGTCTGTTTATTTGTTTTCACTCAAGCTCGGTATGTAAATTTATTATTTGCCATAGCATAGAGATGGGGTTGTGCTCTCATAATCTTGTCTATGAATATTTGTGAAACATTTTTTTCTGGACATTCACCAGATTCCAGGAAGACACTCCACTGCCTAGATGGCCGTTATCTATACAGCAATTGCTCATTAGGAATTTGCATAAGGAATTCAGGGAATACAATATTGACAAAGGGCAAAAACAAAAAAACAAAAAAAAACTCCCAACAAAAATAAAACCAAAAACCAAAAACAACTTCAACAATGCCACCTTTAATGGTGAATTTCTGGCAACAATTAAGTCTCTAGAAATAGTTCCTAGATGCTAAAGCATGCTATTTATAGATGCTATAAACAGGTTACCATTGAGTTGGGATTTTGGTTCTGCATTATTTTCCTTCAAGATTTATACATACATACATACATACACATACATACATACATACATACATACATACATACATACATATATATACTAATTTATTATTTTAAATTTTTTTTATTTTTAAGTTGAATTCCAAAATTTCTCCCTCCCTCCCACTGTCTATCCTATCCACTGAGAAGGAAAACAATATATCAGTGATGTAAGTGAAATCATGCAATATGTATCGTACACACACAAGCAAGAAAAATAAAGGGAGAAAACTATACTTCAGTTTGTACTTAGAGTTCATTTGTTCTCTTTCTGGAGGTATATAGCATTTTTTTCATTGAGTCCTTCGAAATTGTCTTGAATCATTGTATTATCACAGTAGCCAAGTATTTCATAGCTGATTATCATTACAACATTGCAGTGCATAATAATCCCCAGGTTCTTCTCACTTCACTTTGCACCAGTTCCCATATGCTTTGTTATGTTGCTGTTGTTTTTCTGAAACCTCTCCCACCATCATTTCTTATAGCACAATAGTGCTCCATCAAAATCATATACTTTGGCATGTTTAGTCATTTCTCAATTAATGAGCAACTCCTCAATTTCCAATTCATTGCCACCACAAAAAGAGCTGCCATAAATATTTTTGTACATAGAGGTCTCTTTTCTTTTTCTTTGATCTCTTTGGGGGTACAGACCTAGCAGCAGTCTTGTTGGACCCAAGGTTATGCATAGTTTTGTAATCCTTTGGGCACAGTTCCAAATTGTACTTCAGAATGGTTGGACCAGTTCACTACTCTATCAGCAGCTTATTGACATACCTAGTTTTCCCTAATCCCCACCAACAGTTGTCATTTCTGATAGGTGCTTTTTTGGTGATTTCAAGATGGTATAATCCTGGGAAAGGTATAGTAATTGCTCCCTTTGTCTGTGCTCTGGTTTTTATCCAGTAAGGATTACTGGTCCCCTTTAGCCACAAACACTAGTGCTCCTCTTTGCTATGCTTCTGTGACAAAATTCTCTACTCCCTTGTGACTGACCACCACTACTCCTCTCCTCCCTGGAACTGTGACCAAGAACATCTCTGGACTGAGAGCTCCCGAAGCTGCTGCTGCTGCTATGGCTGCTGTTGCCACTGGGACATGTGTAAGCGCAGGACAGGCCTCCACTCTGATGCCACAGATTTCTCTTGCTGAGGCCTTAACTTAGGCTGGAGAAACATCTCATCACAACTTTTTATTGGCTCTGTTTCAACAAAATGAGATTTGAGCTGTTATTTTAAAGTTGTTTGGAGGGGAATGTTGGGAGAATTCAGCTGCCTGGCTGACCCTAATCTGCCATCTGGACTAACACACTTTTTGATAGAGTTGGAAATGATTCCATCCATTTTGAAGAACAATTTGAAACTATGTTCAAAGGGCTATAAGACTATTTAGACCCTTAGTTACCGTTACTAGGTCTGTAAAAGGGATAAAAAAAAAAGGAAAAGGACCTCTATGAATAAAAATATTTGTAGCAGATTTTTTGTTGTGGTGAAGAATTGGAAATTGAGGGGATGCACATCAATTGGGGAATGGCTTAACAAGTTGTTATGACATATGAATGTGATGGAATATGTGATGAGATTATGATGGAATATGATTTTTCTATAGTAAATGTTGAGCAAGGTGGTTTAGAAAAACCTGGAACAACTTAAATGAACTGATACAAAGTGAAATGAGCAGAAACAGGAGAGCATTTTGCATAGTGATAACAATAGTGTTATGATGATCAGTTGTAAAAGACTTAGCTACAATGATCAAGACAATGATCCGAGATAATTACATAAGACACGTGACAAAAAATGCCATGTACCTCCAGAGGGAGAACTGATGAACTCAATACAGATTGAAATATAATTCCTTCATTTTATTTCTTTCTTGGTAAAAGAAGAATAATAATAAGAATACTAAGAATAATAAAATCAATGAATTCTAGGTCCTACAGTGACCATTGATAGTTAACTAATTTACCCCTTTAAAGAAAATAATTCTTAAACTACTTGAGCTACATCCATTACAGAATGTTAATATAACAGATAATACCCCTCTTTTGATAGTTCCTAGTTAAAATGATTTCAGAATTTCTTTATAAATTTCTAATCTCATTATCCCTCCAAGTATTAAAAATTGAGTTCTTCTTGTCCTTTCTTCTATTGAAAAAAGTGACAAATTGCAATATTCACTTGTATACTGACTAGTCAATGGGCAATCAAGAATGCATCCGATTAATATGTGTTTGAGTAAGTCCTTCCTTTAACTTACATAATATTTCTCGATAACTTCAAATATCTTTGAGCCTAATCTCCAGGAAAAAAAAAGAAAGCTCCAGTTCCTTTCCTTTCTTTAATATTCACACACACACACACACACACACACACACACACACACACACACACACACACACACACCCTTCAATTTTTTGAAAACACTTTCATTACACATTAAAAGTTCCATCTGATTCTCCCACCTCATTTCTTTCCAGAGACAGGAGGTTCACAAGTGTTGTAATTTTTCTATATTTTCAGATTTTTTTTGATATATTAATCATTGTTTAGATTTTCCCACGTTTTTTCTTATTTTTTAAAATATGAGATAACTTTCCAGAAGGGGAAGGGAGAAAGTTACTGAATGATTAAACAAAAAGACATCCATAAACATTAATTTGTAAAAAGACCTTTCTAAATGTATTTGACTTTATGCAATAGATGGATTCTGAAAAAAAAAAAACCAAACCAAAAACCCATACATAAATAGAATGTTAAATGCATTAAAGGAGGCTAGTGTTTAAAGAAACACTTGAGATAATCCTTTAGCAAATAGAATATTCACCCCTTAATTTGGTACAGACATACTGTCTTTCCAGGATCATTAATCCACGATGTGACAGAACCTCTGAAGACTTAGACCTGTTAAATATTATCTATTTTTGTTAGTTCATATGAAGATAAGTAGTGCTGCCGGAAAAATATATAGAAAGTATTGCGAGGGAACATTAATTCCTAAGCAAGAAAGTAACATGCCTACGGACAAAGATAATGTTTTAAATCACTATCATCAATAGAAGACAAAGGCTTCCAAAGAGAGAAGATTTAAGAAATGAATAACTGTTTAATATAGAATTTGAGAGCAAGATTTAGATTTCTGGACCATAGTTAAAAATACAGAGATATTTTACTCTTGGATAGAAATGGAGTATACCTAACAATAGTCAATAAAAAAACAAAACAAAACAAGTCTTTCAAATATAAGGAGGAATCGGGAGAAAATGCTTATGTGTATCTATTGAATTAGACACTAGGAAGGGAGTCAAGGAGGGAGGAAAGAAAGAAAGAAGGAAGGAAAGAAAGAAGGAAGGAAAGAAAGGTAGAATGTTTCTTTAGCAATGAAAAGAGAAAAACATGGATTTGGGTTGGACTCAATTAGCATCATGTGACTTCTCCTAGCAGTGTTCAGCTGTTCTTAAGTATAAGCAAAGAAGCCAGATCATCAGCATCAGGGCTGATCATTGGCAAGACATGAGAAATAGTGAGAAAAGAAAGCAAGGGGATTCAGAATAGAAGACAGTCTAAAGTTGAACTGGCCCTCCATAGGGTGAAAAATGAAGAAAAGAAAGTATTGTCAGAGTAAGGATGATGGAATTGGAAATTAAGGAGAAATGAAGAAACAGAAGATTACAAGGAAGATAAAGAAGGAGTTTGGAAGTGTGCCCTGAAAGTCACTAAACTGCATTTATTTGAGCCAGTGATCTCTATTAGGCTTCTATTGCTAAGAGATAAAACAAAGAGAAAAGGGACATATGCATACAAAAATATTTAGAGCAACTCTTTTTGTAATTCCAAAATACCAGAAATTAAGGAAAGCTAAGGGAAAAGATAACTTAATAAAAGGCATATGAATATAATGGAACATGACTGTGCCATAAGAAACAATGAGAACGATTGGTTTAGAGAAACCTGGGAGAACTTGCATGAACTGATTCAGTGAAGTGAACCAAACCAAAAGAATAACATATATAGTAATAATAGCATGTATAGACAAGTAACTTTGGAAAACCTAAAATCTCTCAACAAATTAATGACTAATCATGATTCTAGAGGACTGATGATGAAATATGCTGTCTGCTTAATGACAAAGAAGTGAGACTCAAGATTGTAAAGAGAATTGGAGACACAATGTGGGAATTTGCTTTTCTTTACTAAGCATATTTGTCACGATGGTATGTTTTTCTTTTTCTTTTTTTATATTGGGTGCGGTGAGGGAATATTGCTTGGTAGTTAAAAATACAATAGGAAAATTGATAGTTTCAAGAGGAGTGAAGTGAAGAGAGAGATAGAATTTAGGAGATAGTGATTGGAAAGGGGCTTCTGGAATTTCTGATTATGGAGGTGGTAGTTATGTGTAATGGAGAGCTGTGAGTTCTGGAGCTCACATCCTTATGTGTGGATACAGCAGAAAGAGGTGATAGGTCTTAGGAACTAAGGATATTGATGAGCTTGGAGGCAAAAGTTGTTGAGGGCCCACTTGGGGACCCAAATGGCAGAGGTAGAAATGTTCCTAGAAGATTGACCAAGCATTTAAGCATACACTTGGCCTGATCAGGGTCTGGCCAGGTCAAGCTTAATGTCCAAGGTGAAAGTTCTTTTGTCATTCAAACTGCTGTCTGTTTTGGGGTTTTTTTCTGAGCTGGATACCTTTTTGTCTCTCAGTGTGGCATTTTGGTCCTGTTGATGTCATTAGTGTCCAACACTTTAGAAAAGTCATACAGGATGAAGTATTATAAAAATTATAAAAAAATTCTTTTTGAAAAACTATTGAATTTAGGGAATGTCTAATAAAAATTATCATTAAATCCTGACAAGTCATTCCTGGGAGTTCTTCTATCAGATTTATATAGGTCCTATATTACTGGTGTTCTTTGGAAGTACAGTTTAAATAAAATGGTTTAGGGACAAAAACCAGAATCTGAATTATCATTTATAATTGGAGGGGACTCATGCTTTGGGCAGGGATTTAGAGTAGATGATCCAAGAGGCAGCTAGGTGGCACCACGAGTGGAACCCAAGGTCTGGAGTTGGGAAGATATGAATTCAAATATGGACTTAGACACATATTAGCAAATAACTCAAGCTCTGTCTACCTCAGTTTTCTCAACTGTAAAATAAGGATCATAATAGCACCTACTTGTCCAGGTTGTTGTGAAAATAAATGAGCTGATATTGTAAAATGCTTAGCACAGTACCTGGGACATAGTAAATGCTTAATAAATGTTTTTTTTTTCCTTTTCCAATTCTGTAATACAATGATTTTATTATTTGATATGGATGTGTGTGTGTGCATTTATGTGCATGCAGCATTTGTTTTACATTCTTTAATAGATGTTTTCTTTTTTTAATAGCAGAAATGAGTGTTGTTGAGTATTGGAGTTCAAGGAGGCCTTAGATCACAAAAGCTATCTTCTATTAAGCTAATGTAGAAGCTTATGATATTGCCAGTGCAATATCAAGAGAAGATCGTAAATGTTTTTGATAAAAATGATCTCAATAAGGAAAGTAGATTGGTTCCTCTTGGGGACAGATAATTTTATGACCCTGTCTACATTGATTATGTAAAAATGTGTAGTGCATCTTAGCCAATTACAATTCTTCATAAGTGGTGAAATACTAGACATACTTTAAAAAGAAAAACAAAACCAAGTTCTCACATTGAATTCTAAGAAGTATTTTCCTTCTAGTTGAAAGGATACTTTTTCCCTCTCATCTTTTCCCTCACAACTTTGTCTGATTACAACAAGGCATTTTTATTAGAATATATTATGTCCCTTTAAATTCTGTTGTTACTAGATCCTCCTTTACAACTGAAACTTCAGTAGAAAAGCATTTGAATTTATAATCCTGACCATTATTTACAGATCAGATGGTGAATATTGCTGGACGGAGTTGAGGGAGGGAATGGTGATCATTTTAATTCAAAGAAAATTCATGTTTTAATTTATTTAATAGACAACATAGTGCTGAAAAATTACTATTCTATGGCAAACATTGTTTTTCATCCCCTAGAGTACATAGCCATTAAACTTTGTTAACTAAGTTGTTGGTAGAATCAGGGCCCTTTCCATTATATCACAATGCCTCCCAACTATTAATATGACATCCTTTCCTAGGAACTACCTTTCTGCCAGCAGTCTCCTCCCTTTTTTGTTGCCTCTCTGCATTCCACCTCAATCTTCTCCTGGGAGGTGGGATTGGTGACCATCAGTCATATTGTGGGAATATAGGTTAGATTCTCTAAGGTTCTTCCTCACTTTTTCTTAGCACATATGCACATGGAGTGAATTAGCCTCTTTTACTGATGTCCATTAGCAAAACTCAAAGGAATTAGACCAGGCATAAGAATTCCTAGTTATATCTCTGGAGAGGGTTGAAAGAATCTTAGAGTTATAATCAGAATGGGCCTAAATAGATATTAGATCTAATCTCTTCATTTCACAGATGAGGAAAATGAGGCTGAGTGGCTACGTGATTTGCCCAGAGTCCCATAGCTAGTGCCTGAAGCAAGATTTTTAATTTAAATCTTCCTTAATTTAAGGCCAACATTCTATCTTCTGTACTACCCAGCTGCCTTTGTATTAGATGATCTCTAAGGTTTCAAGAGGTTAAATGATCTAACTAATGCTATATAGGTAGGAAGAGTCAAAGATAGTTTTGAAATGCTATTAATAGACAATTTTATTTTTCATTTTCTAACTTGATTTTCCTTTGATCAAAATATGGAAACTTGGGATTTGGCAAGAAAGAGCACAAAAAGGCCAGCAAGTGGTAAAAGTGTTTTGTCTTTTATCCTCACTTATTTCTTAAACCCTGAAAAACACAACCTGCTAAAATTTCTGAGTGAGGAGAAAGACCATTAAAGAATAGAGTAAAAGAAGAAATGGGGGTGGGGTGGGGAGACAAAGAATCAAAGAATCACAAATTGAGGAGAAGGAAAGAAGAAAGATTTTATAGGAAATTGTGTGAATTTGTTTTGGTAAAGTAAGAGGTAATGTTCTCTACTGAGAGACTGTGAGGACATGTGGTTGTGCAAATGGAGATCTGAAATAATTTCTGGTATGACTAGCACAGAAAATCTATTGGAAGGGTCTATAAATATTGCCTTTTTGGCATTGGGAGCAAAGTTCAGATTGCATAACATAAATTTGTAGTGGAATAATTAGCATTGTTATGTGACTTCCTCCATTTATGTTGAGGAAGATGAGTGTGAGGCCAATGGAAATAATCAAGACTTAGGGTTTGGCCAAGTGTAAGAGGATATTAGAACAAAGGATGTAGGGAAAAAGTAGAGGATAGTGTAGGATTTAGTTGTTTACTTGGTTAAAAAAGGATCAACATTGTATAAAGAAGACAGTTTAGCCAGAGTGAGGTTAATAGCTTGAAAAAACCTCAAACTTGTAAGTGGTAAAAGTCTTAGAGAGGACTAAGAATAGATGTAAGAGGAGTGGGTTGTAGAGAGAGATGGAATAGTAGCTTATGAGGACACAAAGATCATAGGATACCTATGGGTGACTTCAGTAAAAAAAAAATAGTTCTTAAACGATGTAACTATGTCCATTGTCCATTGTACAAGATAACCTTGAGCTCGACTTCCTTCAAGGACATCACATTGGCATTGCTTACACCAAATTATGTTGAAGCAAACACAAATGAAGCTCTATTCCTGAGGATTTGTGATAAATTCAGCTCTTAGCCTGTAGAATCTGTAACTTAGGTCCTAGAACCCAAAATTTTGGTTTTGATCTAGAAGCTGTAGACTGAAGGAAGCATAGAATGTTAAGGGCTTCTCTGGATTATACTTGCATCGTATTCTCTGGAGGGTTGTTTACCATGGACAGAAGAGACTTTAGTCTGCCTCTGAATGGGCTGAAAAGCCAGGAGAACACTGAGCTCATAGTGGGTGAAAACAATATGTTTCTTACTGCATTTATTCACTATCTTAAAAGTGTTTACCTATAATTATTAGTGTTTTATCTAGCTTTATGAATTTATGTTTGTCCCTGTATTTTGTTCATGTGCAGTTAGACTTTTTTTTTCCTTGGCAAGAATTGCTCCTCCCTGTGTCTTCATACAAGTGATCTTCCATTCTTGGAATTAATACTCTTCTTTACTTCTGCCTGTTGACTTTTTAGTTTTCTTAAAGACCCAAATCAGATGGCACCTTCTATGAGAAGCCTTTCCTGTCTGAAATGTTTCCCCTCCTCAAATGATTATGTATGTACTTCTTTGTGCACCATTCTTATCCCTATAATAGACTAATATTCTTGGAAAGCAAAGGTAGTTTAACCTTTGTTCTTGTATGCCAAGCCACTAGCATAGTACTTTTTATACAGCAGAATTCAATAAATGTTTGTTGAATGTATGAAAATTTCATTTGCATTCAACCATTAACACAATATCTTTAGAATCCTCTACCTTTCATTAAACATTATATAATGCATATATGGAGCCAGTCTGCTGTCGCTAAATATTACTGGCTTAGGAGTAAGGAGATTTGGATTCTTGTCTCTGTCTTGCTACACGGTAACTCACTGTGTGACCAAAGATCAGTAATTTCATCTCTCACGAATAGATATGACTCCTTTGTAAAATGAGTGGATTATTCAAAATAAGCTCTGACTATTCCAGTTTCGATATGCCACGAAATTAACATTTGTACACATTTAGATGTATATATTAATACTCATCTATGATAAAGAGGGACCTTATTTTGCCAATAGTTTTTGGGAAAAATTGGTCTCTTGGGACTGCTAAAAATAATTTTAATCACTGGTAAGATCAAGGAAAGATTGGAACAATTGAAAGAGGTTATTGAAGCCCCCAAAGGGCAAATGGACAGAACAGAGGCCAAATGATTTCATTTTACAAATGAAGTAGAAAAATGCACTGAAATTCGATCCATCCCTAAGGACTTATTCCATTTAGAGGTTAGAGGAAGAGCTTTGAATGAGCTCACACTTATGGGCTCTATATCTGCCACTCTTAGGCAATTATAGAAGGGTTATGACTAAGGGTAAAAGAACTATCACATTAAGCCTAAAGTTTTAACTGTCCTGTTGGTTACATGAGAAATAAAACAGATAATTGATCCAGATGGTTCATCCTCAGGTGAACTGTGAAACCAGGGAAAGAAGGATGGATGAATGAACACATGAACTTAATTCAAGTAAGGACAAATAAGTATTGTTCATCTAATAATGAAATTTGAATTTAGAAACTGGTAAATTACTTGAAGTAAGGGAGAATTTTTGACGTGGAACATAAGTTTTGCACAACCTTGTAATTTTATAATCTTTTCAAATTTTATAAATATAAATATGAAACTTAGCAATGATAATGCCTGTGTCCAGGAGTAGCATTTTGTAATTTATAAATTATTACCATATACATCATCTTATTAATATCATCTGAATTTTAGGAGTGAGATAACAGATGTGAAGAAGTTTAACGACTTGTCCAAGGTCACACTCTGCCTCTTATGGGTCCATAATTTAGTGCTTTTTGTAGTGTTTTACCTGTCTGCATATCACATGGTTCTGTTATTCTCTATTACCATCACCACCACCATAGTCTATCCTCTTCACTTACCTGTATAGCCTTTCAACTATTTGCCCTTTGTATAGCCTCTGTGTCCCCAAAACTCCTTTTATACAAATAATGGACATAAATTTCCTCCACATTGTCCTGAAAAGGACAAACTAAGCAAAACAAGATAAGTGCCCTATCCTTTTTTGGAGAGCCAAGGGGGAGGGGAGAGAGAGATTGAGAGAGAGAGAGAAAGAGAAAGAGAGAAAGAGAGAGAGAGAGAGAGAGAGAGCAAGAGAGAAGGAAGTCCTTCTGTTCTCACCTATTCAGTTAATGGTGCCCATGTAGTGAGTGAATTGTGATTATCACATTCTCTAAGCACAAGAAAGAGTGAGACAGAAAGAGAGGCAAAAAAAAAAAAAATGACCGTATCTGTATCATCAGCTTTTAAGACATTTCTGTTCTGGTTATGCAGTCATATAAAATACCTCTATCTTCTAAGATCTGGGTATGCCCAGGATGAGCACCTCAGTGTGCTTCCATGTTATATAATCTTGGCATACACATTTCTAACAGTTTGAAATTTGCTGTTACTGAAAAATAGGGAGAAGTGCATTTTTGAACAGTTCTCCATCAAAATTCAGTCCTTTGTCCCAAATTTATAATAGTTTTCTGCAGTCTCTGGAAAGATATAAGCAATGTCCTTGCATTTGCTTCTACAGTGTCATATAGTAAAGTTTTAAAACAGTCAATATTACATTATCATATGCAATTCAACATGTACAGATGAAAATAAAATTACCATCATATATAGTTTTGCATTTTTATTTTCCTAGACAAGGCCTCATATGTTATACTTTTTATTTTGATCTGCATCACCTGAAGGCCAGTTAGACTCCATTTCATTATTCCTCCAAGGTTCTCAACAAAGAGGGTTAGTTTTATTTCTACTTTACCCATCCCTATGTCTTTACTTTCTTTCTCCTGTCCTATTGTTGCTGCTAACATTTCTAGAACCATATCAAATAATAGCAGGGAAAAGAAGGCATCCTTATTTTACTTGCATATTTATTGGGAAAGATTCTAGCGTTTCCCTATTGCATATGAGGCTTGCTTTTGGTTTAAAATAAATGTTTTTTTAAATAATATTTAAAAAATCTGTGCCTCTTTTAATAGATTTTTTAAAAGCATTAAAGTGTTATACTTTGTTAAAAGCTTTTTCTGCATCTATTGGAATAATTTTGTGGTTTTGGTTCTTTTTATTATGATTATTTATGCTGAATGTTTTCCTAATGTTGAACCATCTTTGCATCAATGGTATAATTGCTACTTGTTCTTGATTTCTTGGGCAAATAGCTATCATCTCTCTAACAGGATTATGTTTAAAATTTTAAAATCAGTATTCATTAATGATATTGGCCCATAGTTTTCTTCTGTGTTTAATTCTTCCTCAGTTTAGGTATCAGTACTATAATTTGCTCAAAAAAGGATTCTATCCAAGTGTTTTCTTTCTCAATTTTTAAGAATAATTTGTGAAGTATGGATACTAATTGTTCCTTAAAAGTTTGATGGACTTCTCTTGTGAATCAGTAAAGACAGAGAGTTTTTTTTTTCCTTTGGTAGTTCCTTTACAGCTTGATCTATCTCTTTTTATGATATACAGTTATTTAAAATCTCTACTTAATGTTCTTACAATTTGGACACTTTTATTATTTTTTAAAGGTATACTTCGATTTCTTTTTTTTCACCCTTATTTTGTTAGCATATAACTGCATAATATATTTAGAAAATTCCTTTGTTTATTCTGGTTTTGCTGTGATTTCACCCTTCTAAATTGTTGTTTTATTGATTCAATTTTTTCACTTTTTAATCAGATTACCTCAATGTTTAACAATTTGATTAGTTATTTCAAAGAACCAACTTCTAGTTTTATTTATAATTTCTATGAATGTTTTTGTTTTTTCAGTTTATCTCTTTTCTTCTAAGTTTTAATATCTTCTTTTAGGTTCATTTATTTATTAGGCTTTTAATTTTTTTAGTGCATATTCAGTTCATTAGTCATCTTCTTTCCCATTTTATTAATGTATGTTCGTTATGTGTTCCTTCTAATATTGGTTGCATTGATTTTTTTTGTACAACCACTTTTTAATTTAATGCAGTCAAAATTATCCATTTTGCTTCCTGTAATGCTTGCTATTTTTGCTTTACCCTCTGAATCTAAGATTTTTTCCTTTATAATTTCTTGAAATAAGATGTCTAGGTCCCTTTTTTAATATCATGGTTTCAAGCAGTCCTATAATTTTTAAATAATCTTTCCTTTATCTTTTTTTCTAGCTCAGTTGGTTTTTTTTATGAGATATTTCACATTTTCTTCTATTTTTTCATTCATTTGACTTTGTTTTAAATGTGTTATATAGTTGTTAACTTCCATTTCACCAATTCTAATTTTAGTGGAATTATTTTCTTTGGTGATTTTTTTTTTTGTATCTTTTTTACCACCTGGCCAATTTTTTTAAAGAGTTCTTTTCTTTTTTAAAAAAAAATAATTTATTTTCTTGTTTACATCATCCATTTCCACAAAATTTTGAGTTACAAATTTTCTCCCCATCTTTCCCTCACCCACCACCCAAAACCAGCCATCCCACTGTATAACCCCTCCCCCAATCTATTCTCTCCTATGTCCTCCCCCATTGTCCCTTTGACTTTCTGGTAGGGCAAGATGGATCTCCCAATCCAGTGCCTGTATATCTTAATTCCCAGTTGTATGAAGTTAATGATTATAATACTACTACTACTACTACTACTACTACTATATATA
>CM053580.1:155047459-155074959 GCA_028627135.1 Pseudochirops cupreus
TTCTGCCTGCCTCAGTTTCTTCAACTTTAAAATGGGTACAATAATACAGTCCCTACTTCACATGTTTGTTGTGAGGATTAAATATGACAAGATTTATTAAAAAAAAACACTTAGCAAAGTGCCTGGCACATAATAGACAATTTCTTTACCTTCTACTCATCCCTACCATAAAGTCCATGGAGAAGAGGCACTGAAGTAGTTTTAATTATCCTCTTGCTGTCTGAGTCCCAGACTTACTATGTGTGTACTGTTTTCCAAGCACTGTGCTAAACACTGGTAACACAAATACAAGCAAAACCCCAAACAGTCCTGTCCTCAAGGAGCTTACTCAAGTAAAATGGGAAAAATAATAGTATTTTTCTTATAGGGTTGTTGTATCAAATGAGATAAAAAAGACAAAACTTCTTAGCATAGTGTCTGCCAAATAGCAGGTACTATGTAAGTGCTCATCTTGTTTTTCAGGTTGTATTCTATATAGATAAAATTTATATATTCTATTTTTAAATGCAGCCTATGTGGTAGGAGCTTAAAGAAAGACAACTTGTTGCCATGTTAATTGTTAATAAACAAGGAAATTTAGTTAACTGATTGTCCTGAATTAGCCCAAGTGTAAATACAAAAGAAGTAGTTCCAGTTTCTGCTGAGCTGGAGTCCCAGGACTTTTGTTACTCAGGTCATTACTACTGGATTTGGCAGCAACATGTGGACTGAATTCTTGGACTCTTGGATCCCAATGGCTCATGCTCCTGGACCTAGATAGAAAAAACAATGTAAAAAAAAGATTAAAGACCCAGGTCCATTTCTTGGGATAAAAAGAAACTGAAAAATAGAAGTGGGAGTTAAAGGAGTAGGGAGGAGAAGGTACCCAGCCTGAAGTTACAAAGGAGACATCTGGATGAATGCAGCCAAGTGGGATATGAAGAGATGACTGGCCTGGGCATCCTCCTTCAGTGGAAGTACTGGCAGGAGTTCTCCACCCTCCAATCAGAGGGAGGAAGGGCCCCAGTCCTTCTGAAGTGTGAGTTCCAGGTCTGAAATGATCTTCACAATGAATAGTTTCTGGGGCATGATGGAGAAGTCCACACTATAACATGGAAATAAATTGAAAAGAAATATATAAACTTTCTTCCTTACACTTTCCCCATTCTTGAGTCTTTGGTGCAGATGGGAAACACTTCCTATCAATGTACTCTTATGTCTCATAAAGAGAGAAGGGTGAGAAAAGAGAGAGATCTTCTTAGCCACTTCCTGCTAGACACAGCAATTCTAGTTGCCATAGCCTTCACTGGTTCTAGGTGAAGTTAGATTATGCCAAAGCACCAGCTGCTCCTTGCTTGGAAATGTTTCCTAGCTAGGCTACTTTGCCCTAGTTGTCTCAGTTTTATTGAGTCACGCTTTCTTGGTAGCCCTGGTTCTAGTGTTTGTGCCTTTTGATGTGGTCCTTAGCAATCCTCACTACTCCTGTCTCTTCCCTCTCCTGGAAATCTACATAGCAAGATCAGAATAAATAAGAAAGGAAATAGGAAATAGTCAAAAAATACTAGAAATCGCTATTCAACTTATCATGTGACCTATCCTTCCCTCTCCACCTGCCCCGTTCCAATCCTGGATGAAAGGAGGGATAAATACCCTATCCCCAAAGAATCAAAATTTCTCTGCTAGTCTTTCTCCCTTCACAAATCAGCACTTCAGACCCAGTGAAAAGCAATTCAAAGAGGAAAAAGAAAGGCAAACACTATTATATTACTTTTCCCTTTGCAGTAGGAAGTAGAAATCTAGCTAGCTCTCTATTAAAAAATACTATGGATCAAGTAGGCCAGGTAGGCAGCATAGTGGATAAAGTGCTGGGACTGGAGTCAGGAAGACTTATCTTCCTGCATTCAAATCTAACCTCAGACACGATTAGCTATATGATGCTAGGAAAGTCACTTAAATCTGTTTGCCTCAGTTCCTCATCTGCAAAATGAGCTGGAGAAGGAAATGGCAAACCATGCTGATATCTTTGCCAAGAAAACCCAGAATGGGGTCACTAAGAGTCAGATATGACTGGACTGATCAACAACAGTAATATGGGCCAAGTATCACAAATCATAGTCTAGGGAAACTTTTGGACTGGTGAAAAATGATGGGATTTAAAGAATGGATTAAAGTGTATTAATTTGTTTTTGAGAGCCTTATTTCTTTACTTTGTATTCCTTCCAACTGTAAAGTCCATGGAGCAAAGGCACTGAAGTAGCCTTAATTAATATCTTATTGTTTGGGTCCCAGATTTACTATGTGTGTACTATGTTCAAGGCATAATTTATTTTTGAGAGGTCAGCACATTAAAAGTTGTGAGTCCTAGAAATTGACTAAATTCTTCCTTTGCCAATGGAGACAGCACATCCTTCTGCCTTGTCATCTCTTGGGGGTGGAGGAGGGAGCTCCATCTGAACTATTGTTATATGCTTACCAAATAGTCATGCTGTTATTAAATATACTTTTTGCAGAATGTTAGAAGAACAGGACCCATCATTCTCTTCCTGAGTCTGAAATCCTGGACAGGGCCTTGTTTACAACTCCTTGGAAACACACTCATTTCTAGACTGTGTGGAAATTGAGAAGTAGGAAAATAACTGCTCTCCCTGAGGTCAAATTCTAAGTGGGCTGAAGATGTTCTGCACTAGAATCTGGAAACCTGGCTCTTGCTCTGATACTAACTCAGGGTCTTTTTCCATCTTGATAACTAATCAATTAATAAGCATTTACTAAGTTCTGAACAATGTCCTTTATAAAGTGAGAGGATTGCCTAAGGTAATAATAAAAAAAATAAACAATGCCTAATGTTTACATATAACTTTATGATTTTCAAAATGCTTTACAAATATTATCTCATCTTATCCTAACAACAATCCTGGGAGGTAAGTGTCAGTCCCAAGGTATAGATATCTTTGTTTCCAATTTTTTGCTATCACAAAAAGAGCTACTATGAATATTTTTGTATTTATGGAAATTCTCTGTCTTTGACCTTTTTGGGTTAAAATTTACTTCCTGGCCATAATTGCATAAGCTATCTGATCAAAGGACTCTTAGTATTCTCAGTAAACATACTTGATATCCTCGACAAAATAATATTTTAAAGTATTTTTAAAACCCTATGGAACATAAAATCCATGTTCTATGATCATGAACTATGTCAGACAGCTTTGTAACTAGCAAACCAAATCAAACAAGTCAACAAGCATTAAACTGGCAACTGTGTACCAGGCACTCTGCACTGTGAATGCAAAGAAAGACAAAAATATAGACCTTGCTCGGGAGAAACTCACAGTCTAATTGGTAGACAACATGAGAACAACTACTCACAAACAAGAGAGATACAGGATAAATTGGAGATAATCTTAGAAAGAAGGTACACAGGTTAAGGAGGATCAGAAAATGTTTCCTATAGAAACTGAGATTTTTTGGGGGGCAGAGCCAAGATGGCAGCATAGAAGCAGGCAAACTCTGAACTCCCCCCATAACCACCTCAAATACCTATAAAATATAACTCTAAACAAATTTTAGAGCTACAGAAGCCACAAAGTGACAGAGAGAAAAAAATCTCCCACTGAAGGTAGCCCGATAGGCCTACAGGAAGGGTCCATCATAGCACAGCAAAGCCCAGCCCTCTGTGAGTCTGTGGTTTTAGCCCCAGGGAGGCCTAAACTAGCAATGGCTGGAATAGACTTCAGGAGAGTGGATCACTAGCAGCAATGGCTGTTTCCAGAATTATCAAACCATGAATGCCAAAGACAAAGTAAAAAGTCAGTGGGGAACTCTGTTGGAACTGGGGAGGGGGGGCGGGAGATGAGAAGCAAAGTCTGGCCCCTGACCCTGGAGTGAGAAGTGGTGGAGGTGGGGTGGTCACGCAGCCACCATCCCATGGCTGCTTCAGACCTTCTGGCCTGCAAATTATATGGAGACAAAGAGACCATTCAGAGGCTAACTGCTCTTGCTTTAACCTGCTTGTGTCTGGATCCCTGTCTTGGGTGGAGGTCCTGGGGTGTGGCCACTGGAGTAGAGTTTGTAGGGGCTGCAAAAAGGGCACCCAACTAATAGCTCCAGCAGCTGAGAAAACCCCAGTGATTTGGGATGAAGCTCTCCTCTCTGGAAGCAGAGTTCTACTGTGGTAAAGAGCTCAAAAGGCAAGTAATTGACTGGCAATATAAGCAAGCAAAGCAAACATAGCAATCAAACCTTAGATTCCTTTTTTGGTGACAAAAAGGATCAAAGCATAGAATAGGAGGAAGACAATGAAGTCAAAACTCCTGCACCAAAAGCTTCCAAGAAAAATATGAAATGGTTACAGGCTATGGTGGAGCACAAGAAGGATATTGAAAATCAAGTAAGAGAAGTGGAGGAAAAATTTGGAAGAGAAATGAGAGGGATGCAAGAAAATCATGAAAAGAGAGTCAACAACCTGACAGAAGAAAATAACACCTTAAAAAATAAACTAACTCAAATAACAAAAGAGGCCCAAAAAGCTAATGCCTTAAAAAGCCAAATTTACCAGATGGAAAAAGAATTTCAAAAGCTCACTGAAAAGAGTAATTCCTTCACAATAAGATTGAAGCAAATGGAAGCTAATGAATTTATGAGAAATCAAGATTCTATTAAACAGATCCAAAAAAATGAAAAAAATAGAAGGCAATGTGAAATATCTCATTGGAAAAACCACTGACCTGGAAAATAGATCCATGAGAGACAATTTAAAAATTATTGGTCTACCTGAAAGCCATGATCAAAAAAAGAACTTAGAAAGCACCCTTCAAGAAATTCTCGAGGAAAATTGCCCAGATATTTTAGAACCAGAGGGCAAAATAGAAATTGAAAGAATTCACCAATCACTTCCTGAAAAAGATCCCCAAAAGAAAACTCCTAGGAATGTTATAGCCAGGTTCTGGAGTCCCCATAGCCAAACTTCAGAGTTCCTAGGCCAAGGAAAAAATATTACAAGCAACCA
This sequence comes from Pseudochirops cupreus, assembly GCA_028627135.1. Classification (NCBI taxonomy): domain Eukaryota; kingdom Metazoa; phylum Chordata; class Mammalia; order Diprotodontia; family Pseudocheiridae; genus Pseudochirops; species Pseudochirops cupreus. The sequence goes on from CM053580.1 coordinate 155,052,444, forward strand.
AGAAGAAGCAATTTGAATATTGTGGAAGCACAATCAGGATAACACAAGATCTAGCAGTTTCTGCATTAAGGGATCAAAGGGCTTAGAATATGATATTATGGAGGTCAAAGGAGCTAGAAGTAAAACCAAGAATCACCTACCCAGCAAAACTGAGCATAATATTTCAGGGGAAATATGGTTATTCGATGAAATAGAGGACTTTCAAGCATTGTTGATGAAAAAACCAGAGTTGAATAGAAAAATTTGACATTGAAATATAAGAAGCAAGAGAAGCATGAGAAGGTAAACAGGGAAAAGAAATCATAAGGAACTTATCAAAGTTGAACTATTTACATTTCTATGTGGAAAAATGATAATTGTAACTTATGAAACTTTTCTCAGTATGAGGATAGTTGAAGGGAACATAAATGGATATATACATCCATGTATGTATATATGTATATATATATTCACATATATACATATATGCATATACATACATATATTTTCTGTATAGGAGGGTATATATGCATATGAATACATATGTGAGTGGGTGTATATATGTGTATATGTATACATAGACAGAGGGCACAGGATCAATTGAAGAGAAAGGGATGATATTTTTTAAAAAATTAGGAAGTGAGAGAGGAATACAAGGAGAGGAGATAGGGAGAGCACAGTAGGGCAAATTGTGTCATATAAAAGAGGCAAGAGAAAACTGTCACAATGGAGGGGAAGAACAGGAAGGCAAAAGGGAATGGGTCAACCTTACTCTCATTGAATTTGGCTTAATGAGGGAATAACACACACACTAAATTGGGTACCTTACCCTACAGGAAAGTAGCAGGGAAGAGGATAAGAGAGGGTTTGATAGAAGGGAAGACAGATTTGGGGTAGGGTAGTTAGAAGCATGCAATTTTTAAAAAGAACAGGGTCAAAGTAGAAAGTAGAACAAGTGAGGGTGGGACAAGTGGTGACTCAGTGCTATAAAAGAGTATAGCTTTATTATGGCATACAAATCTTTAAATGATCCCTTGATTTTCTCACTTTCCCTGTGAAAGCAACAGGCAAACAAGGAGCTCAATCAGTTAAGAGGAAGGATAGTTTCCAGCTCATTGTCTTCTTTTTTCCAGGTAGGATCATATAACTGAGGTTACTAGCTAGGGGTGGGGGCTCACCTTCTCAACCTCACTTTCATGATCACTGTGACTTCAAGGCTGTTAGACTCAACTAGACGAGCTTGCTCATGGGCCCCAGGTTCCTTTTCTGATATATATTTTGTTTCTTGATTTTAGGTAAATTAGTGTTTATCATAAGATTAATTAATATGTCTAGGCTTAGAGGTGGCCTTGTAAGTTTAAAAGGTGACTCTCTTGGGTCCTATTGGTTTTCAATGAATGAAAATAAGAGGAAGCATCCCTCACTTCTTCTTGTGTGTTCTTGAGGACGACAATGACCAACAAGAGAAAATACCTAAGTATGGCCTGTTTTAACAGAAGACATACCAGGCATTTTTTGGAAAGTATAGAAATGAAGTGAAATGTAAAATGCTTATTAAGAGATTCCATGAGCAACTCTATGTTCTGATGACATTAAGAATCAGCATCCAAGAAGATGATGACAGTAGTCACAAGTTAATTTACTGATAGTTATCATTTAATTCATTCATTTCCACTAGCTATTGTCCTATACTTCTTGTTATGGTTAAGCTCTTTCAGAAAGCATTCATATTTGGGTTCCTCCACTTCTATTCCTCTCACTCTTTTATTTCACTCTCTGGCTTCCAATCTCAGTTTTCAGCTGAAACTTCTCTCTTCAAATTTGTCATTGATCTCTTAATTGCCAAATCTAACTCATTTTTCTCAGTATTCTTCTTTCTTGACTTCTCTGCATCCTTTGACACTGTCAATCATGCTTTTCTCTTTGATATTCTCTTCTCTATGGTTTTCAAGAAACTGTTTTCTCCTAGTTCTCCTATCTGTTGGACCTCTCCTTTACAGACATTTTGTTTTGCCAGATCTTAATTCAGGCCTCAACCAATAACCATGGGTGTACTAAAAGGCTCTGTCCTGGGCCCTCTTCTCCTTTTTTTTCATTACTATTTCCCTTGGTGATCTTATCAACTCTCATAGATTCAATTATCATCTCTATGCACGTGATCATCAGAATTATTTATGCATCCCTAACCTCTATGGAGAGCTAATCATTTCCAATTGTCTATTACACATCCTGAATTGGATGCCCCATGGATTTCTTAAACTTTAATATGTCCAAAACTGAATATTATATTTCTTTCCATACCCTCCTTTCTTCCAAATTTCCCTACCACTGTTCAGTTTACCACTTTGTTCCCCTTAACACCAAACCTAGGTATAACCCTCTGCTTTTCACTCTCTTTCACCCTCATATCCAATACACTGTCATATTTACCTTCATAATATTTCTCATATATGCCTTCTGGGATTGGGAATGGGCACAGTGCCAGTACGTCAGCCCTTAGGCCTTGGTGGCCAGTTCTTAGTTTTAGAATAGGGTAACATGTTAAATGGCTAACACACAGGCATGAAAACAAACCACTGTTTAATTCCCCGCTCAGCTACTTCAGTTGAAAATGATAATAACTATAATTATAAGTCAGTTTCCAAACCAGACAACTGAGTTACTTGTTAGAGCACTTGCCCCTAGGGAATAACACTAGAATTAAGTTGACAACTTACTAGTAAGTCAAACAAGGTATGAATTCCACATGTGGACCAAATTCCCACAGGAGTGAATCTTCCAATTGCTGCAATGTCTGCGCTTGATGTTCTTGAGTTCAAATGGCTGCTGTATGTTCACTAACATTCAAACTTTTCTCTCTCTCCCCACCCCTCATCCCTGACCTAACCATTTATTACTTTGTAAAAAAATGTTGTTTCCTCTGCCCATTCTATTGTGAAATTCAACATCTCCTTGTAAAGTAGTGAAGAGAGAGGTTTGATGAGCTGAACCTTTAAAATAATGTTAACCTGCTGTCTCTAATTTTTCCACTGCATTATGTATTAAGATCAACAAAGGGTATTATCATGTGGTGAACTTAACAAAGGAGCAAGGTGCTGTACTTAATTATGGCAGTAAAGACAAGTTTATTCTCTCTCAAAGCAATTTTACTGAATCCTGTAGAAAAACCTGCTGTGTTATTAACTGTTAATTCCTCCACATCCACCCAGCCCTGATCAGAGAGTAGTGTTTTCTAAACCTCAATATTATAGAGTACATATGTACCCAAGGGAACATAATGGAAAACCAAGCAGTTTCATTGTTGATTTCTTTCAATCCTGGCCATTTTCCATCAGAGCTATTTAAGTTCCAAAGGGGAGAAAAATGAAATATTTAAATTCCAGAGAGATCTCCCCAATTTAAATCCCAGAGGACACTCCCCAATTGTTTTCTCTGTCTTTCTAATAAAACATGATGCCTTAGTACATTCTAAGTCTATCCTATTTACTGGGCAACTAAAGTTATGAACCACTGTGAACATTTCAATTTTAGAAGTGATAAGACATGAGAATGATAACATTAAAAATATCTCATTTTGAGTCTTTTTAACCTTGTAGGAGAGATACCCTGCATTAAGTACCTTTAACTTCACTCTAATTCATGGGACCAAAAATGTTAATAGCTGGGCTAAATATATTTGTAGGGCAATAGGCAAAGTAATTTTGGGGGTCACCATGTGATCATTTCCTATCTAAATGATAGTGTGAATTTACCTCATCTACTTTCTAATGTATCTTGATGGCAATTATGTGAATCACATTGAATAATTAAAATGATATGATTATTGAATTTGGTGTATTTATCTTTCCATTTTCACTCCTAACCAAATTCTGTTTCTGTTTGTTTTTGGTTTAATTATAAGACACAAAAAACTTATCACATCCCAATTTAAACATTAAGCATATAAAAGAAGCATATTATTTATTTTCTTAAAATGTCAAAGATTAATCTTGGATTTATAAAACTAAGGAAATACTTGGTACTTTATTAATTTTTTCCATGTTGTTGGCTAGATGGAATTGTTCTGCATCTCAGATTTGCCTCTCAAGGATATCTAGAATGATGAGACTGCAAGTTCAATATGAATCAAGGTGATTACATCATAACATGTTGAAGTTCCATTTTAAGCTTTATAAAACATTATGATGGAAGTCAAAGCATTCAGTTTGACCTTAGGCTGTATTAGTAGAAACATAGAAGGAAGAGTGACATACCCTGGCCAAATTATATGTTTTGCATTCCATTTTGGTCAAAATTACAACAGAAACACTGATTAACCAGAATATGCCCAGAGAAGGCTGAAGTGATGAAAAATAAAATAATTTGATGATTGGTTAAAAGGAATTGGTATTTTTATCCTGAAGAGAAGACTACTGGAGGTGAGAATATTACTGGAGGTGAGTAATGGATTCAGAGATGAGAATGAAAACTGTTTTCCAGTACTTGAAGGCCTGTTATGGAGAATAAGTGACACTTTTTCTATATTGACCAAAAGAGTAGAACTGGGAACAACATTTTAAAAAGAAACATTTTAATCCAGTTTGAGGAAAAACTTCCCATTGCTTAGAACTCTCCAAGAGTACTTGCTAGTCACTCATACATGAAATTCTGCCAAGAGGTAATAATTCCTTAGCTTAAGAGAAAAAAAAATCAGTTATTGAAATATAACTACCTATTGGAAGTTGGACCATTTTACCCTCCTGCTTAAGAAGCTTATATTACGGGTACTCTGTACATTTGCCATAGCTAAACAAATACATGGAACAAGGACATAATGGTACTTAGATTCTCTGGCCCACTTCCACTCATCTCCATCAGGAAATGTGTCTAGTAGTAAGTTATCAGTATATAATGACTCATATGGTATCAAAAACCCACCAAATCTGAGAGACCCAGACTACATGTAACTGGGACAATTTATGCTTCCCAGCAAGGAAACCACATCAGTGCAGCCAGGGCCAATCATGTGGGGTGGGCAGGTGAGAAAGCCTATAGGACCTTCAGAGAAGTCAGGATTAAAGGATGTTATGTCAGGAAAATATAGTCTTATAATAGAAGAGTTATTTGCAGATAATTTTTACATAGTTGAATCCTAGTTGTACTGACGGCTGTTGTATTATCGTGTCAATTACTGTTTGGAATCTGATATAAGTAGTATGAATATCGCAAACCTAAAATATCATTTCCAAGTAATATATCTAGAGTACACTGTATGCTCAGTTATAATAATGATTGATGATGATTTTATTTCTAGCAATTCTAAACTGCTTGCCCAACTATCCTAGATGAAATAAGTCTGTGCAAGACATTAGAGGATAGCTACATGGTGCAGTGGATGGAGTGCTGAGACTGGAATCAGGGTGTTCAAATCTGGCCTCAGATAATTACTAGCTATGTGAACTTTAGCAAGTCACTCAACCCTGTTAGTTACTCATCTGCAAAATGGGAAGGAGAAGGAAGTGGCAAACTACTGTAGTATTGTGACATTAGTCTAGAAAGTTTATGGAATATAGATCTGTAGGATAAAGTTTGTCTGATGGCCTAGAAACCTAAGGAATCAACCCCAATTGCCTAATCTCTCTGTGGAATCCCAGTCTCATAACTTTAGTGAATTTAGATGATTTCTTTTACAAGCTAGCCTATTTGCCTTGACATGGAAATGAATTTATGACTCCATCTAGAATACTGTCTTCTTCTTGTTGTTGAGCCTTTTCAGACATGTCTGGCTCTTCATGGTGCCATTTGGGGTTTTCTTGGCAAAGATATTAATTAAAGTGGTTTGCCATTGTCTTCTCTGTTCCATTTTGCAGATGAGGAACTGAGGCAAACAGGGTTAAATGACATCCCCACAGGACCACACACCTAGTGAGTGTCTCAAGCAGAATTTGAACTCAGGTCTTCCTGACTCTAGGTCAGGCACTTTGTCTGCTGCACCACCTTCTAATGTCTTGCAGGAATTTATTAGAGGATGTTTCTTTAGTCAATTCTAGACTTCTACTCTTGGCAGGGGACAGCCCTACATTATTCAGGAACCCATCTGAGAATAAACTTTTGCTCTCGGTTCTTTCTTCTTCTCTCTTCCCCCACCCTCATCCTTTTGTCCTTGGGTTAAAGATGACAAGGACAAGTGTCACACAACAGTATTAAAGTGTGGATGTGGTGTAATTGGACTCTTGGAAAGAGAACAAAGATTGGTTAGTTGACACATCTATTGAGATTAAAGGAGGTGATACAAGAACCTCAAACTTTTTTTTAAAACCAAATATCTTCTTTCTATACTTCTTTAACTAAAACATATACACATGCTATACAAGCAAATGTAAAATGTATGTTGTTATTTGCAGATGCTGTTGTTGACACTTGCCAATTTTGGGGACCTGGGTAGGTAAAATAACTGATATGGGTCTTAAGTTCTTTTCCACATTGGAGAGCCAAGTGGTCTCTCCTCTGCTTAGTGACAATTTGCTCATTGTAGAGATTTCTATTGTATGAATTGCATCACTGCCACCTTTCTCTTTTGATCCTACTACCTTATAGTCATTTGGTACAAATTTGGATTGTGCTTTTTTAGCTCTTTATAACACTCTACTCCCAGTTTTTGAGTATTTAGCTTGCTTAGTAAAATTCACTACTTAATAATTACTTATATCTCATTAAAGAAAACTGATATATAGTGAGAAACCTTTGACTATTTTTCTGCATCTTTATTACTGACTTTGACTCCTTTTTATATAATATATGAAATAGTTTTCATTAAAAGAATCAAATAGTTGCAATGCATCCAATGATAGTATCACATCAAAAAGCTATTTGTTCATAAGCCCTAGGAACAGTTCATAAAATTGATACCAACCCTAACAGTTATATAATGTACGAACTTGATTTGCAGGTTCCTATGTTTGGGATTTTGATTTGCCCATTCACATATCCACAAGCATGAATACCAACCCTGTAGGCAGCTAGTATGATATTCAGAAATATATGTATATATGGCTAAAATAGCTTACATTTACATAAAGCTTAATAGTTTAGGGAGTACTTTATAAGAACTCTGCAAAATACTTAGTGTATTATTACACACATTTTACAGATGAGGAAATTAAAGCTCAAAGAGGTAAAGTGATTTATCCAAAGTCTTACAAACAGTAAATGACAGAGCAGGAATTTGAGCCCAGTTGTTCCTGCTTTCAAATTCAATGTTCCTGATACAATATGATACTACTTCCCAGTAAGACACACTTATCTCTCCTTTTAACACTTTGTATAGTTTAGGCACCCAGGTGGAACAGTGGATGGGGTGCTGGGCCTGGTGTCAGGGAGACTAATCTTCCTGAGTTCAAATATGATCTGTTACTAGTTGTGTATTCCTGGAAAAGTTGCTTAACCTTGTTTGCCTCAGCTTCCTTTTCTGTAGTTTTAGATGTAGAGAAGGACATGGAGAACCACTCCTGTATCTCTTCTAAGCAAACTCCAAATGGGGTCACAAAAAAAAACAGATATGGCTGAAACAACAATGATTGTTTGGTATCTAACAGAGGACATCGCTTTGGTTTTTTTTTTCATTCCAGAGAGTCTTTCAATATATCCTGTCTCAAAGAGAGAATGTTTGAAGACAAAGAGACTCCTCTCTTGCTGAACATACTCATTTTTATATGGAAACAAGGGAAGCCTGAATCTATATAAGTTAATAGCATCTATGTCTTTGTTGTACATCTTTGGTATATTAGGACTAAGTAAATTTCCTTTCTTCAATTATCCAATGACCAACAACTGACTAATTTCATCCCCAAACCAAACTTCAACTAATAGGAAATGAGTATTAGTCCTGGGAAGTATTATTTCTTTGTAGTTCTTTTTCCTAGCTTGAAATTTGATAACATATGCATTCCCAACTTTAGTAGGTAACTTCAAAATACATGCTGATTTTATTATATTTTCTTATCATTCTTTTCCCCTTAGTGCATCATTTAGTAACTGACACTCACAATAGCACATGTTTGAGCTCTCTATGACTCCCAGGGACTTACTTTCTTTTGTGACTCTTGCTTATTGTTTTGAACCCACAGTTTCCTTCTATACTTAGCTAGGGGCTATTTTACCATCTTGGACTGCAGTGATACATGAACTCTAACCACATGGACATTAGCACATAAGGACAGAAGCTAGAAGTGCCATGAATAAGCCCAATAGCAACGTGCTCTTAATTTTGAATGTGGTGCAGTGTAGGCGGAGGGACTTTCCCAGACTAGACCCCACCTGACTATGATTACTCTAATCCAACTACCCTTTAGCACATATCTTTACTTTGTGGTCCATAGACAGAAACTGGCATAAAGAAAGTTTAAAACTGTTCAAGCCCATTATAATTATTGGCTCAGACTTCAGATAAGAACAAACATAAAGCCTGCCATCTTTCTCTGACTACACTAGCTAATCAAAACCAAATTCTCAAGCCTGTAGTTTCACAAGGACCTTCAAAAGGTTCTTTGTTTCTTTCATTTATTTATTGCAAGTATAGATAATATCACATTTGCATCCATAATAAATGTCTTTCAAAGTTTGTGAGTTTCAGCTGGTTTTAAATAGTCCTTATTTTTTTTAAATGACATTTGGAAAGGATTGATTGTACTGTTTGTTTATAGATAAACTATTTTTGATATAACAGATAGGCATAAATCATGAGGTATTTACACTTCTGTTGTATGTGTTCCTGAATACTAAATCTCTATGTGTCTGTTCCTTCTCTCATTGTTATATTTGTTCTAAGATGGCAATGACTATGGCTATAACTGCATTTTCTCCCTAGTAGTGCTTAGACCAACTAACTGACCAAAATATGGCAGGCCATCACTCTGGTAAAATCAGGAATCAGACAAAATTTGTCTTATAACTCTTTTTTTTTCTATTGGATATTTCCTTTTCTGTTATATTAGTCTCTCGCTTATAAAAATGTGCTTCCAGGAATGGATTTATTGTTATTTAACTAGGGATAAGTTTGTCAATGTTCTATTTCTCCCAGGAATATTTCCTTTTTAACATTTATGTCTCATTGTGGAATGAAATACCTTGTACCCTATTAAAGGAGTGCTAAGCCACAGTGAAGATGTGAGGGAAGCAAATTTTAAGAACCTGTTGTCTCTGCAATCACACCATGCTTGCTGCTATTTTCTCCATTTACATGTAAGATTGAACTTAATTCTGAAAGTAGTATGAAAAAGAACACGGAATCTAGAGTCAGATGTTGAAATTGAATCTCCAGTTGCTTCCTTTAATCTGTGTGACATGTGGAGGAAGGAAATAAGTATTTATTAAGTGCCTACTATGGGCTAGACACTGTGATAATTAATTTTTACAAATATTATTTTAATAGATGCTCACAAGAACCCTGTGAGGTAGGTGCTAATATTATTTCCATTTTACAATCGAGAAAACTGAGTGAAACAGAGGGTGACTTGCCCAGGGTCATATAGTATCTGATGGCAAATTTGAACTCAGGACTTCATTAATTCTTGAACCACCTCTATATTTCCCATAGGAAATCATTTAAGTTCTTTGGGCCTTAAAAGTTTTCTCCCCTGTACAATGACAGAATTGGAATATAATGACCTCTAAGATACCTTTTAGTTCAGTTCTAAATCTTCTGACCCTCTAGGATTTATCACTGAGTGCTGAGATCAAAGTTGTTTTGGGTAATTACTTGGAAGTGAACTGGTGGGTAATTTTTGTTAATAACCTCTTTAAGCTTCAGTGGGCTTCTTTAGGGACTGAGGCAATAGAAGAGAGTGGGCTTTTGGTTTAGCTCTTTCTGTATGTCTTGAATAATGATTCCTTTGTCAAAAGCTAATTGGTGTTAATTAATTAATTAATGCTGAGGGTGGATCAATGTTGGGGCATTACCATGGTTGCTCCATGTTGAACACACTGGAGGGGCCTCATGTGTGAAAGTGCTAGAAAGAGACTTTCAGCCATTCAAAGTTACTCTTTAATTTCAGAAAGAAGTAGTCTTGCTCTCCCATTCTTTATGGGGTTGAGAGAGGAACTTCAGAGCTCATTGCTACATGGATAAATTGGTTAGAGAAAATCTGGTAATCCCATAAGAAAAACAAAGAAGGAATTTTAAAAATAATATAGACCACAAATCAGAGAATAAACTGTCAGAAGAGATAGAAACAGAAGAAAATAGTGAAGTAGGTGAGGAAAAAAGCAAAGAAAAACCTTTTAAGAAAAAAGATATTGTTAAAAGGGAACTAAATAATTGTTTAGGGTAGAAAGTGGGAGAAATTTTGAACTATTTTTTTTTTGGAATTTTGAAGGTGAAAAAAGGGAAAGGAAGATAAGCAAAAAAAGAAAAGAAGGAATGATAAATGAACAAATTAAATAAAACCTTTGAAGCGGAGGGGAGGGCTAACATTGTCTTGTGTATTGTTTTTCCTAGGCCAGTGGTTCTCAACCTTCCCAATGCTTCAGCTGTTTAATACAGTTCCTCATGTTGTGGTGAACCCCAACCATAAAATTATTTTTGTGGCTACTTCCTAACTGTAATTTTGCTACTGTTATGAATCGTAATGTAAATATCTGATATGCAGGATGCATTTTCATTGTTACAAATTGAACATAACCCACAGGTTGAGAACCACTGTCCTAGGCTAAAGACCCTAAGGGCTTAATGAAGCTGCTTGTTGTTAAAGGATTTAAGTAAAATTCATAGCATTTATTCAAGAAGATATAATGTACAATAAGCTAAATATACTAATGGGTGAGAGAAGTAAAAAAAAAAAGTATATTCTAAAGTTTAGTAAGGCTTTTCATGGGAAACAGGCCCAAGTTCCCCTTCCCTGGAAATCACATGATTTACAAGGACTCAGAACTCAGAGCAATAGGGAGTCACCCCTCTCCTCAGTGACACTTCAGCATTAGATACGTCAAATAAGGACAGAAGTGCTTTCTCAAATGTATGTTGGGTGGTCTACCATTTCCTTGTTCTGGTACTTGAGATAGATTGTCTTGCTTAGATTGTGCACCTGACTTCCAGCCAATGGAAGAAAAGGGTCAGGAAGGGGGTAGGGGAGAATTCCTCATTAGGGCTTTATAACTTTGCCCTTTCCTTTTGCAAATTGCTTCTCCTCCCTGACCATTTGTCGGGAGGGTGGCCCTTTCTCAAGATCATAATAAACCCTTCTTTTCTGCTTCCTACCCTGAGAAAATTCTGAGTATTATTTGGTTAAGGATTTCTGTTGCACACAGTTTTGGGGGGCTTGCCCAGGATTTATCCTTTTGTGAAAGGGTCCCACAGACCATTAACAAGGACCAGGAGCCAACCGAAGTTTCTCAGGGGTCCTTGGAACTGGTCTGTGAGATTTGACTCCAATAAGGTAACAACCTGAAGAGAGGGATTCAGTATGAAGTAGAAATTCCTGTTTTGCTAGTGGAGACCAGACCATTGACAGGGAGGGGATCATGCAAGTTTGTGTATACAAACCCAGGTAAGAAAGTCCCTGGGTGATCCAAGGGTGGGAAGACAATCTAGGCAGTACAAGACTGCAAGATTTCTCCTGCCAGGGGTGGGACACAGTCTAAACAGTTCCAGTCTGCAAGACTTCTCCTGCCTGGGAAAGAGTTAGATAGGCCTAATAGATCCTGATAAGATTAAAACCATGGGTAAAGAGCAATCTAAAACAGCCCATCAAAAATACCTTCCTAACATTCTGGAGGGTAGAACTCTTGGAGATAGATGCACTAATTGGAATAATTTACCAAAATACAAGGGAAAAATCCAAAGGAAGATGATAAAATACTGTTGCCTCTTTTGTGCAGGCATCCCACTTGGAGTAGGTGTATCTTGGCCAAAATATGGCTCCTCTGAAGACTGGGTGTGACAACAACTAAATTTGTATGTGAATTCTAAGGAGCCTTTTAACCAAGGAAAAGTGAATATGGAGCCTTCTGGCTATGGTAGGATTTTGCTTTAAAACAGAAGAACAGGGAGGAGCCCAAAGGGGAATCAGAAGAATAAGAACAAAGGCCCTATTCCTGGGACCCCCTTCTTTCTCTACTCCCACCCTACATTCCTCCACCCTTACTGGGAAAATAAGCAATTCAGTATAGGTTGTACATACGAAGTTATATAAAACTTTTCCATAGTGGATATATTTTGAAAGACTGACTATATTTCCCTCCATCCTATCCTGCCCCCCACTTGTTCTGTTCTCTACTTTGACCCTGTCTCTTTTCAAGACTGTGTGCTTCTAACTACCCTCACCCTCAACCTGCCCTACCTCCCCATAATCCCCCCTCTCATCCCCTTCCCCTCTACTCTCCTGTAGGGCAAGATACCCAATTTAGTGTGTATGTCATTCTCTCCCTAAGCCAAATTCAGTGAGAGTAAGGTTAACCCACTCCCTTTTGCCTTCCTGTTCTTTCCCTCCATTGTAACAGTTATCCCTTACCTCTTCTATATGAGATAATTTACCCCATTCTGTCTTTCCCCATCTCCACTCATATTCCTCTCTCACCTTGAAATTTCACCTTCTAAATATCATCATTTCCTGTTCAATTGATCCTGTGCCCTCTGTCTATGTATACTTTGTAGGTAATTAGTTTAGCAGGTACTTGATAACTAAGGGCTAAGTACTTCTGTGAAAGAGGCAGCGGGTGTGCATTCTGTCTCCTGTGTGAAAGAAAGAGAGGTTGTGAAGTCTGTCTCCTGTGTGAACAGAAGGAGTGAACATTTATATTCTCTTCAACTATCCTCATACTGAGAAATGTTTCATAGGTTACAATTGTCATTTTTCCATGTAGGCATGTAAATAGTCCAAATTTGTTAAGTTCCTTATGATTTCTTTTCCCTGTTTACCTTCTCATGCTTCTCTTGCTTCTTGTATTTGAATGTCAAATTTTCTATTCAACTCTGTTTTTTTCATCAAGAATGCTTGAAAGTCCTCCACCTCACTGAATGACCATATTTTCCCCCAAAACGTTATACTCAGCTTTGCTGGGTAGGTGATTCTTGGTCTTAATCTAAGCTTGTTTGACCTCCAGAATACCATATTCCAAGCCCTTCAATCCTTTAATGTAGAACCTGCTAGATCCTGTGTTATCCTGATTGCATTTCCACAATATTCAAATAGTTTCTTCTGGGCTCCTTGCAATATTTTCTCCTTGACCTGAGAACTCCAGAACCTGGCTATAATATTCCTAGGAGTTTTCTTTTTGGGATCCTTTTCAAGAGGTGATTGGTGAATTCTTTCAAGTTCTATTTTGCCCTCTGGTTCTAAAATATCAGAGCAATATTCCTTGAGAATTACTTGAAGCATGATTTCTAGGTTGTTTTTTTGATCATGGCTTTCAGTTAGCCCAATAATCTTCAAATTATGTCTCCTGGATCTATTTTCCAGGTCAGTGGTTTTTCCAATGAGATATTTCACATTGCCTTCTATTTTTTTTTCCTTTGTTTGCATCAGTTTAATAGTATCTTGATTTCTCATAGTCATTAGCTTCCATTTGCTCCAATCTAATTCTGAAGTAATTGTTCTATTCAGTGAGTTTTTGAAATTCTTTTTCCATCTAGCAAATTTGGCTTTTTCAGGCATTCTTCTCCTCATTGGCTTTTTGGGCCTCTTTTGTCATTTGAGTTAGTCTATTTTTTAAGGTGTTAGTTTCTTCTGTCAGGTTGTTGACTCTCTTTTCATGATTTTCTTGCATCAGTCTCATTTCTCTTCCTAATTTTTCTTCTATTTCTCTTACTTGATTTTCAAAATATCTTTTGAGCATCTCCATGGCTTGTTACCAATTCATATTTTTCTTGGAAGCTTTTGGTGCAGGTTTCTGACTTCATTGTCTTGTTCCTATTCCATGCTTTGATCCTTTTTGTCCCCCAAAAAAGGAATCTAAAGTTGGATTGCTGTGCTTGCATTGCTTCCTTTGCTTGCTCATGTTGCCAGTCTATTACTTGACTTTTGAACTCTTTACCATAGTAGAACTCTGCTTCCAGAAGGGAGAGCTTTGTCCCAAATCACTGGGGTTTTTGCAGCTGCCAGAGCTATTAGTTAGGTGCTCTCTCTCCTGTCCCCACAAGCTCTGGCTCACTGGTCACACACCTCAGGACCTCCACCCAAAACAGGGATCCAGATCCAGGCAGGTTAAATCAAGAGCAATTACCCAAAGAATGGTTGCTTGGTCCCCATATGATCTGCAGTCCAAGAGCTCTAAAGCAGCCATGTGGAGGCAGCTGCAGGGCCACTGCACTTCTGCCACTTCTAGCTCTGGGAGTAGAGGCCAGACCACACTCTGTCCCCCTTCTGTTCCAACAGTTCCATTGACCAGTCATTTTTTCTTCAACATGTATGGGTTGGCATTTCTGCAAACCCACCACTGCTTCTGATGATCCACTCTTCCAAAGTCCTCTGCAGCCCCTGGTCGGGGCCACCCTGGGACTAAAACCTTGTGCTCACGTGAGGCTGGGCTCTGCTCCTAGTATGCTGAGATGAATCCTTCCTGTCCACCTGCTGGCCTGCCTTCAGCAGAAGTTTTGTTTTTATCTGTCCCTTTGTGGGTTCTGTAGCTCTATAATTTGTTTAGAGTCATATTTTATAGGTGTTTGAGGTGATTATGGGGGGAGCCCTGGAGTTTTCCTGCTTCTATGCCGCCATTTTCAGGCAACTGTATTATACTGAAAGGAACTACAGGCAACAAATCAATGCCAACATTCCACTTATATGCTTAAATGCTGTAACATCTAAATTTAGAAAGAAAAAAATTGTGAATTAAAAGAACACATAGAATGATACAATAATAGCTAAGCAAAAGAGAAAATTTCAGTAGAAACTAGAGCTAAGATACTTATGGCATTGTCTCACTGGAACTGAAAACTATATACTTATTTCTCAACATTGCATAGATATTTTACAAAAACTTACATAACTTATGATGCAAAATGTTCTCCATTTCCAGAGAAAGAACTGATGGAGATTGAATGAAGATTGAAGGATATTTTTTCTTTATTTTTCTTGTTATTTTTTTAAAAAGCTGTGCTTTCTTTAAGAACATGACTAACATGGCAATACACATATACATACATACATATGTGTTTATATGTCTGTATATGTCTATATGTGCATATGTCTATAAACACACATACATATATGTATGTGTATATCTGTATATATGCATGTATTTACACATTTTCATATACATGTATATGTACCTATATATACATATACATACACACACACACACACACACATACCCACATATGTGATTGCTTGCCTTCTCAATGTGGGTCTCTTCAACCCAGACCCACAGATGGTGGGTGGATGAAGTGATTGATCAGAGGGTAATTACAGGAATCTCTTTGCTGGCACAGAGGCAGGATTCTCTTGCTTTGCCCTGCTTGGGTCTGGGTTGAAGTCTTGGGTGGTGGTCCTCAGGTGAGGAGGAGTGGTGGTGTGGTAGAGCTTGGGGCAGCTGTGGAGAGGGAATCCTCTTCACAATTCTGAGACAGGTGCCTAGAAGGAACTCTGACAAAAGCTGCACAAAGCTGCAGGAATTTGGGACACAGCCCTCTTCACTTTGGAAGCAGAGTTCTATGGTGGCAAAGAACTCAAAAGTTAAGTAATTGGCTGGCAAGATGAAGAAATAGAGGAAGAGAAATCAGACTATAGAATTGTTCTTTGGTGACAAAGAAGATCAAAGCATAGAACCAGAAGAATACAGGGAATTCAAAATTGCTACATCAAAAGCCTCCAATAAAAATACGAATTGGTCTCAGGCCATGGAGGAGCTCTAGGATTTTGAAAATGAAGTAAGAGAAATAAAAAAAAATTGGGAATAAAAATGAGACGGATGCAAGAAAATCATGAAATACAAGTCAACAGCTTGCTAAAGGAGACCCCCAAAATACTGAAGAAAATAACACCTTAAAAATAGACTAACTCAAATGGCAAAAAAGGTCCAAAAAGCTAATGAGGAGAAGAATGCCTTAAAAAGTAGAATTGGCCAAATGGAAAAGAAAGTCCAAAAGCTCACTGAAGTAAATAATTACTTCAGAATTAGAATGGAGCAAATGGAAGTCAATGACTTTGGGAGAAATCAAGATACTATAAAACAAATTCAAAAGAATGAAAAAAATGGAAGACAATGTAAAATATCTCATTGGAAAAATAACTGACCTGGAAAATAGATCCAGGAGAGATGATTTAAAAATTATTGGACTATGTGAAAACCATGATAAAAAAAAAAGAGCCTAGACATCATCTTTCAGGAAATTATCAAGGAAAACTGCCCTGATATTCTAGAACCAGAGGGGAAGATAGAAATGGAAAGAATTCACTAATTGCCCTTTAAAAAGTTCCCCAAAAGAAAACTTCTAGGGATATTATAATCAAATCCCAGAGTTTCCAGGTCAAGGGGAAAATATTACAAGCAGTCAGGAAGAAACAATTATGAAAGGATGATATCTAAAATATAAAATTATGAAGTGAGAGAGGAATATATTGGGAGAAGGAGAAAGGGGTAGATAGAATAGGGTAAATTATCTCACACAAAAGAGGCAAGACAAAGTTGTTACAATGAAGGGGAAGAGCAGGGAGATGAAAGGGCATGAGTCAACCTTACTCTCATTGGATCTGGCTCAAGGAAGGAATAATATATACACTCAATTGTGTATCTTACCTTACAGGAAAGTATGGGGAAGGTCATAAGAGGGTAGAAAGACAGAAGGAAGGGCAAATTGAGGGGAGGGGGTAGTCAGAATCAAACACTTTTGAAAAGGGACAAGGTCAAAGGAGAAAGAATAATTGGGGGGGTGTGATAGTATATAGAGAAATATCTTTAGTCTTTCACAATATGACTACTATGGAAATGTTTTGCATAGCTACACGTGTATACCTTATATTGAATTGCTTGTCTTCTCAATGGGAGTGGGTGAGAAGGGAAGAAGGCAGAGAATCTGGAACTTGTTAAAAACAAGTGTTGAAAAATTATTTCTTTATGTAACTGGGAAATAAGATATATAGTCAATGAGGTATAGAAATCCATCTAGACCTAAAAGAAAGTAAACGGAAAGTGGGTAAAGGTGATAGGGGAAGCAGAAGAGAGGTATGACTGGGGGAAGGAGTAATCAGTATGCTTGTCATCTTGGGGGCTAGGGGAGAGATGGGGAGAAAATTTGGAACTCAAAATCTTGTGGAAATGAATGTTGAAAACTAAAATAAGTAAATAAATTTTTAAAAGAACCTGTACAGTATCTTTCAAGAAATCATCAAGGAAAATTGTTTTGAGGTCCTAAAACCAGAAGGTAAAACAGTCATCAAAAGAATCCACCAATCACCTCCTGAAAGAGATCCCAAAATCAAAATGCCAAGGAATAGTGTAAACAAATTCCAGAATTATCAGGTCAAGGAGAAAATACTGTAAGCAGCGAGAAAGAAAAAATTCAAATACTGTGGAACCACAATTAGTATTGTGCAGGACCTTACACCTCCTGCATTAAAAGGATTGTAGGGCTTGGAATATGGTATTCTGTAAGGTAAAAAGATCATGGATTACACCCCTGAATCAACTACCCAGCAAATTTGAGCATAATCTTTCAAGTGAGGAAATGGATATTTAATTAAATCTGGACTTCCAGATCTTCCTGATGAAAAGACTAGAGTTCAATGGAAAATTTGATCTTCAAATTGAAGACTCCTGGGAGACATAAAAAGATGACTAGGAAAGAAAAAAATAGCATGTTATTCATTAAGGACAAACTGTTTACATCCCTACATGGGAAGATGCTACTTGTAATCCTTTAGAATTCTATCTTTATTATGACATTTAGAAGGGACATACCAAATAAGAAGACAGTAGTAGAAAAAGGAAAATTTGTTTTACACATGATTTATATATGAAACAGCCTTTTTCTTTTCTGTTATATCTCTTCCCTAATTCTTGCCTCACCCCTGATCCTTTCCTTTCCTTTTAATCTATGTTCCTTTCAGCAACATTTGAGTTTGTTTTGCCTATCATAATTGCCTCATTTTTCCAAGCCCTTCCTTTTAGTCTTCCTTCTCTCCCTCCATTATTCATGTTCTTTTTAAATTTCCCTTTCTAGTTCAATATATTTCAGTACCACAACGTCTCTTTGTTGTATGATTTATTTAATTCAAATGAAAGTTATCTTCATGGAACACCTGTTCCCCCACTCCTTCCTCTATCGCTTTATACTCATATCATCGTATATTCATCATCTTCTTTCCCTCTCATATGTAATCCTGATTTCCCTACATCTCCCCTTCATTTCTATCCCATTATAGGTCCCCGTCCCTCCTATATTTGTCTTTCCCTACGGTCACCTGTAACAGAACAAAATCACCCCTAGACCCCCTATAGTTATTTTTTACCTTTATGAGCCTTAAAGATATTAGGGTTCAGAGGAAATGCTTATTTGTCTTATTAATTGCCCCCAATTCTTAGGTGAAAATTTCCACCATCTTTTCTAAGGTACCAATTCCACTTTCCATCCTTTCTTCCCTCGTTATTTCATTTTGTCTCTCTCATTTTATTTCCTTCTACATATTCCTGTAATGTTTGTGATCAGGACATTTTTTTTCTTTCCGTGCTTTATTTGAACTGGTAGAGTCACTAAGGTCTTTAGGGTTTACTTCTTGGGTATCTTTCAAACCAAGGTGTTTCCTCAGAATTTGGTATTTTTCTTGTTTTGCTCATCTTATCGGCCTCATTATCTACATTGGGTAGCCTATACTTGGGTAATGTTCTGTAGCTAAATGGCATGGGCAGGACCTTCCTAATCACAAATATGGTGACCAAGATTAGGTCCCAACTTCAAGAAACTCTGGGGATGCTTCAGTGCTGGGCTCTATTTTGGTACTCCCTTTTGGCACACGTCATGATGAACCCAAGCATTAGGCTCTGCCTTCTGACTTTCATTCTGTGCTCAGAGGCTACTCCTGCAAACTGAATTTCAGAAACACTTAGATCTTTCCTTTGCTGGAACCTTTTCCCTGTCACTGGCCTCAGAATAGCAGGTGCTACAATAAGCACCTCCTGGAGATTCTTGGGACTGATTCCTCCCATTGGGACTTTGAAGTCCTTAATTTAATGGATAGCCTGAGCTGGTGTTTCTCTACTCCATTTTCCAACCTCTGGATTCAGAGCTACTTGTAGTTTAGTGGATCCTTTTCGGAGTTCCCCCACTCCAAACCCTTCATTTCACTTCACTCTATTTTCTACCTATCCTTATCTTCTCAAGATTCTGGGGATTTTCTGTGCATCTCTGGAGCTGGATAAAGTCTTTTGATGATGCTTATTATTTCTTTTTCAGTGAGAGAATTTCTAATCCTCGCTGGCATGTGCATAGGGGAACTGGGTTTCTCAACTTCTTTACATAATGCCATATTTTGATTGACTCAACTCCTTTTATAAGATGCATATCATCTTAAAAGTTAAATCAAAGAAAATCAAGCACAAAATTTATGAACTTATATCATTAATGAACTTGATTCCAAATCAAACCAATCCTGGCTAAAAACCTACAACAATTTATCTAAAAGCAAAAAAAAAAAAAAACCACAATTATTCAGATTAATTTAGATTTAACTCAGAAGTTCAAGATTTGGAAAATAGTAGTAGAACAAAAGTATTTGAAACTATATGAAAATGTTAATAATTATAGAAAAAGCTTTTGACAAAGTTAAGCTCTCAGTTAAAGTCACAGTCACAGACAAGTAGGATTTATTAAACACGCACTATATTCCAAGTATAGCTGAGTGCAGAGAATGCAAATAAAGTATATGGAGAAGAGCAAGGCATAAACAAAGAGGAAAGGTAAATAGAGCCTATAGATAACAGGGATCCATTGGAATTTATTGGAGATAGTGGTAGATTTGACATAGTCAGACCTCTGCTTTAGGAAGACATTTTCCTGGAGGATAAACTGAAGTGGGGAGAGATTTGAGGTGAGGAGATAAACAAGAAGGTTACACAGTGGTCTAGGTATGATTTTATGAGGAACTGGTTCAAAGTAATAGTAGTATCAGAGAAAAGAAATGCTATAAAGTTAAAAGTGAAAAGACCTGACAAGTGATTGCCTACGGGGAGTGAGAGAGGAGTCAAGGATAAAACCTATATTGAGAGGCTGGATTACTGGAAACATGATTACTGGAAACTACCCATAGTCATAGGAAAGTTAGGAAGAGGAGAAGGTTTTTGGGAAAGATAATTAATTCAGTTGTGGAAATGTTGTATTTAAGATGTCTACAGGACAGACAAACTATTTGGGAAAATAATTTGGTGAAGAAAGAGTCCTCCCACTTTCCTTTTATGACAAACATTGTGGAAATTAAGAGAGAGATTTGGACTAGATAGGTAGATATGAGAATCATTTTTACAGAGAAAATAACTGAAACCAAACCAACAGATAGGAACTAATGATATCATTAAATTAAATAATACAGAGAGAGTAGAAAAGAGGGATCAAGATTAGTAGATATGACATAGATAAAGATACAGTAAAGAAGACAGAGAAGGAGTAATCAAACAATTAAGAGGGGAACCAAGAGAAAATAATGTCACAAAAACCAAGAGAGAAAAGAGTATTAATGAGAAGAGGGAGATCAACAGTATCAGAGGCTATATAGGGGCCAATTGGTAGAGTAATTGAGAAAAAACCCATTGGATCTGTCAGTTAAAAATCTATCAGTTACTTTGGAGAGTGTGAATGATGAGATCAGAAATAAGACTGCCAAGAGTTAAGAAGAGAGCAGAATGAAAATAAAACTAAAGATACCTATTGAATTAAAAAAAAAAGACATAAAAGGCTTACACACACACACACACACACACACACACACACACACACACACCCCCTACCTGTAGAACAGACATATGTAATCTTACGGGCAATGGGGCAACATCTGAAACTTTCCTAGTGGATATACAAATGAAACAAACATATTCTCTTTCCCTACAGAGGGCGCTGTTCAGCAGCAGGCTCTAGGTCTGGGTTTGGTTCTGGGCCTGCCAGGTGAAGGTACTCCTCTTCTGAGTTGCCTGGGTGGAGGCAGTGCGGAGAGGGGCAGTGGGTGTGGTGGGGATTTGGGAGGTGGTGAGCCAGCAGGTGGTGGGTTCTAAATAATATTTATTTTACGCATGTTGTTATTTTTGTCCTTTTTTCTTGAAGAGGACCATGACACCAGAGAGGTGATACCATGCTAGCAAGTGAATTGGATTTAAGTGAGGGAGGGTTGTGCAAAGTCACCAGCTTCACTTTCCCCTCCAGGGCCAGCTGGGTCCACTAAGTGAAAGGTAGATAATGATAGCTGGAGATGGCCCTGGATACAGTGGGAGACTTTGGCCTTTTTAAGTTAAGGTCTTTAAGTTAAGTCTCAGCTTCACTGAGGCATTGCCTATTCAGTGATTAAGGCTAGGTTAAAAAAAATGAGGAAGAAAATTGCCTCTTTACCCAGTTGAAAAATCAATCTGAGAGGGGATAATTCTCAGGGTTTCTGGCCAAAACAGAAACAATTGCTGTTTACATTCACTCTGAGCCAATCAGGGTGCAAACAATGATCAAGTAAGGCTTGACCTGGGACGTATTGTTGACCAGTCAATGAGAGGTAGGGTGATTTGGGTGTAAGGCTTAGTTCTTAAGAAAAAAAAGGTTTCAGCAATCGAAATTTGCATACCCTTTGCAGAGCACCCACAAGTAAGGGTATAGTGCCCTATGTGGACAGAAGGAAGGTAAAGACAGACAGAGAGAAAGGAAAGAAGGAAGGAAGGCAGGAAGGAAGGAAGGAAGGGACCTGCATTTCCCAATTAGTCAGTTACAGTTTGGTTCCCCTCAGGACAGCTCCTTTTCTACTCACAGAGGATTTTGTCTGTCCTTTGTTCTTGCTATCAGGGAAGTGATGTAGCTACTAACCAAGGAGCTATCCCCTCCCAATCCGCTAAATACTCATATGCCAACATAACCTTCAGAAAGGCTCATAAGTTATATGTTATGCTTTACAGTTACTTTTGACTTCATTTTACTGTTGAGAAGGATTCTGGCATAGGATGGAGTCGTATGATTTCTGATGTTCCCACTTATCCTAAGATTTTATGATTTTAAATGCAATTTTGAACATGAAGGAAATCATATATGCAAACATAAAAGTAGGATCTTGAACTCAAATTGTTTAAGGAAATATTACATATTAGATTTGACTTTTTTGTTATTGTTTATATCTATAGAGTGAGTGTATTATAGTATTCATATACCTGTAATAGTCTAATGATTGATTCTGAATGCAACATTAATTATCCACATTTTCCAAGAACTAAGTAGAAATTTTCTTTTGCTCTTCTTTCCTTAAGATCTGAAACTTGTAGTAGTCATCTTCCTTCAGATGCTCTATTACCTACTTTCAAATGCTTTCTCTTTCCTTTTATGGATTGTTGATTGGGAAGTTTAATTTTTCTCTGGGTTTGTTGTTGTTCAGTCATTTTTCAGTTGTGTCTG
>CM053580.1:155077459-155086476 GCA_028627135.1 Pseudochirops cupreus
AAGATATATGCTTCTTTAAGGTGGAAGCTGCTAAATCTTGTGTCATTCTGATTGTGGTTCCATGATATCTGAATTTTTTTTTTCTGGATGACTGCAATGTTTTGTCTTAGATATGGGAATTTTCATTTTGGAATTTTTTCAGGTGATGATTGTTGGATACTTTTAATTTTTATTTTACCCTTCAGATCTAAGATATTGTGGCATTTTTCCTTTATATTTTCTTGAAATATGGTGTCTAGGTTTTTTTAAAATCATGACTTTCATGTGGTACAATAATTTTGAAATTGTCTCTCTTCAATCTGTTTTCCAGGTCAGTCATTTTTCTAGTGAGATGTTTAACATTTTCTTCTATTTTTTTTCATTCTGTTAACTTTATTTTACTGTTTCTTGATGTCTTGTGGCATAATTAGCTTTTACTTGCCCAATTTTAATTTTTAAAGAATTATTTCTTTTAGAGAAAACAGAATAATTGGGGGGTGGGATAGGATGGAGGGAAATATAGTTAGTCTTTCAAACATGACTATTATGGAAATGTTTTGCACAACTACACATATATAACCTATATTGAATTGCTTGTCTTCCTAGTGGGGGTGGGTGAGGAGGGTAGAGGGGAGAGTATCTGGAACTCAACATTTTAAAAACAAATGTTAAGAAAATTGTTGTTACACGTAACCGGGAAATAATATATAAAGGCAATGGGATATAGAAATCCATCTTGCCATACAAGAAAGTAAGGAGGCAGGGGCTAAAGGGAGAAATGGAAGGGGATATATGAGAGAGCAGATTGAGGGAGGAGTAATCAGCATGCTTTCCATATTGGGGTAGGGGGTAGGGGAGAGATGGGGAGAAGATTTGGAACTCAAAATCTTGTAAAAATTAATATTGAAAAATAAAAGTATATAAATTCTGAAAAAAAGATATTATTGAATTGAAGACCTATTTAATAAATGAATATACATATAAAATTATTTCCTTTAATGAACTTTTGTGCCTCTTTTACCATTAGGCCAGTTTTCTTTGTTAAGGTGTTATATTCTTCGTGTGTGTGTGTGTGTGTGTGTGTGTGTGTGTGTGTGTGTTGTGCATGCCTCTTTTGCCAAGCTGTCAATTCTCTTTTCAAAATTGTCTTGCATACTCTCAATTTTTCCTCTTACTTTTCCTCTACCACTCTTATCCATTTCTTTGACTATTTCAGGAAATCTCATCTGATTTTTGTCCATCTGACATTTTTTTCACTTTAGACTTTGGTTGTAGCTGTTTTCACATTCTTGTCTTCTTCTGAGTTTATGCTTTGACATTTTATGGTCAAATGATTTTTTGTTGTTTTTTTGTTCATTTTTCCAGCCTATTTCTTGACTTTAAACTTTGTGTTAAAGTTGGACACTTCTCAGTTGAGGCATGGGAGTGGTATTGTCCCAAGTTTCAAATTTTTCCTATGCTGCTGTGTTCAGAGCCACTTCTGGGCATTTTGCAAGTTTTCAGTGGTTTTGAAATGATATAATCTGGTGAGAGAGGTGGTCCGTGATCTTCTGGTCTCTGATCTTCTCTTTACTCAGGAAAGACACCAGCTACCCTGTGGCCACAAATTCTAGCACTCCTTATCCTTGTAACTGTGACCTAGATCTCTGCTTCCTTGTGACCAACCAAAAACATTAATCTCTACCCTAGAACTGTGACCTAGACCTGCTTAGGGGCAATAGTGTTTTCAATTTCTTCCAGACTGCTTTCCAGTGTTCCCAACAATATTTTTAAAATTAAATAATGAATTCTTATCCCCAAAGTTAAGTTTTTACACTTGTCAAATTCAAGGTTACTCTATTTATTAGCTGCTATAAATTATATGTCTTCCACTAATTTACCTTTCTACTTTTTAGCCAGTATAGTTTTGATAATGATTGCTTTCTAATATAGTTTAAGATCTTGCAATGCTAAACCTCCTTCCTTTATATTTTTTATTAATTCCCTTGATATTCTTGACTTTTGTCCTTCAAATAAATTCTATTATATTTTTTCTATTTCAATAAAATAATTTTTGATAATTTAATTGGGATGGCATTGAATATACAAATTAGTTAAGTATAATTGTCATTTTTATTATATTGGTCTTGCCTACCCATCAACAATTCATATTTCTCCAATTATTTAAATCTGTATATATTTACATGACCTGATTTAGAAAAAGTGTCCTGCACCACACTTTTCTTAAAGTGATCTCACTTAGACTCTTTGTAGATTGACATCAGGAATACACTATTGTGCATATAATAAGGACAGAACTCTCATTCTTCATTCTTTTGTTACATACAAGAAAACAATAAAAATTAATTTGGGCATCTACACACTATAGCAACACTATTCTAATCAATCAAGTAAGCATTCATTGAGTGCCTACTATGTTCCAGACACTGGGTTAAGCTTTGGGGATACAAAAAGAGGTGAATAACTGGCCCTTTCCTCAAGAAGCTTACAATATAATGGGAGAGATAACCAGGAAATGTGTGTGTGTGTGTATGTGTGTGTGTGTGTGCTTGCAAGTGCACACTTTATACAGGAAAACTAGGAAACAATTAATAAAGGGAAAGCATTAGAATAAGGAAGGATTGAACACGTCTTCCTATAAGATAGGCTTGTAGTTGAGACTTAAAAAAAGCTTGTGAGGCCACTAGGCAAAGATGAAGAGGAAGGGCATTCAAGACATGGGGAGACTTATAGGAGGCAAGATGGCAGAGTAAGCAGGGCATAGTCTTAACTCTCCCCAATTCATCTTCAACAGTTTCATCTATTGAGATAATCCTATGATTTCTGTTGGTTTTGCAAACATTTCCATGAACTTTTTCTTTTCATTTTACTATCTCTCAAAGATCATTTTAACTTGCTGCTGAGATGGAACTTACTTTGCATGCAAAGACTTGAACAGATGGAACTCTGGCTTATCTTTGGTGGCTTTTGAGTAAATAGGAAGAAACACTAGAGATCTCATAGGGAAGCAAGGAAGCATCAGTGACTGTGATATTCACTGCTTTCAGTCCTGTTTTCTTTCTACCTGGGTTGTCATGTGACTATAAACATGGTCCCTCTTTCTTATGATTCCTGTTATATCTAAACTCTCCTGATCTCAAGAGATTAGAGGTCCAGCAACTAGAATTCTTAGCTGAATTTGCTGGTAGCCATAGTAACCATGTCCAGTGAGGAGTCACATCAGCAGAGCATCCTTTGTGACCTGGCCCAGAAGTGGATTGACTTGTACCCAAGACACCCTGAACTACAAACAAAAATAATGTATTTATTGGCTATGCCATGCCCAGAAATTAATTTGACTAGGGGATACATATGTGTGTATGTGTAGATGACAGATAGATAGATAGATAGATAGATCTCTATTTTAATTTTTTTTTTTTTGCCACTTTGCTTGAATGCACTCTCCCCAGAGAATAAAGTGGTAGAGTAGAAGGGGTTTCCAGTATCACACGTTTTGTAATTCAGTTCTTTCTATATCTTCTCAATAAATATCCCTTTGTAAATGTCTGTTGATGTTACTTGTTTAAATGATATTAAGGGCAGATCAACTTGTTGACTGATATTAGGGTAGTAATCACTTATTCAGTCTCATTGAAGATATATTGAGTGGTAATGATATTGGGGGGAGGAGAA
This sequence comes from Pseudochirops cupreus, assembly GCA_028627135.1. Taxonomy (NCBI): domain Eukaryota; kingdom Metazoa; phylum Chordata; class Mammalia; order Diprotodontia; family Pseudocheiridae; genus Pseudochirops; species Pseudochirops cupreus. The sequence goes on from CM053580.1 coordinate 155,081,111, forward strand.
TACACTGAATGGGATCTTGTGAGGGAAAGTATCTAGAAAAAGACAACCTCCCCCCATCCATCGAATTATTATCTAGAACTTTGAAGTTCTGAACCTTGATCTGAGAACCCAACTAGAAGTCTAAGTGGGAATGGAAGAGTGAGCCCATAGCTTATATGTGTTACAGGTACAAAATAAACAATACTGGGGTATTGCTACCTAGGAAAATGTGCTATGTTCCTGTTTAAATAATACTTTAAAAATCCATTATTATGTACATGTGCATTTCTTCTATCAATGCAAATTAAAACCTTTCTATAGCTATGTTAGTAGATGGTCTTTCAGGGTTGCTGAGGCTAAAAGTGTTCATTATTTGGTGGCAATATTTTCTAAAATTCCTCTCTGTAATTATCTATTCTGATTCTCAGTTAATAGACATACAGAACAACATTTAGCCTGTATTGGGAATTTTATCTTGTAGAATCTACCAGAACTAGTACTCTACCAGCATAACCTCAAGAACCTTGTTCATCTCCACAAAATGATAAAGTGTCAGAAAAGGATTTTAGATCTATGAACATTTCTTATCTGAATTGAAAATGGAGGGCTATCCATATTTTAGGTAAAGTGAACATGATTTATTTAAGTAAATGCTATATTTCATGTGATGGAATATCAATTTTGTTTCTCAGAACCACAACTGAAGCTACAAATACTGTCCTGGTGAGTGAAATGGATTTTTTTTTTCATTTCAGCTTTCAGTGAGATAGTTCTTATAAAGAAACCTGATAGAAATTCTTAAGAGAGGACTGGGAATTGCTGGGAGGGGGTAATGAGAGAACCTTACAGCATTAAACACCACTTTCCATGAGAACAATTAGTGATGTAACTGTATTCTTAAAAAATGAACTGCTTTAGAATGAAATTACTTACAAGTATCAACCCTGATAAAATCTCCATAAAAGTTCCACACTTCTGAGAAGCAATCTTCTGAGGAAATATTTATTGGAATTCATAGTTAGGCCTTGATGTTGTTTTAGCTGAAATTAATTAATGTTCTAGTCACTTGATAGCCCATGATCAAAATCTCCAGGGTTTTGTGAAGGGAAAGCCTAGCTATGCACATGCCACAAATATGCATCTTGTTGTGACTATTTTAAAAAAAGGCATCCCTATTAGAATGTTTTTGTTAGTCTACCAACAGTAACAGCCATTTTGCTTTCATCAATCAAATGCATGAACAAAAATCCTAAATAATTTGGAATTGTCATATCTAGAATTTGCCACTTAAATTTTGCCGTTCCTGCCTGATTTATTATATAGTACTTAAATCTTTTTTTTAATCAATAGCCTATATTTTTATAGGTGTGGCAGGGCACTCACATTGCTACATTGTAATATGGAAATAATACTATGAGGTTTGCAAAGCTCTAGCAGTACCTCAGCTCCATGAGATAGGTAGCGTAAGCTTCATTCTCCACATTTTACAGAACATTTAGAGAAGTACAGGGAACTGCACAGCAACACAGGAAGTAGAAGAATCAAAAATTGAACTTGGGCTTCATAATTTCAAATCCTATGCTCTTCTCAAGATACCATGCTGTGTTTATGTGTGGACCTAATTAAAACAGAAGAATACTGGCATAATGTATAGATGGAACAAATAGTAATAATGTTGTTGTTCAGTCATTTTCAGTTTTGCCTGATACTTTGTGACTCCATTTGGGGTTTTCTTGACTGAGATATCAGAATGGTTTGCTATTTCCTGCTCCAGCTGAGGAAACTGAGTCAAATGAGGTTAAGTGGCTTGCCCAGGGTCACACAACTAGTAAGTGTCAGAGTCCAGATTTGAACTCAGGTTTTTCTGACTCCAGGTCCAGTGCTCTATGCACTAACACTTATATGGTGATTACTATGTGCCAGCACTGGGCTGAGCATTTTACAATTACTATTTCACTTGATCATCACAAAAACCTTGGAAGGTTGTTTGCCTTTGTGCTTGAAGAAGACTAAAATGATATCTCTTCACTGGGGTCAATGTGCAGTGTGTCCAAGTGTGGCTGATCAGACCAATATAAGCCTGGAAGGCCCTACCACAGGTTAGCCCCAAATAGTCCATATGAACATTTAGAGTGGAGATGTATCTGAATTTGTGCATCTCATATTTCTTTTGAGACACTACAATTTTGATTTGCTCATAAAGCACAGCACCTTCTTTGAGGCTGGCATGCTAAGATGGGCAGTCCCATTCCAGTATCTTTCATGTCTCAAATCAATTCCAAATTCTTCAGAGAGATCTTGAGAGTGTCCTCATAGCACTTCTTCCACACTTCATGTGATCCCTTGCCTTTTATGTGTTCTTCCTAAAATTGTCTTTTAGGTGAACATATTATTTTCATTCAAACAATGTGGCCAGCCCCATCAGAGTTGTCTTCTATGCAGTAGAGTTTGAATGCTTGGCAATTCAGTTTAAGAAAGGACTTCCGTATTCAATACTTTATCTTGGCAAATAATCTTCAGAATTTCTAAGGCAATTCAAATGGAAAAAATTCAATTTCCTGGCATGGTGCTAGTAGACTGTCTAGGTTTCACAGGCATACAACAATGAGGTCAACACATTGGCTCTGTAGACCTTCACTTTGGTAGGTAGGCAGCCTGATAATTCTTTCCCATACTTTCCTTCAGAGCTTCCCAAACCCTGAGTTAGCTCTGGTAATGAATGTGGCAACCTCCTTATCTATGTTTAGATCCTTGGAAAATATACTGCCAAGGTAAGTGAACTTATCCATAGCATGCAAAATTTCTTTATTATTATTGTTATTCCTGCTTTATGGACTAGGCAACTGAGGCAAATGGAGGCTAAGTGACTTGCCAAGAGTCACACAGCTAGTGTCTGGGGTCAGATTTGAACTTCTAACTTGAGGCACTAACTCTATACACTATAGCACCTAGCTGCCTATGTATATGGTTTTTAATTTATTTACATAAAGCAAATATTTGGTGTAGACTATATACTATAATGGAAAGGCCATTGGAGTAGGACTCTGCCATTTGTGGGGACCAGACATATCACTTCAACTCTCTGGCTCTCAGTTTCCTCAACTGTGAAGGAATGGGGCAGAAATGAATTAGATATTTATTAAGGTATCTTCCTGCTTCAACACTCACTGTTTCAGTGATTCATAGGACATTTTAAGTGAGTTGGTTTTATTTATGCTGACACTACCAAGTCCCCTTAAAGTCATAAATGTTACTAATTTACTAACTAGTAATTTGACTTCTGTTTTCTCCTCTGTAAAGTGAGATCTTTGGCCTAGATAGTCAAACATTTCTAGGTATAATGAAATATGGGTCAGAAATTTAAAATAAATGACATATGTGATTTTTATATTCATTATGTAAATGTTTGAAGATAGGGGCTTTTGAAGAGAAAGAGAGAACTATTAACGAGTATATTGTTATATGAAAGTTTCCTGCAAATAATAAGTAAGATTCCAGTGAAGGCAAGCTTATGGTATACTTCATAAATAGCAAGTTGGTAGAAATGACAAAAGATAAGCGTGGTTAATGTTAAAGAGTTTATAGAAAAACCAAACACACTTTGGTGGATCTGTAGATCTATAAATTGGTCCAACCATTCTGGGACAGAGTTAAGAATTATGCTTTAAAAAAGGGACTAAGTGGCCACACATTTAGACCCAAAGATTCCAGCTACTAGCTCCACACTCCCAAGAAGGTCAAAGGCAGAAAAAAGGTCTCAAATAAACCAAAATATTCATGGAGAGGGTAAAGGAAGAACCATGAATACAGCACTTACTAAGTGTGTATTAAGTGCTTTTATAAACATATATGTATATAATTTGATACTCACACTAAACCTGAAAAGTAGGTGGCATTATTATTCCCATTTTATAGATAAGGAAACAGGTCACACAGCTACTAAGTGTCTGACACCAGATTGTAGCTCACTTCTTTGAGAGTCTAAGTCCTGCATTTTATCTGCTGTGGCACTAGCTATTTCAGTAGCAGTACATTTTGTAGCAATAAGCTAGAAACAAAATCTGTTGGAGAATGCCAATACAAATTGAGGTATAGCATTGTAATAGAATATGAAGGCCCTAGAACAATTCAAAGAAACGTGGAAATACATCAGAGTTGGTTTGAAATAAAGTAAGCTGAATCAGAGAAGTGAAAATAAAACCATAATATAAATGGAAAGAACAAAACGATGGAATCAAGCATTTGATTCTTTGTATCTACTGGCTATCTTACTATGCATTCTGTGATTGGAATATCTGATATGGGTTAAAAATGAAGAAATGAAGGGGTGGAGCCAAGATGGCGGCATAAGAGCAGCAACATATCGCAGCTCTCACATAGCCACCCCAAAATACCCATAAAATATGACTCTAAACTAATTCTAGAACTCCAAAACGCATGCAAATATACTTTCTACTAAAGTCAGCTTGGCTACAAGGAACCATATCAGCACTGCCAACCAAAACCAGCCTGGCCTGAAACCTTGGCTGTGTCCCGGGGGTGGCTGGACAAGAGGAGCCAAGCCCTGGCTGGAGCTTTGGGTGAGCAGATTGGCAGCAGCTGCAGCAGGATCCAGAACTAGGTCGGTGAGGATTGCATGGTTGTGAGAGAAAAGCTGTCTGGCCAAAACACCTCCAGGACTGAGAAGCAAAAGGTGGAGGTTCTGTACCCGCCTCTGTATTGCTGCTTCAGGGCTCTCAGCCTGGGACTACAGAGGGACCAAGCGAACATTCAGAGGCCAAGTGCTCTCGCGTTGAGAGGCCTGGATCTGGATCGTGGTCTTGGGCTTTGGTCTTGTGGTCCCTTCTCTGTCAGTGAGCTGGAAGTGGCAGAGGGACCCAGCAACCTCCTAAGAACTTTGGCAGCTGGGAGGACCCCAGTGATTTGGGACAGAGCTTTCCTCTCTGGAAGCAGAGCTCCACAGAGATTTAAAAAAAAAAATCATGGACTGACCAACCATGAATAAGAATAAGCATAAGAAGCAGGGTAAAAACAGCAACCAAATCCTAGATTCCTTCTTTGAAGAAGGACCAAGGCAGAGAGCTGCAGGAGGACGCTCCCCAACCAGGAGCTTCCAATAAACATGAAGATTGCCTTGAAGCTAGAGCTCAGCTGAAGAAGGATTTTGAAAACCAAATGAGAGAAGTGGAAGAAAAATTGAGAAGAGAAATAAGAATGTTGCAAGAAAAATCATGAAAAGAGAGTCAGCAATCTGACTGAAGAAATTAACACCCTAAAAAACAGATTAACTCAAATGACAAAAGAGGCCCAAAAAGCCAATGAGGAGAAGAATGCCTTAAAAAGTCGACTTTGCCAGGTGGAAAAAGAATCACAAAAGCATTCTGAAG
>CM053580.1:155086976-155118484 GCA_028627135.1 Pseudochirops cupreus
TATTATTATTATTATTATTATTATTATTATTATTATTATTAACTACATCCAACTGGAACTTGAGATACACAGGCACTGTGGTAGGGAGATCCATCCTGCCCTATCAAAAAGTCAGACAGGTGAGGGGGGAAGACATAGGAGAGAATAGATTGGGGGTGAGGGGATACACTGGGATGCCTGTTTTGGGGCAGTGGGTAGGGGAAAGATGGGGAGAAAATTTGTAACTCAAAATTTCATGGAAATGAATGTTGTAAACTAAAATAAAATTTTAAAAAATCAATTAAAAAAAGAAAAATGAGGAAATGAGACTGTGAAAAAGTAATATGAAAGGTCAGAGAAGAAACAGGAGAGATCAATGTCACAGAAATAAACAAAGGGAAGAGTATGCAGGGGAAAAGGCAATCAACACTGTGAAATGGAATGGGAAGGATAAAACTTAGGAAGAGTCAATTAGAATTGTGAGATAAGAACTTATTGTTAGCTTATTGGTGTTTGAAAACAACATTTTCAGATAAGTGATAAGTTAGAAGATGGATGGCAAAGAGTTTGGAAGAGGAGGAAAGAAATGGAGACAATGAGTGTCAATTACTTTATCAAAGAGTCTGTCTAAAAAAGATGGAAATACAAAGCATAGCAGTAATGGTGGGATCTAATCAGGGAATTTTTAGGATGCAAGTGTGAAGGGCAAGTGTGTCGGTAGAAGAGAAAAGAAATCAGGGAGAGGTTGACTATTACAGAAAAAGGGATGATAATGAAAAAGGAGAGGGAGAGATCAAGAATGAATTAAGAGGAGATGGCTTTTGTAAAGAGAAGGGTTGAGGTGGCTAGGCGGTGCAGTAAATAGAGCACAGGCCCTGGAGTCAGGAGGACCTGAGTTCAAATTCGGCTTCAGACACTTAACACTTACGAGCCATGTGACCTTGGGCAAGTCACTTAACCCTGATTGCCTTGTGTTCCCCTCTCCCTCCCCAAAAAAGAGAAGGGTCACCTCTTCAGAGAATGGGGTAAAGGAAGAAATACCAGAGTCATGTCAGGACATTCTGAGATGTGGAAAAGAGAAGGAGAAGAAAATTTGTTGAGAAAGGCCTTATTTTTCTCTATAAAGTAGTAGACAAAGACTTCAATTAAGAGATGGAGAGAAAGGGTACATGAGGTGGCTTCAGGAGAGAGAAGAAGAGAAGAAAGAGAAGAGAGAAGAAATTTTGGAATTTCACTGAAGAAGAATAGAGAACCAATTGTTGTTCAGTCAATTACCTTATGTGACTCCATTTGGGGTTTTCTTCACAAAGCTATTGGAGTAGTTTGTCATTTCCTTCTCAAACTTGTTTTACCAATGAGGATCTGAGTCAAATAAGGTTAAGTGACTTGCCAAGGGTCACACAGTTATTAAGTTTCTGAAGCCATATTTGACTTTAGGGTCAACACTCTATCTACTGTACCACCTAGGCACCCCTAGAGAACCAATTAAGGAGGTGCCTTCCAAGAAAACCCCATATGGGATCACAAAAAGTCAGAGGATCATATCATCAGTGTAGTTATAAAAAACATAATTCAGACAGAATTCTCAGCAGCTTCTATCAATATCTCTCATATTTCTCATATATTTGGAGAAAATGGACAAGAAATAGCACCAACCCATACTGACTCCATACTTAGTCATCTCAGGACAATGGAGGGTAGAGAGCCAGATTAAATATCCCTTTACCTATGCTATAGTGGACAAACTCCCAGTTTTTTATTCCTCAGGCACACTAAAATTTAATGTGATGTGGAAAACCATAGGTCCATAAGATATATAGGTTAATGTATATTTTTTGAGTTTAAAATTTGCCATACACAATAAAAGTTCTGTAGAGAAGCATGATAGGAGCAATATTTCTTAGACTCATGCCACATAGTCTGGAATTGTTCTTTCCCAAAGGCACTGAAGTGGCCCTTGAGACATAATTTGCTTGGGAGACTAAGGATTGGGTCCATGATCTAGCTTCCTGGTAACCTGAATTTAAAAAGGGTCAGAGACATGAAGAACACTACCCATTCTTTCAAGCATCTGCCCATAAACCATCATAGTCAATATAGAGATGGGAAAGGTATACCCCTCTACATCAAGATTATATCCTTATTGAGTATCCTTTCCATGATGGGTTTATATCAACTTCTATTTGTTAACTGTTGAAAAACCTATGAGCATTTGATTTCATTCCAGTTTTGAACCTGAGTTACCAGACTTGTTTGAGTGAAGCCTGGTCTGCTATAAGAAGTTATGGAAATTTCTTTGTGAGTTTAAGCAGAAAGTTTGCTCATTTCAGTATGAAAATTTTCATTTTTATGGAATTGTATAACATTATAAAGAAAGTATAATTAATGTTTGACAGCCTAAAAATGACCAAGAATAATGTAATTTCAGTATTTTCTTTACTTGGTGATTATGAAAAAAACCCCAACCTTTCACTTGTTTAAACTTCAGACTTTAAAATTGAACTCATACAGATAAACATTCTAACCATTTAAATAGAACATCAAATAAAGCAGAGTAGAAAAAGGCTCTTTGGTGAACAGCTCCATGATATGGGAAAAAATACCATTACTTTACATAAAAGAATGATAGCAATTACCTAAATAAGCTTGTAAGTCAGTTAAGAGGCATGATTCCTATCATGTAAGGGGGATGGGTTTCTTAGTTGGGAAACTACCCTTTATCTCATATCCAACAGATGTCACAGATGTTATGTAATGAATGAATTACTAATGTAAAACCACCACAATATCTCTCTTCCACAGATAGAGATGTGGCGATACAAAAGAACAAACAGGAAAAGCCAGCCATGCTGAGAATCACTGATATGTCTTCAAGGAACAACAAAGGGTCTCTTCGGTAGCTAAATTGTTCACTTCAGAGACCTTTGATACAGTTTTGGAACCACAGACACTAAACAGTTGAGTAGAATGGAAGACAGCTAAGACCTTCTCTAGCAATGAGGTAGTTAGAATTTTTAATTTGAGAATTGGCAAAAGGTTTTAGAGCTAAGAGATGTTATATATAAAGAATGGCAAGACTTGGTTAAAATCCAAATATGGGGAATGAAGGTGAGCAAGTGCTCAAATATGACTTTATTATTTTTAATATTTAAGAATAATATGTATTATATATCGAACAGGAAAAAAGAGTGGTGCTATTTTATAGACATGGAAAGGGTGAAATTAAAAAAAAACATTGTTCACAAACATATGTACAAGTTTATTAAACTCTAACATTTTTCCTTTTTGATTGTATAGACTTATTCTATCATTCTAGCATTAACTCAATTGAATTTTACTTCAGAATATAAATTAAAGAATAACAGAGTTGCAATGGGACTTGGAAAATCTAAGGCAAGTCTTTCCTGTATAAAATTCTCCTCTACATTTCCAGAGTAATCATCCAGTCTTCATTTGAAGACCCCTGGAGTAGGGGAAACCAGCAGAGGTCGCCCATTCCCATTCCATTTTTAGATGACTTTTATTTTTAGGAAATTATTCTTTTATATTAATTAGAAAGCTACCTCTCTCCAATTCCCACCAATTCCTTTCATTCAATTCTTCAGCCTGGGAACAAACATGAATTCAGTCCTTTTCCATGCAATTGTCTTTCTAATACCTGGTGACTCATTTAAGTCTTCTCTCATCCAAGATAGAACATAACCAATTCCTTTGGCCAATGTTCACGTACCATGGTCTCAAAGTGACTCACCATCCTGTTCACACACTTGTGTATTAACTTGTTAATACTTTTCCTAAAGTTTGGTTTACATAAGTGAACCCACAGTTCTAGTTATACCGTGTGTTAATCACCTCCTCTGTTCTGGACAATACATTACTCTTAATGGATCCTGAAACCAAATTAAACTTCAAGTCTGCAATTTTCACTGTTGATCATAGTGTTTTTGTGGTCAACTAAAGACCAAAACTATTTTGCAAAAACTGTTGCAAATGTGAATTTTATTTTTTTATTCAAGTGTAGAACTTCTTATTTATCTCTAATTTTGTCTTATTAGATTCAATTCATTGTTCTAATCTGTTGAGGAATTTTGGCATTCTTTTCCTTCTATTAAGCATTTTTTAAAAATCCAACCCAGCAAAATGTTAATGATAAAAAAAAAAAAGATGCAAATGGTCACTATTGAAAGTGTTTCAGGAAGTTAGGCACATAAATACATTGTTGTGAAGCTGTGAATGAATCTACCCATTGTGAAAGAGAAAAACAAACAAACAAGAAGAATTTGAAATTATGTGAGCAAAGTTAGTAAACTGTTCGTAAGTTTTGCCCTAGGTATCCCACTGCTCGCTTAAGGAGGTTAAATGAAGAAAGTTTCCACAAATGCCAAAATACTCAAAACAGCAGTTTTAATTCAAGCAAAATACTAGAAAGAGGATGGTTCATTATTGGGCAATGGCCAAACAACTTGTAGTAGATGTATTTTTACATTGTTGTAATATAAGAAACATATTTTACATTATTGTGCTATAAGAAACCCATTAGCAGGTGTTTCTATTGTACTGTTTCATCTCTTTACTTACGGATAACAGAAGGAAATTTCCCAACTACCAATATCTATAATTCATGGAAAGGAATAAGGCAAAGAATAAGGCACAGTCCAGAGCGCAGTGTCAGGATCATGGACAAAAAACAAGGAAAAATAGGAAGAAGAGTAGTGTGAAAAATCAGCAGGGCGCTTTTCAATGGGAAACAAAACTTAGGAAACATGGAATCTGTTCTGTTCCAAGAATACTATAGGGCCAGAAGGAATGCAATGTGATAAAGAAGTATGAATTCTCTGTTTGGGTGTATAGAATTGACTGATTTCTCTCCCTCCTATTGCTTAGAAGTCTGGTTGTCATATGAGTGACAAGAGCTATTGTCTTTTGGGGTTAAACTGTCTGATCATAGTCATCTATAACTGACAGCTGCCCTTGTTTTTTTAACTGCTGAAATTCCCTAGTGGAGCCTGGATTGACTAGGATTTTGACTGCTGTGGCCACTGATGATACTGAGGCTGTTGCCCTGGATTTGATCAGATCATGATTCAGATTGCCAGTGACCATCATGATGGAGAGAATTCTGATTCTGAACTAGGAACAGATGGAAAACATAAGACAAATGAAGGACTCAGTGAATATTAGCAGTTAATTGTAATTCTGTTAGGCAGAGAGCAAAGATAGAAAACTGCTAATTATTCTCATAACTATTCCCTCCATTTACCTTGTTTATGGTTTGTGATCAGCCTGCAGATTGGGTTCTGGACACGCTCCTTGCATTATAACTTTCTATTTTTCACACCATATAAGTGTGAGTGGTTCAGGAATTTTTCGTTACTACTGCCAAAGATTACATATTTATTAATTTCTTAATAAATAAGAAAAAAATACCCAATTAACTAGAAACAAATACTCTACATGTCAAAGTGAGTGCTGGCATAGGTATGCCCAATATAAGAGAACAATGCTCTAGCTTTTTCAAGGGGTTAAAAATGTAAAGGAAGGTAGGTGGCCTAACTACCAGATCTCAAACTGTATTGCAAAGTGCTAATCATCAAAATAATCTGGTACTGGCTAGGAAATAGAGGTGCAGATCAGTAGAATAGATTAGGTACACAATACATAGTAGATTGGACCCACGATTGGGAAAGGATAAGGATATATACATGTACAAAAGTATTGATAGCATCTCTTTTGCGGTGGCAATGAATTGGAAATTGAGGAAATGTCCATCAGTTGTAAAATGACTGAATAAGTTGTGGTATATAATTGTGATGGACTACAATTATGTTAAAAGAATGATGAGCAGAATGCTTTCAGAAAAATCTGACTACATTTACTTGAATTGATATAAGTGAAATGTACAGAACCAGTAGACACTGTGCACAGTAACAGCAAAACTATATGATGATCAACTGTGAATGACTTAGGTATTCTCAGCAACACAATGATCCAAAACCATTCTGAAAGACTTATGATGAAAAATGCTATCAAACTCTAGAGAAATAACCAATGGACTCCAAATGCAGATTGAAACATACTTAAGAAACCCTTTGTTATATTTTTGTCCACATTTTGCAACATGGCTAATATGGAAATGTTTTGCATAACTGCACGTGTATGATCTATATCCAATTGTGTGCCTTTTGGGGGAGGGTGGAGGAGAAAGAGTGGAAAGAATTTAGAACTCAAAATTAAATAATGTTAAAATTTTCATTTTCATGTGTTTGAAAAAAATTAAATATAAAAATAAAAAGACAGTTATTGCTGACTCTGTGACATAAAGTCATCATTCCCCAAATTTTTGTCCAATACTTTATGCATCTCATAGTTTACTTACATACAACTTTTCCAGAAAACATATACAATGCTGAAGAACATAGACACAAAAAATCTACTCAGAGTTAGTAAAATTTCAAATATCTAATACACACACACACACACACACCCACACACACACACACACACACACACATACACTTCACTTGGCTCTTCAGTCTCTGTCTCCATTCCAGACAACTGGCTCTTCAGCCACAGTATAATGGCTATGGTATGATAAATATTGACTCCTGTCCACCTCCTTTAATCTGCAGATCTATCCCAGCGTTGTAAATATATCCCAAGGAGTTCAGAGATAAACAATATGGGTCTCATATGTGTATCTATATATATATATATCTATATCTATCTATATATATATACATATGTGTATATATGTATATATATACATATATATGTATATATACACATATATACATATGCACATATATACATGTATACACATATATACATATACATATATATGAGAATTGTAATTATAATTTTTGTAATAGCAAAGTAATGGAAATAAAGGAGATAGTCAGTGATTGAAGAATAACTGAAAGTACATGGGTACAGGAATGCAATGGGACGCTCTAAGAAATTATCAGTATAAAGAATATAGGGAAAAACATGCCTATAGCCATATAAAATGAAGTGATCAGAACCAGGAAAACAACAAATACAAAAGCTACAACAAAATAGATGGAAATGAGAACAATAAAACAATGGAAACTGAATGCTACGAAATGATAATCTCAAGGGTTATGAGAAGGACCCTTCCCACATTCTTTGCATAAGTGGCAGACTTTGGGTTGGGAACACTATACATATAATCAGACTTTTTTTGATGTGTTATTTAGTTTTTACCAGCTTTTTTTTTTTCCTATTTTGACTTTGTTTTTTGGGCTGGCTCTCTGGAATGGAGTGGATACCTTAGTAAATAAAGGTTATGTAAGGTATTTCAATGAAATTTTATTTAAAGGATCACCAAGTCCTGGGGAGGGAAAAACAAGCAGCCAGGATGATATTATCACAGATTTACAACATCTCAAACTTGGAAGGAAATTACAAAATTTATTTTGATCAACATCTGTCTGAAGCAACAATCCTTCCTGCAACATCTGTGGACAATTGTGTCCAGCTCATGCATGAAAAGCTATACTCATGGAATATTTACTAACCCCGAGTTAGTAATTTCCTTTTTTGTATAATTCTAAGTATTGAAGATTTAAAATGATAATAATAAAAATAATTAGTATTATAGCTATTATTTAAATAGATTTTAAAGTTTTTCTTCAAAGCACTTTTAATATTTTAACTCATGTATCCATCAAAACAACCCAATGAAGTCGCTCACCTTTCTTTGTCACACACACTCTTGGCTTTTAATGACCATTTATGGATGAGGAAACTGAAATAAATAGAGGTTAAGTGACTTGCCTGAGGTTACACAACTACTATGTTTATGAGGAGTAGTTGGAACTCAGGTCTTCTTAGCTTGAAATGTACTACTTTATCCACTAGTTTCAATGCCTTTTTAAAATAGTGAACCCCAATTTGCTTATCTGACTCTTCTGCTTACTGCTTCTGCTATTTGGGGCCAAATAAAAGAAGTCTGATTTCTTTTCCAAATGACAATTTTCTGAAGACACCTATCATATTTTTCCTTAAGTCTTTTCTTTTCCAGTCTAAATAATCTCATTTCTCTCAACATTTTTTTTCCTTATCTTTTGCACTACTACCAAACTTATCTTACACATACATAGATAGATAGAGTTACTGAACTTTCTGCACTCATGGAGCTTACAGTCTTTATAAAAATTAACAAAAGTATAGTACAAAATAATACATACATTTCACAAGTGTTAGCTTCAAGGTGACATGCATAGGGAATGAAAAAGGTGATTACTAATTGGTTTGTTAAGTAAAGATTTATGAAAGATTTGAGGATTAAGAAATGATTAGGGATTCAATAAGCTAAGGGGGAATGGAAAAGACCCTAGGCATAAAGAATGGTATGTCAGTGATTAAATTTTTAAAGAAAGTTTTTCTTTCTTTCTTTCTTTCTTCTTTCTTTCTTCCTTTCTTTCTTTCTTCCTTCTTTCTTTCTTCTTTTCTTTCTCTTTTCTTTCTCTTTTCTCTTTCTTTCTTTCTTTCTTTCTTTCTTTCTTTCTTTCTGTCTTTCTTTCTGCTTCTCTATCAGTCCTATCTATCTATCTATCTTTCTTTCTATCTATCTATCTATCCATCTATCTATCTAAGCAATAAGAGATGTTTGGTAGGTATTCTAGATTGTGGAGGGATGTGATTGTCATACTGAGTCTGAACTTTATTTTGTAGTCAATAGGGAACATTGAGATAGAAGCAACATGACCAATGTATGTGTAAGATAAGTTTGGCAGTAGTGCAAAAGATAAGGAGAAAAATGGGGAGAAGGTATAATTTGGAGGCCTTTGAGTGTGTTTTAAATGAATGCCTTACCAGGGAGGTAGCAGTGGTAAGAGAGAATAAGGGGTAGATGTGAAAAAAATACACTTACAGTAGACAAAACTGTATAATCAATTGGCAATGAGAGATGAAAAGGAAGGAAGAGTGAAAAAAGGTAAAGTTACAAACAATGTAGACTAAGAGGAGTCAATATCATTGACAAATTCTGAAGTCAAAATCACTGGCTTCAGTAGGGGATACATAACATGTTTGTTTTTGTGCATATTGAAACTGAGATGCAGATGTTGGCTAGATTATTGGTCAAAATGTGGAGGTGTGATTTACCGCCCCCTCCCCCCACACACATAAGCCCAAACTGTTGAGAGCAAACAAAAACCAAATTGTGGTGTAAACATAGCGAATAGTGTGTGAACTCTGCCGCAGTGAGAACAGGCATTTAGCTGTAGTACTTTTGAACAAGAAGTTTATGAAAGAAACTTTTTAGATTTTGGTAGAGACCTCTAGGGACTCAGGAAAACATCCTTGCTGACTGATTTTAACCTTCTTGACAGTGACTTTTATTTGTTTTTAATCTTCTTTAGCTGTTTCTACCTGATTTTATTTTGATATGTTTTTAGTAAGTTGAATATTTTTGAAAACCTTATTTTTATTTTTTGTGTTTGTGATTTATTGTGCCAGATGTAGAACCATGAACTGGACAGAAAACAATGGTTTTCTGGTTCAAAAAGTCCTCTAAACCGTATTTCATGCCAGGAATTTAGGAGAGAAGTAGGACAGCATATAGATTTGGTAGTCATTTGCATAGATGGGAGAGTTGAAGTTGCAGAAAGAAAGGATATTGTCAAGGAAGAGAATCAAAGCTTGTGCATTGAGAATACCAACATAAATGTATCACAAGACAAAAAGAATGAGTCAGTGAGGGAGATAGAAAAGGAGTGATTAAAGAGTGAGGAGAGAGTGGTGTTACAGAAAGCAAAGGAGTAGAGAATATTTAGAAGGAGATTCTTGTCCATGGGTCAAATACTTCAAAAACAATGGAGAATGGGGAGGAGAGATTAATACATTTACTGACTAGCCAAGTAGTCCAAAGATTTTTTTTGAGAGGGCAGTTTCTATACAGGTATCAAGATAGAAACAAATTTATAAGGGTTTGAGGTGAAAGAAGCTGATAAAGGAAATGAATGCATAAGTCATAATCATATTTTTTTCAAGACATTTGAATTGCAAGGTCAGAGAGAGTTGGCATGACAACTGGACAGGGAAGAAGGATCAAGTCAAACCTGTTTTAATTAAAGACAACTGAATGTGTTTTTATATAGACAGGAAAGAACTAGCTGTAAAGTGAATAAAGGTAGAGAGAACATGATTGTAAGGTAGTCTGATTCTTGTTGTCTGGGATTGCAAAGCTTTTCATTCATATCCCCCATGACTACTACAGAGTCAGTTAGTTAGTCAGTCAAGAAATATTTATTAGGTTTCTCCTAGTTGGCAGGTACTATATTAAGCACTAATGATACAAAGAAAGGTAAATGATAATCCCTGTTCTCAATGAACTCACAGTCTAATGCAGGAGACAATAGGCAAATAACTGTTGCAAGCAAGCTATGTATTCGATAAATAGGAAATAATTAACAAAGGGAAAGAACCAAGAGTAAGGATTAGGAAAGGTTGCCTATAGAACGTAGAATTTAAACTGAATCTTAAAGGAATCCAGGGAAGGCAAGAAGTAGAAATGAGGAGAGAAAGCATTCCAAGCATAGTGTATGGTCAGTGAAAAGTTAGACTTAGCTCCTTCCAGCAATAAAATGACCCAAGACAATTCCACATGACTAAAATGGGAAATACTATCCACATCAGGAGAAAAAATGCAGATTGAAGCATAGTATTTTCTCTCTTTTTTTTTTCTTTCTCATGGTTATTCCTTTTGGTTCTAATTCTTCTTTACAACAAGACCTACGTGGAAATATGTTTAGCCTATGTATAGGCTATATCATGTGTAGCATATATCAGATTGCACGCTATCTTGGGGAGGGGACCATTGGAAGGAGGGGGAAAATTTAGAACTCAAAATCTTACAAAAGTTAATGTTGAAAACTATAAATAAATAAGTAAATAAAAGCAAAATTAGGAGTTCAGATGTCTTGTTCATTGAACAGCAAGGAGGTCAGTGCTATTGTATCATAGAGTACTTGATGCGGGGTGAAGCAAATAGGTTATGAAGGGCTTTGAATGCCAAGTAGAGGATTTTGTATTTGATCCTGGGGGTGATAGGGAGCAACTGGAATTGATTGAGGAGGGGTAAGACATGATCAGACCTACACTTTAGGAAGATAATTTTGACAACTGAGTGGAATGGAAGGAGACTTATGATGGAGAAATTAAACAACAAACTATTACAATGGTCCTGGTATGAGGTAAGGAGGGCTTGATTCAAAGTAGTGGTAATGTCAAAGGAGAAAAGGGAGGGGTGGCATATGCAAGAAATTTTAAATAGATAAAACCAACTGGTTGGAAATTGGAAACAGTTTTGATATGGGTGGTGAGAGAGAGGGAGGAGTAAAAGATGCTACCTAGTTTGTGAGACTGAGTGACTGGGAGAATTAAAGGAATTATCATTGCTAAGACATACAATCATATCTTTCTTTTACTCTTTAAAGTTAGGAAGAAAGAGTTTGGGGGTGGGAAGCAATGAGTTCCCTTTTGGACATGTGGAATTTAAGATGTTTAAGGGACATCAAATTTGAGGTGTGAAATTAGAGAGATTAGACCTGGATAAGTTAATTTAAGAATTATCACCAAAGAAATGAGAATTGAATTCATGGGACCTGATGAGATCACCAATGGAAATATTATAGAGGGAAGAGAAGATGTTCCAGGATGGTGCTGTGGTGGACATCTAATAGTTAGCAATCATGATTGAAATGAAAATCCAGCAGAGAAGACTGAGAAGGAGTAGTTAGGTAGCTAGGAGGAGAACCAGGAGACAGAAGTGTCCTGAAAACCTAAAAAGAAGAGAAAATTAAGAAACTGATGTCAAAACTTGACAGGTCAAGAGGAGGGTCTTGTGAATAGTAGGTACTTAAGAAATATCTGTTGAACTGAATTAAACAATATCCCAAAAGAAGCAGGAAAGGATGGGACCATGTGCCTAAGTTGTATTATGATCCTTAGCCAGGAGTAATTGTACTTATGCCTCTGAGACAAGAGGAAATAAATGGGAAGAAAGTGGGTGGTCAAAGAGGAAATGTTTTGGGATGAAGCAGAGTTGTTACAGGATTTCTTGTTTTATGGCTCCAACTTTTTTTTTTTAGAAACTTATGGAAAGCTTTATTGATACTCTTCTTTTATACATTCAGTGACTACATTCCAATGACCTTTCTTCTACCAACGGAACCTTCCCTCCATTGAAGTAAGTATAATAAAAAAAATTAAAAAGTTAGCACATTGACCACATCTGAAAATATATGCTTTATTCTGTACCCATAGTGCAGTGTCTGCTGAGAAGTGTGAGGCATGCACCACAAACTATTCTCTGAAATAATAAATGTCTCTTCATTAGTCAGAATTCTGGAATCTTTAATGTTATTTTAATTTTCATGATTGTAACCATTATTTCTGCTTATTTCAGTTTATATAAATCTTTCAAAGTTTCTCTGAATTATTTGCATTTGTCATTTCATAAGGTACATCACATCACATATTATGAACCACAGTTTATTCAACAATTCCCTGCTTGATGGACACCCATTTTCTTTCCATTTCTTTGTTACTCCAAAAAAAAAAAACCTGCTTGGTGATTTAAAAAAATGTAATTCCAATTTGCTTTCCAGAATTTTCCAGGCCCCCCCAAAATTCCTATCTTCCAAACTTAACCTTAAATATTTGCAATTTTTGCCTTTTATCATCTTTGCCAGTGCAATGAATGTGAAACTTTAGTTCTTTTAATTGACATTTACCTTATCCGTTGTATCTGGAAGTATTTTTTCATTTCCCTGTTGAAAGCTTTTCTTTTGAAACTTGTCTAACTTGTGTGTTTTGACCATTTATCTTATGACTTCAATCTTCTTAATGAAATATGAGCTTGGATGTGGGAAGTACAATTTCAAGGGCCCTCACAAGCTTGTTGATGCCTTTCCTATTGCTCAGATATTGACCCAGGGTACAGTTTTTTTTTTAATACTTTTAAAATTTAAATACAAAATAAGGAAAAAATTGCCATGTACTCAGCAAACCATAGGAGAGGATTCAATAGAAAACAATACATTTCCATTTAAAAGAAAATCTACGTAATAAATACTATTTTCAAAACTGGCCAGCTTTTCTTTGTTTCCTTGATTTCCTTTTGTTCTGTATAGCATTTTTTAAAGACCAAATTAGAGAGAGTGACTAAAGGATTGAAAGTGCCTAAAAGAAAGCACCATCCAAGAAAGATATGATTGTATGTTTTAGCAATGGTCATTCCTTTAAAAAGTTTCTCCAGTGAGATTTGCTCTTTCATATTTACTAAGTTTTGCCCAAATTTCCTTGTTTGAATGTAAAACTTATTTAAGAAAAAAGAATTACCATGTCAAGGCAGAAAAAGAAAATGTCCTCTGTTCAAACTTTCTGTTACCACTTCTTGCTACCATGCATTGAAGCACTGAAGGAGGTGGTAGCTCTAAAGAGGTGAGTAATTCCTATGATTTATAAGCTTTATAATATCGTGAGGGAAGAGCTTCATAAATCTGAGCAAGACTTCCTGTTGTTACTGAAGACTAGAACAGATGACTGGTGTCTGCTCTTTGTCTGCTCTATATTTCTCATAGGCATAGCTGGGCCAGAACTGAACTCACTGTTATATGACATAAGTATAAAGGAATATGATAAAATGGCTTGGAAATGACACCAGAAGATTTTGGTTATGAGAGTTTCATTATCTTTTCTATTAGCTTCTTTTGTAAAATTTTAGTAATACATTCATTCCTAAAAAAGTATAAAATGACAATTCATGATCCTTCCTTTATTAAATAAGAAATAAGTAACTCAGGAACAAAGTTATTGCTCAAAAAGAGAACCAGAAAATTAATTTTTATTCTCAAATAAACAGGAAACTTTGGATATTTTCTTAGTACCATTTCTTTAAAATTATCTTTGGTAGTGACTCATTTATTTACTAGTAGGATTTCCTACAATTCAGCATTTTGCCATTAAAAAAACCAAACTAAATATTACTTGAAAGCCTCCAATAAAATCACCGAAAGAAACTTTCTTTTGATCTTTAAGTAGATCTTAGGATAAATACTGTTCATTCCTTTTGGATAATTATTTGTTATTTTTACTTTACTTAAGCAGGCAATAGACTGGTATACAACATATCAGTCATTATGTCTTTGTTCTACAACATAGTTAATCCAGGTCCTTATCATGTAAAACTGAAAATAGATATAATCTTTTAGAAAAGATAAATAATTTTCTATAATCTTTTTTGAAACACTTTGATCTTTTTTCTGTTTCCCCATGGCAAAAATATTATAAATGTTATTTGAATGACTCAACAGAGTAGTAACGTAAAAGCAATTGAGATCTCAATCTTGAATTTTGAAGATAAAAGACACTAGTATTGGGATAAAGATAATTTGATTCAGAATTCTAAAAATGCAACAAAACTCTACATTTCACAAGGAACTACAAATGTAGAGGTTAAATTGGCTAATAACATTTTACTAAAACTTCAACTATAATGAATGACACAAACTGAGCTTGTTTTAGAGTCATGGATATTCCTGTCTGTGATACCTTGTATAGCTAAAAACAAATCACTTACCCTGTCATAAAACTCTAAATTAAAGACAGGTTGCTGAAGTGAATCAATATAAAGAGTCAATGAAATAGTAGCCCTTGGCATCATTATCACCATCAACAAGACAATTTCACATTTGAGCCTTAATGTTGGTCTGGTACAGAATTATAAATGAAGAAACGTCAGTCTTCTGGATCCTCCAAACTTAAGTTTTAAAATAGCTTTCTAGTGCCTAGCTTTCTCATATTGTATCATTAGCAAATTTTTCTCTAAAGTGTAAATAACTGATAGTAGGCATAAAGTATCAGCCTCCCATTGATTGGTTGATTTTAAATGCTCATTAGCACCTTAGGTCGAAGGTAATATAATATTGGAATTTCAGCTTAATAGAATTTATACAATTACTTTTGGATATTCTTCATTTCACAAAACAATAATAAAGGTTGACAGGAGGTATGTGCCACTGGACTTGAAAGTGATTTTTCTCAAGAAAGAACCTATGGGATGTTTAAGAGCCAAGATTGAAATCAATAAGCCTTCCATGGATAATATTCACATGAACTTAACCAAAAATATGTTGACAAAGAAGCAAAGGATTAAATCACAAACATTTGTTTATGGAAAGAGAGGGGCTAATCATGACAATTCATGATCAGGCCATTGTCATAAGAAATTATAGGAAGGATATCTATAAGGAGTCTGGTTTTTTTAATTTTAATTGATTCAGACTATATCAGACTATGAACCCATTGAAACTGTGCAACATATCAGAGCGGGTTGCAAAACAATTATCATCTACCAGACACCTAAAAAGATACCACTAGGTGGCTAGAATTATGTGATAGAAGCTTGCTATTTTTGATACACTAACAAACAACGGACTACAGAAGCAAACTCCAAAATATCCTTGAAAAATTTAAAAGAACCCAAACCTGTATTACAATGAAGCATCACTAGAAAAAGAACTGCTCAAAATCACCTGGAGCTAACATTACATCCATGAACATTTAAGAATTATATTTTAGTAGATGTACCTCTACAAATTCCTATGATCTCCAGACTACATTGCATCAAAAGCTTTCCAAATATAGAGACTGAAGAGAAGAAATAAAAATCATATAGAAATGGGCATCCTCTCTGCTCCTATCCTGAAGGGGCTATCAGTGAATCTACAGAAGCTATAGAGCTTACATCCCAAAATTAATTCATTTACCAAAAATGAGTTATTTTATTTACTGGCATGATTGCCTCTAGATTATTAACTTAAAAAAACAAAAGTAGGATAGCAACTTGTCCTTGGATACTTTCTACTTGATCTCCATCAACAAAGATAAAAAGTCTTTATGGCAATTATTGAGTGTGGTTCACAATATACAGACACAAATGCAGCTCTTTTTCCACTAGAAAGAAGATACAGAAAGCTTGTGAAATGTGGCTGAATTTTTCTAGTACTGAAAATTAATGTGCATAGTCATATATTGCTCCAGACAAGCAGAGATGAAGTAGGGTGGGGAGAGCTTGCTTTGAGTCTATAAGAGTTGAAGTCTAACCTGTGACTTATTTTTTAAATTGTCTTTATTAATTTGTTTGTTTACTTTTAGTTTACAAGATTCAGGTCCACAATCCCACAATCTTCTCCTCTCTCTCCTCCCCCCCCACCCATGGCAGCATGCAATCAAATATAGGATCTGAAAATACTTTCGCATTAGACATTAGTAAAGTCATAAAGAAGGATTGTAACTGACGGAATGAACAATGGGAAAAAGGAAATAAAACCAAATAAGAAAAAGAATGAGAGCAGGTAGTTTGCTTCAATCTGCATCCAACTCTGTTCTTTCTAGTCTTTCTCTGAATATAGACATCTCTCTTCATCATGAGTCTTTTGGAATTGTCTTATGACCCTGCATTGTTGAGGAGAGTCCAGTCTATCAAAGTTGGTTGTCACACATACATTATGTCTGTATTTGTGTACAGATTTCTCCTGGTTCTGCTCTTCTCACTCAGCATCAGTTCATATACGCCTCTCCAGGTAAATATGAAGTCCATCTGCTCCTCATTTCTTATAGCAAAATAGTATTCCATTACATTCATATACCACAACTTGTTTAACCATTCCCCAACTGATGGGTACCCCCTTAACTTCCAATTCTTTGCCACCACAGAAAGAGGTGCTATAAATATTTTTGCACATATGGGTCTTCCTTCCATTTCTATGATCTCTTTGGGATACAACCCTAGAAGTGGTCTTGGTGGGTCAAAGGGCATGAAATTATTTATAACTCTTGGGCATAGTTCCAGATTGCTTCCAGAATGGTTGACTCAGTCCACAACTCTACCACAATGCAATAATGTTCCAATTTTTTCACATCTTCTCCAGCATTTGTCATTTTCCTGTTTTGTCATCTTAGCCAATCTGACTGGTGAGAAGTAGTACCTCAGAGTCGTTTTGATTTGCATTTCTCTAATCAACAGTGATTTAGAGCATTTTTTCATATGCTTATAGATATCTTTAATTTCTTCCTTTAAAAACTGCCTGTTCATATCCTTTAACCATTTATCAATTGGGGAATGACTTGTATTCTTATAAATTTGACTCAATTCTCTGTGTATTTTAGAAATGAGGCCTTTATCAGAGACACTGGTTGTAAAAATTCTTTCCTAATTTTCTACTTCCCTCTTCATCTTGGTTAAATTGGCTTTGTTTGTACAGAAACATTTTAATTTAATGTAATCAAAATTATCCATTTTGCATTTTACAATGCTCTCTAATTCTTGTTTGGTCATAAAGTCTTTCCTTCTCCATAAATGTGACAGGTAAACTATTCCTTGCTTTCCCAGATGGCTTACAGTATCAGCCTTTATACTTAGATCATGCACTCATTTAGACTTGATTTTGGTATATGGTGTTAGATAATGGTCTATGCCAAGTTTCTGCCATGCTATATTCCAGTTTTCACAGCAGTTTTTGTCAAATAGTGAGTTCTTATCCCAAAAACTGGGGTCTTTGGGTTTATCACACAGTAGATTACTATATCATTGACTGCTGAGTCTCATGTACCCAATCTATTCCATCGATCTGCTACTCTATTCCTCAGTCAGTACCAAGTAGTTTTGATGACTGCTGCTTTATAATACAGATTAAAATCTGGTATGGCTAGGCCACCTTCCCTTGCTTTTCTTTTCATTAATTCCTTTAATTTTCTGGACCATTTATTCTTCCAAATGAATATTTTACTATTTTTTCTAGCTCTATAAAGTAATTTTTTGGTAGATTGATTGGTATGGCACTAAATATATAATTTAATTTAGGTAAAATTGTCATTTTTATTACATTAGCTCACCCCAGCCATAAGCAATTGATGTTTTTCCAATTAGTTAGATCTGACTTTATTTGTGTGATAAGTGTTTTGTAGTTGTGTTCATATAGGTCCCAGGTTTGTTTTGGTAGATTCCCAAATATTTTATAATTTCTACAGTAACTTTAAATGGGATTTCTCTTTCTATCTCTTGCTGTTGGATTTCATTAGAAAAATAAGAATGCCAAGGATTTATGTGGGTTTATTTTATATCCTGCAACTTTGCCAAATTTATTTATTGTCTCAAGTAGTTTTTTACATGGTTATCTAGGATTCTCTAAGTATATCATCATATCATCTGCAAAGATTGAAAGCTTAGTCTCTTCTTTGCCTAATTTGATTCCTTTGATTTCTTTTTCTTCTCTGATTGCCACTGTTAACATTTCTAGTACCAGATTGAATAAGAGGGGTGATAGTGGACATCCTTGTTTCACTCCCGATTTTATTGGAAATGCTTCTAGCTTATCCCCATTACATATAATACTTGCTGATGGCTTTACATAGATGCTACCTATTATTTTAAAGAAGACTTCATTTATTTCTATACATTCTAGTGTTTTTTAATAGGAATGCATGTTATTTTGTGTCAAAAGCCTTTTCTGCATCTATTGAGATAATCATATGGTTTCTGCTAGTTGTATTGTTGATATGATCAATTATATTGATGTTTTTCCTAATATTGAACCATCCTTCCATTCCTGGAATAAATCCTACCTGATCAAAGTGTGTTATTCTTGTGATAAGTTGCTGTAGTCTTTTTGCTAATATTTTATTTAAAATTTTTGCATCTATATTAATGAGGGAAATTGGTCTATAATTTACTTTCTCCATTTTGTCACTTCCTGATGTAGGTATCAGTACAATATTTGTGTCATAAAAATAATTTGGCAGGACTTCTTCCCTAATTTTCCCAAATAATTTGTAGCGTATTGGAATCAATTGTTCTTTAAATATTTGATAGAATTCACTAGTAAATCTATCTGGCTCTGGAGATTTTTTCCTGAGTGTTCACTGATGGCTTCTTCAATTTCTTTTTCTGAGATGGGGTTATTTAAGTAATCTACTTCCTCTTCAGTTAATCTGAGCAGCCTATATTTTTGTAAATATTCATCCATTTCACTAAGATTGTCAAATTTATGTGCATACAATTGGGCAAAATAATTCTTTTTTTTTTTTTTGTTTTGTTTTACAAAAGATTTTATTAAAGATCTTTACAGAAGAGCTTCGGGCACACCATTCCAGGTGTCACAGAGTCCTGTTAAGCAGTGGGTACTGGCTGAGGCATAGCTGGTTGCTCT
This sequence comes from Pseudochirops cupreus, assembly GCA_028627135.1. Taxonomy (NCBI): domain Eukaryota; kingdom Metazoa; phylum Chordata; class Mammalia; order Diprotodontia; family Pseudocheiridae; genus Pseudochirops; species Pseudochirops cupreus. The sequence continues at coordinate 155,106,194 of CM053580.1, forward strand.
GCCTTCCCACTCTTCTGCTCTGAGGTGGGGGTGGTAGGAAGAATCTCATCCTTGGGCTTTACGATGCTCACATGGTCAGGCAGGGGCTTCTTAGGGCCAATCTTGCCACTTGGGTCCCAGGGCAATATGATTTTGACTTTAATTCCCAATACACCCTGTCTGAGGAGGACGTGGCGCACAGCTGTGTCGACATAGTAGTTGACAGGGTCTCCACTGTGGATCATCAAGCCATCCACAAACTTCATGGACTTGGCCCTCTGGCCTCTGAGCTTACCCGACACCATTACTTCACATCCCTTTGCTCCACTCTCCATAATGAAGCGGAGGACACCATAGCAGGCCCTACGAACAGCAAGGCCTCCCAGGAGCTAGTAACGCAGGGAGTCGGCCTGGGCAATAGCACAGAGACCTCTGGTGGCCACCTTCTCGGCATACAGCTCTACACTGCCTTCCGGGAAGCCAAACCTCTTCTGAACTACAGCTGTCTGTTCACGAATCCGGCGACCCTTCTCCCCAAGGACATTCTGAGTCCTGGTGGCCAAGATGATGATTTCTGTCCTGGTTGGGGTAACTCGAACCTCCACCCCAGAATAGGCATCCTCAGCCAGCTCCCTGGTGAGAAATTCATTCAGCTCAGCTTTGAAGATGCCATCAGCAACAAACTTCCTCTTCTTGGACATCTGCACCGCCATCTTGCACCGACAGGAAAAAGCCAAAATAATTCTTAATTATTGTTTTAATTTCATCTTCATTGGAAGGAGATTCACTCTTTTCATTTTTGACACTTGTAATTTGATTTTCTTCTTTCTTTTTTTTATCACATTGACTAAAGGTCTATCAATTTTATTTTTTTTTCCATAAAACCATCTCTCAGTTTTATTTATTAATTCAATAGTTTTCTTAATTTCAATTTTGTTAATCTCTCCTTTGGTTTTAATTATTTCTAATTTAGTATTTAATTCAGGATTTTTTACTTGTTCGTTTTCTAGCTTTTTAAATTGCATGCCCCATTCATTGATTTCCATTTTCTCTAATTCATTCATGTATACATTCAGGGATATAAAACTTTCCATAAGAACTGCCTTTGCTGCATCCCACAAGTTTTGGTATGTTGTCTCATTATTGTTATTCTCATGAATGAACTTACTGATTGTTTCTATAATTCCCTTTTTGATCCACTCATTCTTTAGGATTAAATTATTTAGTTTCCAATTAGTTTTTAGTCTTTCTTTCCATGGCCCTTTATTGCATTTGATTTTTATCATGATTTGTGAATGATGCATGTAATATTTCTGCCTTTCTGCACTGAATTGTGAGGATTTTGTGCCCTATTACATAGCTGATTTTTTGTGAATGTGCCATGTGCCACCAAGAAGAGGGTATACTCCTTTTTATCCCCATTCAGTTTTCTCCAGAGATCTATCATATCTAGCCTCTCTAAAATTTTATCCACTTCCTCAACTTCTTTCTTGTTTATTTTAATGTTAGATTTATCAAGTTCAGAGAGGTGGAGACTGAAGTCCCACACTAGTAGTTTTGCTGTTACTTCCTCTAATTCTCTTAACTTCTCCTCTAGGAATGTGGTTGCTATACCACTTAGTTCATATATGTTACGAAATGCTATTGCTTCATTCTCGATGGTGCCTTTTAGCAAGATATAGTTTCCTTTCCTATCTGTTTTAATTAGATCTATTTTTGCTCTTGCTTTATCTGAGATAAGGATTGCTACCCCTGCTTTTTTTACTTTAGCTGAAGCACAATATATCCCACTCCAGCCTTTTGCCTTTACCCTGTGTGTATCCTCTTGTTTCAAATGTGTTTCTTGTAGACAGCACATTGTAGGATTATGGTTTTTAATCCAGTCTGCTATCTACTTCCATTTTAAGGGAGAGTTCTTCCCATTCACATTCACAGTTATTATTACTATGTCTTGTTACTATGTGTTTTTCCCTCCATCCTATTCCCACCCCTGTTTGTTTTTGTTTCTTCCTTCTCCCTTTCCCTTCTTAAGAGTTTTCCTTTTCACTACGACCTCCCTCAGTATTTCCTCTCTGTGATTCCCCCTCTTTACCTGCCCTTTCCTCTTACTACTATTTCTCTCCCTTCTAACTACTCCCTCCTTTTTATTCCCCCTTACCCCTTCTACTGCCTGTAGGGCACAATGGATTTTTGTAGTTATCAGAGTATGTTATTCCCTCTTTGACCCCAAGCCAATGAGAGTCAATTTCATACAGTGCTCCTCTCCCTCCCTCCTTTCCCTCTATTATGATGAGTTTTTGTGTCTTTTCACATTAGAATCTTAAACTGAACTGATTATGTTGATCCCTCTTTGAACTAGAACCAATGAGAATAAAGTTCATATGATGTTCATCTTCCTCTCTCCTTCCCCTCTACTATAGTATGTTTTTATGCCCCTTTGTGTAGCATAATTTATCTTTTTCTGCCTCATCCTTTTCTTTTCTCCCATTACAGTCTCTTTGAACCCCTTAATAAGGTTTTTTAAAAAATCAAATTAGTTCATTTATACCCACATCCTCTATCTAGGTATATCCCTTTTAAATGTCATGATAATCATATGAATTTCAGTGTTGACAGGTATCAGTTTCTCATATGCAGATGTAAACAGTTTGCTCTTATTAAATCCCAAGTTATTTGCATGTGTGCCTGTGTGTGTGTGTGTGTATGTATATTTTTCTTGTTTACCTTTTTATATCTTTCTTGAGTATTGTAATTGGAGATCAAATTTTCCATTGAGCTCTGGCTTTTTCATCAGGATAGTCTGGAAGTCCATTATTTCATTAAATGATCATCTACTTGCCTGAAAGATTAGACTCAGTTTTGCCTTGCAGTTGATCCTTGGTTGCTGTCTAGCTCTTTTGCCTTATGTAATATCAAATTCCAATTCCTCTGATCTTTTAATGGAAGCTGCTAGGTCCTGTGTAATCTTGACTGTAGTTCCACAATACTTTAATTGTTTCTTTCTGGCTGCATGCCTTATTTTCTCCTTGACCTTTTAATTCCAGAATTTGGCTCCTATATTTCTTGGAGTCTTCAATTTGGGATCTCTTTTAGGAGGAGTCTGGTGAGTGCTTTCAATAACTATTTTACTCTCTGATTCTAGGACTTCAGGACAGTTTTCTTTGACACTCTATTGGAGAATGTTGTCCTGGCTGCTTTTTTTATCATGGCTTTTGGATAGACCAATAATTCTTAGGTTATCTCTTCTGGATCTGTTCTCCCGGTCAGTTGTTTTTCCAGTGAGATATTTTATATTTTCTTCTAATTTTTCATCCTTCACATTTTGTTTGACTGACTCTTGATGTATTGTAGAGTCCTTAGCTTTGATTTGACTGATTCTAACTTTTAGTGAATTACTTTCCCCAATTAGTTTTTGAAGTTCCTTTTTTAGGGAGGTATTTTCTCCAGTTAGATTTTGAACCTCCGGTCCCAGTTCACAAATTTTTCTTTTTAGGGATTTGTTTTCTTCAGTAAGATTTTTTTTCTCCCAATTTGGTCACTGTAGATTCAAATTTATATTCTACCTCTCTAATTTGGCTTTTAAATTTTTTCTTGAGCTCCTCCAAGAATGCTTTTTGGGTTCAAAACAAATTTGTATTTCCTGCTGTGGTCTCAGGTGTGAGTATAGAATCCATGTTGTCCTGTGTATTTGGTTGTTCTTGGCCACTATAATAAGCTCAGATTGATTTTCTTGCTTTTCCCTTCTCAGCTGCCTTCTTTCCCATTGTTATTTCTTATTTCCTGATTTCTCAGCCTGGGAGCTAAGGGCCTGGTTGTCAACTTTGTGTGCTGTAGCCTCTGGGTGTCTAGACTGAGGCCAAGGCCAGGACTCTCTGTGTTTCCCTTGAGTTAGGGAGGGGTGGACTGGCCACTTCAGATTTCCACCTCTATGCCCCTGGGCTACAATACAGGCAGGCTCAGCAGTTAGCAGCCAGTAGAGCTGGTTTCCACAGATACCCCTGATGGTGCTAAGGCTGACCTGGGCTTGTATTGTTAGTGCATGCTGGCTCCACCACTCTGGGCTTTGGGAACTCCTGCTGGTCAGTTAAGGTGGGGCTTGTTGGGACCCCTCATGCCCTTCACTTCAGACTCCTTACTGCCTCAGTTCACCCTTTCTCAGGGACTCCTAAGCCTGAGGCTATTTCCACCATTTCAGGATTTTGCTCTGGGTGGGACATTTATCTATGGGTTTTCTGTGTCAGGAAGGCTGTATTGGAGCAGCTAGGGTTTACTCTGCCATCTTGTCTTCTAGAAATTCAGGTAGGTGATTTTCAAACTTCCAGGCTATGGGCTGATAGCCCCAGGAGAAGCTGCTGTTGCTGCTGCATGCCCTGTGCTTTCTCTTACAGAGCTCTGCCTGATCCTCCATCCTGTGGTGAGATAGCTGCAAATTGCTCTTGGGGGGGGTGAGTCCACTGGCTGGGGCTCATTCTCCCTCCACTGTAGTCTTCTCTCCATGCTGGTACAGCCCCCAGATGCTTCATACTCCCCTTGCCCACACCTACATGGGCACTTTCCTGGGCTGGGAATCTGCTATGCTTAGTGTCCCAATGGATTCTGTCACTCTAAAATCCATTCAGATTCACTTTTTAAAGTTTAGCGACTGAATTCATGGAGGATATTAGAAATGTTCCTGCTTCCATTCCACTATCTTGGCTCTGCCTTCTCTTACCTGTGACTTGTACTGGCTTTAGGAAATCATTTAAATCTCCATGTTCTAAGTAATTCTGTAGAGCTATAAATTTCAGATTAACTCATTGAATTCACCTGACTGTACTACTATGAGACATCTCTGACCTCCATTATGCTCCATAAAGCTCATTAAGGAAAAACTCATCATCTAAATGATGATCTTCTCAGTCAATATAATGTACCCAAGGAGAAGTCTTTCCATCTTGACTTGAGGTTGGCTCCCGAATTCCTTGGCTCCTCTTCCATGGGTTCAGCTCCAGCCTGAATCTACCCAAACATCACCAAAATTCACAGGTAGGCAGCTCTCAGCTTCTTGTCCTGCTCCTCATCCAGTTCCTTGTCCAGTTCCATATTGAAGGCCACAGTGTCCAGTCCACCTAAAGTCCTTCACAGTTTCTGTTTCTAGGAATACAAACTTAACAGAGCAAAAACAACATTCATACACATTTCTGGCACCATCATCAATTCCCTTTCTACCTGTGAAATCAACACAGACCCACCAATAAGGTCTGGGAACTCAGCACACATCATCAGTATGGCCCCAGTACTTCTGAAACCCTCCTCCAGGACTTCTATAAACAGACAACAAGAAAATCTTCTTCCAGGGATTCTAGTAATATCCCAGGGTTTCTGTACAAAGTATCACAAACAAAAATCAACACAGTCATAACAGATAGAGTGTCAGCGTCCACAATGGTTCCCCTTCTCAGCTCTGCTTTCTCCCAGCTTGGTATTCTTCTTATATATGATCATTAGCCCTCCCTGTTCTGCCCCTTCTTGTTGTATCAGCAAGTTTCTTGAACTGTGGGTTCTGTTTCTTAACAAAGACTTGATACAATCATGGGCAAGGCTCAAAAGAAACTTGAACTGAAACAAGATGCTAAAACATTAAATAGCTGAAACAAAGCACCATGTACTTCTTTGCTTACCACTACAGCAAGTCTACCAATGTTGTTTTCTAAAATCAATGAGCTCATCATTTGTCATAGGATAGTAATATTACATTATGATCACATACCACAATTTCTTCAGCTATTCCTCAATTAATGGGTATCCCCACAATTTTCAGAGACACCACATTTAAAATGACTGTGAGCTGATCATTTTTAGTTCTTATGCTCTTTATTTTTTTTCACATTTTTAGCATATCTATAATCTCCCTTCTGAAAGATGTCTGGATATACTGTGTGGAAAAACAGATATTCTTTTTTCCAAAGGTTGCACAAAACACTTTTGCTAATGACTTTTCCTAGCTGCTGCCACAATATTGCAGTATTCCAAAGGCTATATGAGTTTTATAATGTGTATATTCCCTCCAATTGTGCTGACTAACTCTCCACTACCATTTATCCTGTGAAACTGGTTTCCATGTTGTCCAAAAAATTTACCATGCAATGCTTCAACAGCATTGTGGGTATATTCTATATAATAAATATGCATAGGGATGACATGCTTGCTTCTAGTCAACTATGTGTGCTAGATCAGCATTTGAGCACTTTGAGGACAATGAAATTTCTAGTTATTTCCAGTCTGTCATATGTATTTTAGTGCTAAAAGTCATGGGTCCTTGGAGGATGGGGAAACAACCACTTATTAGGGTAAAAATAGTCAATGATTCAATGAATCTTTTAAATGGAATGACCCACTGTTGGTTGCTTCTCTTCTCCTGGCTATAGATTATGTCAAGACTATAGAAGGTTATCCTTGGAGATGAGTGGGGAAGAAAAAGGGACCCATTGTTTCAAGGTATATATAAGTAAATTCCAGTAAACAATGTGTCCATCTCAGGATAAGCTGATTATTTCCACTCTCATTATCACATTGCTAACTCAGTCTTGAAAATTTATCATCCTCACAACTTCCTCAGCCTTCTCTTCCCATTTATTGGAGGGCAGGAGGGTCAAGCACCTCTCCCAAAGCTTCCCATTATGGAGAGCAAACTTTGGGTTCTCAGCTCACTCCATTTTCCTTCTTAAGCTCTGCTTGATTTCGACTTGATTTCAACTCCATGGAACAAGATGCTGACTATCCTCTTGTTTCCTCCACTTTCCCAGATTCCAACTTTCTTTTGTGTGTTGTCTTCCACCATTAGCTCCTTGGACAAAGGGACTGTCTTCTTGATTTTTCTCATTTATATCCCAAGTACTTAATACAGTGCCTGGCACATAGTAGGCACTGAATAAATGTTTATTGAATTAAATTAAGAAAAGGGGGAAACAATGAGCATCCTGTCTTAGAGAAAAATTATAGTCCCAAATGAATTCCTAGAGAATGTTGATCTCTCCCTACAAGGAATAACAACCAGAGGTGAAGTAACAGTTGTCCCTTTACCTTCAAAAGAGAAACCAAATTGTCCTGGGTGGAAATTCTTCTAAGCACCTACACCATAACTCACACCATTCCTCAACAAATCATCTTCCACCTTAAAGAGTTCTACCAATGGAGTTTCAGACAAAATATTTTCTCTGAGTTTATGAAATAAAGTTTTTTTTTTTTAAAACAAAACCTCCTTCCAATATATGCAGTACTCCAAGGGGAGTTCTGAGCTCACATCATGCTAGGAAAAGCAGGTTTATTTCAAAAAAGAAAGAAGACAAACTCAAATGAAAAACAAACATTTGTGAGGCTCCAAAAAAGCAATTAAACATTTGGGTCAATAGGAATTAGCTCCTCAAATATCAGGGAAGATCTCCACATTTAACAACTAGAATTCCTGATTCCAGTGCTCTGGGGCACTGTGCCCTCTCCCTCTCCAAAAAGGGATTAATCCACATTCGATCCAGATTGATAGTCTGAATGAGGATTAGTCCTGTGGGAACCTGATCACTGGTTTTTTTTTTCCTCAAAAATTGGTTTCAGAGGTGTTCTCACTCTTGTACTCTGGGGAAGATTTAATTCTGAAGTTTGGGATATATCTGGTGTGTTCCCAAATAAGGTAGTAGAAATGTAATTAATATACAACTTAAAACATGTATAGGATAAATATTTTTAACATAAAAAAGAAATGTTTATCACAAGGGTATTATAAGTACATATTGACAGAAAAACTAAAACAAATGGTGGAACAAAACCAGAGCATAATTATCATCATACCAAGAGATAGATAGAGACTTAAATATCAGAACATTAAATAGTTCAAATTGTTTTCTAGAATGTCTGTGCCAATTCTCTTTTTTATTTTTGATATTGGAAGTTTGATTTTCTGTTCTCTCATTTCAAAAAAAATGGTGTTAATCAACAATTTGTATTTTTATTAATTAAAACAGCTACAAGCTTTGGTTATAAATTCTTTTTTTCTATATTCTTTATCAACTATTTTTGCAGACTTTATGTTTTTGTATTTAGCTACAGCTATTTATTTTTAAATTTTGAAGTGTTTTTAAATATTTTCCTCTAATAGATCCTTTGGCTATATCCCAAAAGTTTTAGTCTTCATCTCATTATTGTCATTTTTATTTCAAAGTCTCTACTCATCTCTCTCTCTCTCTCTTTCTCTCTCTCTCTCTGTCTCTCTCTCCCTCCTTCCCTCTTTTAACCTAGAGTCCTTCTGGGAGAGAACTTTATTTTTTAAAGGTATTTTTTTTCTTTTCTCTTTGGCATTTTCAAGGTAAAATATTATAATCCATCATCTTTTACCTTTGTAATATAACTATTGTATGTATTACATCATTGCATGATGTTATAATATATTCCAAGATTTTCCCTCCTTTATTCTAGTAGTTTGTGGTTCCTTATTAACTGAATGCATTCTTTCTAGAAGCTTACCATATTTTTTTTTCTTTTACTTGGAAGCTCTGAAATTTGAATATGACATTCCTGGTTTTCAGGCTAAAGTTTCATTCAGGAGGTGTATCTGAACATTGTTTTTTTTTTTTCTATGATTTCTTAAAATATTGTGTGGCTGTTGTTCTTTTGTCATGATTTTCAGGGAATTTGATTATTCTTAAACCATCTCACCTAGATCTGTATTTCAAGTCAGTTGTTTTTGATAGTAGGCAACTTACGTGCTCTTTTATTTTTTTCAGCTTTTTTCTAAGACTTTGTTCTAACAATCTTGTTCTGGAATTTCATTAGATACTTGTCTTGCTCTATATTATTTCTTCATTTTATTTGGTGGGTTTTTTTATCTATTTATATTTTTAGCTTCAGTTTTTGGATTGGGATTTTTGTACTTTTTGTTGTAGAGGTTGTCATGGCCAGTGTTGTCTTGAATGGGGTGGCTGAAATGAAGCCCCAATTGATGCTTCAATACTTGATTTCTGTCTCAGTCTCTTAGTAGTCTATAACAGACTCCTGTTGGGCTTATCTTTGTCTTTTTCTTAATCAGAAGTTGATTTATCTCTTTCTGGGGTGCTGGCAAGTTTGAGCAGGATTCTGAAGACCACAGTGGTTCCAGGCCTCCTATACGACCTGCTTGTACTGATGCCCAGTTGCTAAGTTGGTCCTATTTCCCTCAGGCTCTTAGTACTCCAAGGAGTACATAATCAGTTTTTGTCTCCAAAAATAGAATAGATGGCTGCCAATGTGATCTGACTTCACATGTATTAAGAAGATTCCCCCAACCCAACTTATCTACCCTATATTCTCAATATTTTCTTGGAACAGAGAACAATTCCTTTTATTTCAAGAATGAGAAAGGTTTTAAGTGCAAATACACAGAAAGAAGTAATACATTGACTTAATTCCTTGCTACAACATAAATTATATTTGCTCCTTTTCTGAAATAAAGCTAGTAGGAAAAATAACTTGAATATATAACTTAGCTTATTGGTATTGATTTATTACTCAATAACTTCATATTGGGCAAAATTTTGGCTGCCACAGAGGCAAAGTTCACTTCCCTTGCACTGGAAAATTTCAAGAAAACACAGTATTGCTTCTTTAAATATTGTGAAAATTTCTGGCCAGGTGGTGATTGGATTGGACAGCTAGTCCAGTCATTCTGGATCAGTCAGCTATGTGGCACAGTGGATAGAGCTTTGGGCCTGAAGTCAGGAAGATGTAGGCTCAAATCAGGGCTCTGACTGTGACCCTGGATAAGTCATTTAATGCTCTTTGTCTTAGTCTACTTATCCATAAAGTGACCTAGAAAAGGAAATGGCAAACAACTCCAGTATCTTTGCCAAGAACCTACCTCCCTCCCCAAAAAAGGGGGTCACAAAGAGTCAGACATCACTGAAATAACTGAACAACAGCAACAAAATCAGTTGGACCAGATGATCTCTTAAGGTCTTTTGCAAATCTTAGATTCTGTGATTCTGAAAATAAAGGTGAAACTGGAGGTAGAGAATATGAAATTTATGTGCTTCTAATTTTTACATAGGACCAGACCTAGAGTAGAATGTGGAGAGAAGAACTTGTTGAATTTCTTGTCAAGAGAAGTGAATGCTGAAAAAACTCATGTATCTACTCACTTCTGAGAAGATGTGTCAAGGATTCAGTGATACTGATTATCCATTGAAAGAAATAGAAATTATGAAATATTTAGAAATTTTCCCTAACATAATCAGTTTTATCCCTTAACTTGATCTTCTTGTAAGTTGATACTTGCAGAGAATCATGTATAGCAAAATTGTTACAAACTGAACATTTTTTTTGTGAGTCAAACTATAAAAATAATCAAAGACAGATTATTGGCATTGAAAATCCTTTAGATTAATGTGGGTTTGGCTACTTGAAGGAAAAGTATGGAGGTAATCCTGGACAAGGCTAAAGGTTTCATTCAGCAATTCTGCTTGAAAGTTGAACATTCCTTGCCTCATGTAATTTAAAACGTGTCTTGTCAGGTTGGTTAAAGCAGTAGTGAGAGTTGATGCTCAGTTGACATTCTGTGGGGGAGGGCTGCTCATTACATCTGACTATCTGATGTTTAGGCCTTGTTGAAAGATGTGTCTCAAATTATGTCTAAGTATTAGTTTTGAAGCATGCCAGAAAGTTGGATGGTGCAGCTAAGTCAAAGAGAAGCCAAGGATCTGTCTTGGTTTTAGAAATCAGAGTATAAACCAACTCACTGGAATGGCATATATATTTAGTGTTAGGTGGGGAAAAAATCTTAATGTGACACATAAGGCCATGATGACTGTGAGGAAGCAATGCCAGACAATTTTCACCAGGTTGGCCCTTCTTTAATTCCCTTTCATTCATGGGCACAGGGCCGAGACAGAGCCAGATTGTCAGCTCAGGCCAGACTTAATGCTTCATTAGCTTGCCCACCTCAACACAGGATGTAACATTTTGAGCATTAAGAGCTGGCATTATAAACTAACATAAATTACTGTATGTTTAAATGCTTAAACATTTTTCCAACCTATGTTCTTTTTTTTTTTCTGTTCTGAGAACAGCAGCATGGAATCCTAATAAAGCACAGCTCTTTTCTCCCTGTTGGAACATAAACTAATAAATATTTTCCTACCATGAGTATAGATCACACAACATAGCCGACTAAGTAAAGAAGCATGCTAAGTACAAGCAGAGGGAAGTTGTAATTTTCCCTTTCCCTGTCTTATAAATAGGCTTTTACTTTCAATGAAGTACCTAGAAGGTCTAGGTAATAAGTATTTGTTGTACCCCTACTGTGTGCAGTATGGTCTAATCTGGTAATTTTCAGCTCAAGTAAATAGTTTTTCTATCATTTCTGGCATTTTCATATATTGAGCATAATTTCTATACATTTATTCAAAGGTTATTTTAGCCAGAAAATTGTAAATCTTAATTGGGTTTAGAATTAATAGAACAGTATTGATGAAGGCTTTAAACATCAAAGGGCAACACTTTGCCAAAATGAGGCACTCATTTTTAAGTCACCTGTATGAAATCTTGTGTTTTCCTGTCCTGACATACACGTGGAGGAAATGTGTGCTTTGATCTATAGTTCAGTTGACTATTTTAAAGCAAAATGGCAGCCAATAAAACTAACATTTCTTGTGTAATCTCTAATAGGTTTCAGAGAAATTTGACAAATGGTTCAAAGTTACAGACAGTTGCCCTAAGTGATTTTTCCATTTTGTAGAATTCAGTTCCATTCAGATCAATTCAACAGACATTTATTAGTTGCTTGTTGTGTACAAAATACTGTGCTGGTTACTTGAATTTTAAATGAGACCAGTTTATCAAAGGAAGTAAAATTCCCATACAATACTCCCTTTGGGCTGCTTCATCAACTCCTACCCATAATGGCAACCTGTCCTCAGAAAGGACTTGACCATTTCTTTCTTTAAATATCTATTATCAGGCAATTCTGAGCATCTGGAATTTTCTAGTACTATTGATCACCAGGATCCATCTAGTGTGGTCCCCTCAATATCATTAAATCCCTTGCTTAGCTGGCTTAGGTCTTTGAAGGATATATGTCTCAGCCAATAAGTTGATACATTGCTGTTCTGTATTGAGTAGGACACTCCTGAGGTTGGCTCCTCACCAGGCCCAGCTACAGCTACTGCACCTTCAATGGTGTCCACTATCACGTTTGTTTGCTGAAGGGAACTCTCATGACTGTTCTGACCTTTTGAAGCATACAAGGACATAATCTGATCCATTTCATCTCTGCATGGAATACTCATTCAGCTAAGAACGAGAAAGAAA
>CM053580.1:155118984-155145495 GCA_028627135.1 Pseudochirops cupreus
CGCAACCACTGCCTCTGACACTGCTTCCAGTCAGCACCGCACAGAGACTAGCTTGGTTCCGGCATTCTCTTGCTCCACCCCTTCCTGCTACATCAGCAAGCTCAAGGGGCGTGGAAGATCTTCAAATCCCAGTATCGTTACAGTTGTTGACTATCTTTTCATGATTTTGCATCATTCTCATTTCTCTTCCCAATTTTTCCTCCACTTCTCTTATTTGGTTTTCAAAATTGCTCTTAAGCTGCCCTATGGCTTGTTGGAAGTCTACATGTTTCTTGGAAGCTTTTGGTGTGGGAGTTCTGACTGTGTTATCTTCCTCCCATTCGATGCTTTGGTCCTTTTTGTGCCCAAAAAAGGAATCTAAAGTTGGATTGCTGGGCTTGCTTTGCTTCCTTTGCCTGCTCATGTTGCCAGGCATTTACGTGGCTTTTGGGCTCAGTAGTAAAACTCTGCTTTCAGAGGGGAGAGCTCTGTCCCAGATCACTGGGGTTTTCACAGCTGTCCGAGCTCTTAGGAGGCCCCTGTTTTTTGTAGCCCCCACCAGCTTTGGCTCACTGAAAATGTACCTCAAGACCATGCAAGACCGTGATCAGATCCAGGAAGCTCCAGGCAAGAGCACTTAGCCCCTGAACGATCACTTGGCGCCCCTGAAATCTGCAGACCAGGAGCTTCTGAAGCAGCCATGTGGAGGAGGCTGCAGGGTCCTCACTTCAGACTGCTGCTAGCTCTGGAGGCAGTTCGTATGGACCCTCTTTCGCAAGTTTTGTTGAGTTCTGCTGACCTTTTCCCTTTCTCCTGGCTCTTGTTGGTTGGTGATTCTGGAAATCACCACAGCTGCTGATGATCCACACTCCAGAATGCTACAGCTGCAGCTTCTTCTGGACATCCTGGGGCTGAAACCAAATGGAGCTGGGCTCTGCTTCCAGTGAGCTTCCGTGAACACCTGTGGGGCTGCCTTCAGCAGGAGCTTTGTTACCCCATCATTTTTGTAGCATCTGGAGCTCTAAAATTTGTTTAGAGTCATACTGTATAGTTATTCAAGGTGGTATTGGGGGGAGCTCACAGAGTTCTAGTGTTTCTATGCTGCCATCTTGAGCTATTATCATTTTTATTATATTGAATTGATGTATTCAACATTACTCAAATTATTTAAGCCTGACTTTATTGAAACAGTTCTTTATAAATTAATGCATATACTTACTTGATATGTTCTGTTAAACATACTCTCAAATATTTTATACCTTCTTTAGTTAATTTGGATGGTATTTCTCTTTCTTGTTATTCCTGCTGCGTTTTGCTGGTAATTTATAGCTCAATTAACTCTTTAGAATGGCTGGCCTCCTACCAGATCAGCTCCCATCAACAGCCCTAAAAAGTTTGTTGTTTCACTTAACTAATCTTGACTGAGTTTGGGTCAAAAAATTGATTTTCTCTTCACTTCTTATCTGCTTCTCACTCTGCCATCAACTTCTTCATAAACTTCCACCTCAAAGCAATATTTCCTCTGTGAAGTGACTCATCTTTCATTGTGAGGAAACAATATTCACATTTTTGTCAGACAAAACACAATATATATATATATATATATATATATATATTGTATATATATAATATATAATATAATATATAAACTATACTGAAACTAGAGCATCAATATATACATACTTACTGTTTTAAACTGTCCAGAGACAGCATAAATTTATATAAAATAACTTTTAATAAACTTCACCATATGGATTTTTCCTAATTTCTATTGGAGTGAAAAGGTTTCAACATATATACGCTTAGTAGAAGAGTCCACACAACATCAAAATGAGGGATATATCATCTCTGTCAAATTCTCTGCTTTTTCACATGTCCTGAAGATATTCTCAGAATTATATTGAAGATAAGATTGAATTTCCATACCTATTTCATTAAAATAAGCAGTAATTTTATCAATTTGCATAATGTTTGCACTGAATGTTATATGAAAAGAATAGCAGGATAGTGAATTATCCTTGGATAATTTCCATCTGAAATCCAACAACAAAAAACAATGTGAAGATGATGATAGTAAAAGTGATATAAACTTTTCCCAATGATGTAAAATACCATTTATACACAATAAATGAATGATTGTTTATATTGCCAAGGAAAAAAATGGATTGTAGGCATTGAACTTGAATATGCAGACTTGCTTGAATCAAGTGATACCTACAAATATCTTTCTTTTTTCCAGGCAAGATACCTTAAGCACAAAGTCTACTAGGAAAAAGTTTGTGGCTGAACACACCAAAAGACTTACTGGCATCCTGAAATCGGAGCTGAATGAAAAGAACATGTTTAACAGCAATTTCTACCCATGCAATATTAATCTCAATGGACATTTTTGGTATGGTAAAATGAATTTAGAAAATATTCTAGCAAAACTTTAAATAATATTAGTGAAATGTCCCATCATCCAGAAGGTTAAAATTAATACTTTTTCATCAAAAGGTTGATAGATGTTTCACAGCACATGATAAATGGGTTAAAAAGTTACAGAAATATTTTCGTACTTAATAAACAAAACTTTACTAAAAAACAGTATACACTGATAACAGGCACACATCACTGGAATTATAAAATAGAATAAAAATGTTTTGCCTCTAATTAGAGCCTATAAAACTGCCTAAGACCCCAAAGTGGAATTAAAAAGCTGCCTGCTCGAGGCATTTCAATTAATTAAACCAATGACATACTAAGAATGAAACACTGAATGAGTTGCTGAATCTTTTATAGAAGTGCAAGACCAGGTTATTGTTACTGAAAATAATAGAATTGTCATCATTAAGATTGATTGATGCAGATTTTGTGATAAAGTGGTAGAAACTGTGCAACATGTCACTGCAACACACACATGTATAGTTAGTTAATTACTTAGATAGCAGCTGCTAGCAGCAGATAACTGGGACATATTCAGGTGGCTAGAATTATTCCAAAAGTTGACTATCATTCCTAAACTAATACACAGTTCAATAAATACAGACCCTAAATATCCTTGAGAGTTCTACACATAAATTGAATATGAGTATTACCCTAGACAAAACTGTCACATAAAATTGATTAATAAAAAATTAAAAAATATGCTTTTATTAGATTTCACTAAACCAAATACTTGAAACCTTCAAACTACAGGGAAAGAAAACCTTTCACAATATAGAGTCAAAGCAGAAATAAAATTATGTAGCAATGGGTTTGGTACATATTATCCTCATTGTTCTGTATTTTGCTTGAGTTGCTCTAAAGATGGTTGAAGTGGGTCTTCAGAGGAGAAAATTAAATTCTGAAACTTTTATTCATTTGTAAAAGTCATTTTGTCCAAATGTGTAAGAATCAACAAAGCATTAAATATTAAAAAGTAATAGGAGAGTGGCATTCCAGGGCCATTATGGTCTAAACTCTTTTGAAAACAATGAAACCCCACCCCCAGTACAATAATAGTAGCTGTTATTAGTATTATTACTATGCCACTATAAAAATAATGAAGGCACTGCAATGTAGTGGATAGAATGATGGATTTGAACCTAAGCTCAAATCTTACCTTTTAAATATTTACTATCAATGTGAGTATGGGCAAATAACATGAACCTTTATGAGCCGTAGGAATTCTTGCAGACTAACTAATAGATGTATAGAAATTTGTATTGCTGAAGAGAGTTTTTCAATTACCACTGATAAAATTACAGGTCCTTTGTGTATTACAAATATTATTCTAATATGTTAGCATAATATGATATGAGATTATATAATATGATTGAACTTGATTCTTCCTAATGCCTTGGTCAACCCCTTAGCTTTAAGGAGTACAGAGAGGCATATTAACTCATCCAGGGCATTTTGGTGGTGTTTCCCCATTAGAACACTAGAATGTGTCAGTGGATTATAAGACATAACTGCTATGTCTAAGCAAAATGACTTTTCTTTCTCCAGGTCTTATATCAGCTTGTCAGCTGCTTCTCTCTATGCACCTGTCTCAGGGTTTTGGTTTGCACTGTGATAAAATAAAAAAGGAATCATGTGAGAAAATTTGAGAACTATGAGTGCTATACTTATAAAGGTAAATATTTACTCCTTCTTTGCCTATTTTCCTAAATAGCTTATATAGAATTGGAAATAGTTCTTTTAATGTTTGATAGAATTCACTTGTAAATCCATTTGGCCTTGGAGATTTTTTCTTAAGGAGTTCATTGATGACTTGTACAATTTCTTTTTCTGAAATGGGGTTGTCTTTTATTTCATCCTTTCATCTGAGTAATTGATACTTTCGTGAATATTCATTCATTACACTGAGATTGTCAAATTTATTGGCACAAAATTGGGCAAAATGACTCCTAATTATTATTTTGATTTCCTCTTCATTGGAGGCAAATTCACCCTTTACATTTCTGATGTTGGTAAATTGATTTTCTTTCTTAAAAAAAAATCAAATTAACAAAGGTTTATTTGTTTTATTTTTTTTTTATAAACCAGACCTTAGTTTATTAGTTCAATAATTTTCTTAATTTCCATTTTATTAATCTCTCTTTTGGTTTTTAGAATTTCTTATTTGGTATTTAGTTGAGGATTTTTAATTTGTGCTTTTCTAGCTTTTTAGTTGCATGCCCAATTTATCTCTTCTTTCTCTATTTTATTCTTGTAAGCATTTAGAAATATAAAACTTCACCTAAGAACCACTTTCACTGCACTCCATAAGGTTTTGCATGTTGTCTCATTATCGTACTTCTCCTGGATGAAGTTATTGTTTCTATGATTTGTTGTTTGACCCATTCATTCTTTAGGATGAGATTATTTAGTCTCAAATTAATTTTTAGTCTATCTTTCCATGGTACTTCATTACATATAATTTTATTGCATCATGCCATAAAAAAGTGAACTTCGTGTTTCTGCCTTTCTGTATTGAATTGTGAGTTTTTTATGCCCTACTATGTGGTCAATTTTTGGGTAGGTGTTATGTACCACAAAGAAAAAGATATATTCCTTTCTATCCCCTTTCAATTTTCTCCAGAGGTCAACCATATCTAAATTTTTCTAAAATTCTGTTCATCTCCTTAAGTTTTTTATTTATTTTGTGGTTAGATTTATCTGGTTATGAGAGGGGGAGGTTGAGGTCCCCCACTAGTATAGTTTGTTATCTATTTTTCCTGTAACTCCCTTAGTTTCCCTTTTAAGAATCTGAATGCATATATGTTTAGTAGTTATATTACTTCATTTTCTATGGTATCTTTTAGCAGGATTTAGTTTCCTTCCTTATCTCTTTTAATTAGATCTATTTTTGCTTTTGCTTTTTCTGAGATCAGGATTGCTACCTCTGTGGTTGTTGTTGTTGTTTTTTTTCACTTCAGTTGAAGCATATCATATTCTGCTCCAGTTTTTTTACCTTTACTCTGTGTGTATCCCTCTGCTTCAAATGTGTTTCTTGTAAATAGCATATTGTAGGATTATACTTCTTAATCCACTCTGCTATCCATTTCTGTTTTGTGGGAGAGTTCATCTCCTTCACATTCACAGATATGATTACTATCTGTGTCTTTCTCTCCATCCTGTTACCCCCCCCCCCATTTATGTTTTCTATTTCCTTTCAGTCTTTCCCTCCACATTAGAGTTTTGCTTTCAACCATAGTCTCCCTCAGGCTGCTCCCTCTTCTATCGGTTCTCTTCCTTTTCTTTCCCTTACTACTTTTCCCTTACTTTTTCCTTTGCCCTTACTACTTCTTCCCTACCTTCTCTCTTCCCACTCTTTCCCTTTTCTCTTCCCTTTCCATTCCTAATGTCTATAGGGCAAGTTAAATTTCTACAACTAACTTACTATGTTATTCCCTTCTTGAGCCAAAACTGATGAGAGTAAGGTTCAAACAATGCTTATCTCCCTCCCTTCTTTTTTTTTTATAAAGATACAATTCTCAAGAGTTAAAAATATCATTTTCCTATATAGGGATGTAAACAGTTCACCCTTATTCAATAACATGTTTTTTTTTTCCTTCCCTGTTTACCTTTTTATGTCTCTTTTGAGTCTTGTATTTGAAGATCAAATTTTCCGTTGAACTCTGGTCTTTTCTTGAGGAAGATCTGGAAGTCTTCTATTTCATTGAATATCCATCTCCTCACCTGAAAAATTATGCTCAGTTTTGCTAGGTAGTTGATTCTTGGTTGTAATTCAAACTCCTTTGCCTTACAGAATATCATATTCTCTGCCCTCCAATCTTTTAACATAGAAGCTGCAAAGTCCTGCATGATTCTGACTGTAGTTTCACAATATTTGAATTGTTTCTTTCTGGCTGCTTGTAGTATTTTCTCCTTGATTTGATAATTCTGACATTTGGCTACAATATTTCTTGGCATTTTCAATTTGGAATCTCTTTCAGAGGTGGTCAGTGGATTCTTTTGATGACTATTTTACCCTCTGATTCTAGGACCTCAGGGCAGTTTTCCCTGATGATTTCTTGTAAGTTGCTGTCCAGGCTCTTTTTTTGATTATGGCTTTCAGGTAGACGAATAAGTCTTAAATCATTTCTCTTGGATCTATTTTCCTGGTCAGTTGTTTTTCTGATGAGGTATTTTAGGTTATTGTCTATATTTTTATTGTTTTAATTTTGATTCCTGATGTCTCATTGAGTCATTTGCTTTCACATCCTCAGTTCTAATTTTTAATGAATTGTTTTCTTCAGTTAGTTTTTGGACTTCCTTTTCCTTTTGTCCAATTCTACTTTTTAAGGATTTTTTTCTTCAATGATTTTTTTTTCCAATTTTGCCAACTGTATTTTTAAAGAAATTGTCCAATTTTTATTCTACCTCTCTACCTAATTTGAATTTTAAAATTGTTCTTGAATTCTTCCAAGAAGGCTTTTTGGTCTTGAGATCAGTTCATATTCCCCTTTATGATTTAAGATATGGGTGTAGTGACAGTGTTGTCCACATCTGAATTTCTGTTTTGATCTGCCCTGTCTCCATAGTAAGAATCTATGGTCTTTGCTTTTCTATATTATTTTCGATCATAGTTTTTGCCTTTTCCCTGACTTTTATAGTACATCTGTGTTTCCAGGAAACAGGGGGCACTGTCCCAGGCTTCTCATGCTGGCAGGTAGGGGCCTGGTTACTGGTCTTGTGCTCTAGGGTCTCAGGTTCTGGCGGCTGGAGACTGTATAGGCTATAGCCTGCGTGGTGCTGTGCTGGAGGTGGTTGTGGTGGCTGGTGTGTGCAGAGGCCCAGTGGGATTTTTCTTCATTTCCCCAGGATTACACTGAAGTTAGTGGAGTGAGATGTATGGGTGGAGTGTTCTGGCTACTGGCAGTCATCTCTTCAATGTGGGCTCTGCTAGAGCACAGGTAGGCTCAGCTACTGGTGGATGCCATCTCCAGTGCAGATAGTGGTTCTCTGTGTTGGTGTCTGCCTGTTCCCCTGAATGTGCAGGGGGATAGAGGAGAGAATACTGGTGTTGACACTTGCCTGCTCCACCACTCTGGGGCTCAGCATCTCCTGATGGTTTCTTGAGGTAGGGCTTGCCACAGGTTTATTGAGATGCCTTCCATCCTGTACTGGTCCCCTTCAGTCACAACAAGAGGGACCTTTCTTATTAATCCCCCTAGCCTCATGAAGTAAAACAAAAAAACAAACAAAAAACCTGCTGCACCCCATCTTTCTGCTGGTTCCACTGTTCCAGGGTTTTTCCTGGGGCAGTATTTTCTGGGCTTTTCAAAATTGATAAGGGAGAGTGAGAGTGACTTACTTCTTACTCCACCATCTTGGCTGCCAGAATTCCCAAATCTACTTTTTAAGAACTTGTTTCCTACAGTCAATTTTTGTCCTTCCTTTTCCAGGCTATTGACTCTCTCTTGAATACCTCTCATTTCTTTTCCCAATGTTTCTTCTACTTGTCTTATTTGACTTTCAAAATCCTTCTTGATCTTTTCCAAAAAGGTTTTTTGGGCTTGAGACCAATTCATATTCCCCTTTGAAGTTTTGAATGAGGGTATATTGACAATGCTGTCCTCTTCTGAATCTGTCCCCATAATAAGAATCAATGATCATTGTCCATTTCTGCTTTTTGCTCATGGTGTTTACCTGATTCCTGGCTTTTCAAGTTGAGCTTTCCTCCTGGACTACAGGGTGTATTGACATAAGCTTCTCATGCTAGGAGCCTGTAATGTGAGCACTAGTTTTCTGTGCTGGGGCTTCAGGTGTGGGCAGCTAGAACTACAGGGATCTGGCAGCTTATCTGGTGCTGGACTGGGGTGAGCAATACTGGAGCTCTCAGGGTGGGGCTGTAGAGTCTGATACCTGGGGGACGCCTACTTACTGGGCCTTGCACTCCAATGTTTGGCTGCTGGAGGATGTCTCCCATCCTGGAGCTGTGCCTCCTGGAATTGTGCTTCTTGGAGCGGTGCTGAAGTCCTGGGAGATATGGCTGCTGGGGAATGCTGGTGCACTTGGTGGTTTTCTGGGCTGGTCTTTTCTGGTTCCTCTACCTGTGCTGAGTCACTAGTGGGGGTGGGGGAATTCTGGTGTTGGTATTTGTCTTTTCCACCACTCGGGGGCTCAGGATCTCCTCCTGGTTTTCTGATATGGGGCTTGCAGCTGACTTACTGGGATGTCTCCTGTCTTGTACTGCTCACCCTTCCCCAGTGCAAAAGGGGCTTTTCCCATGAATCCCCCAAAGCTTCCTGGGCTACAAGTGCTGCACCCCATCTTTCTTCTGACTCAGTTGTTCCAGGGTTTTTCTTTGGGCAATATTTTCTGGGCTATCTCAGGTCAATAAGGGAAGGTGAGAACAATTCACTGCTTACTCCATTATCTTGGCTCCCAGAAGTGGAACTTGGGGTAATTTTTAAATCTGAGATTTCTCCCCATTCATATAGCTTGTCAAATCCTGTCATTTTTATCTCAGCAATAATATTTTTCACGTGCCCCTTCCTTTCTGCTTCCACAGCAACCACTTTTTTAGATCTCCATCTCTTCCCAATTAGACTTTAATAATATTTTAATTGGTCTTTCTGCCTTGAGTCTCTTCTCAATACATCTTCCAAACTGCTGCTGAAGTAATTTTCTAAGTGTATCACTCTTACTATGTTACTTTTCTATTCATAAACATTCAGTTGTTCCTCTTTGTGTAATGCAAATAAAACATGCTGCCTGTAGTCCTGCCTTAAAGGCCATGGTTCAATATGATTCCATGTAAATTTCGTCTTTTGCACCTAAAATTGGTAAAAAAAAAAAAAAACAACAACAACAACAGCAAAAAACTAAGAATATGAAAATACTCCATGCCCAACTTTGGAACCATGGGGCTTAAAAAGAAAGGAGAAAAAAGGAATACTTTTCCACCACACAGATTCAGTTTGTGATAACTGAAGATTATCATTCACCTTCTCCCAGTGAAGAAAAAGAGAAAAGAGGCTGACCTAGTCTGACATTTTTACAGACAGTTTTAAAGCTATTCTGACTATGCAGTTGATAAAGGAGGCTACTCTCACCTATGTGATAGAAAAACGCAAGATATCTCCTCCCGGAAGGAGAGTTACTCCATGATAGGCAATCTTGGCAAACTCTAAAGTCCCCATTACATAAATAACTCATGCTAGGTGGTACAGTAGAAAGTGTTCTGGGCCTGGTGTCAGGAAGACTCATCTTCTTGAGTTTAAATCTGATCTTAGACACGTATTAGCTGTGTGACCCTGGAAAGTCACTTAACCTTGTTTGGCTCAGTTCCCCATCTGCAAAATGAACTAGAGAAGGAAATGGCAAACTGTCCAATATTTCTGTCAAGAAAACCCTAAACGGGGTCATGAAGAATTGGACAAGACTGAAAGCCAACTGAACAAAATGAAAATCACACATCTTCAAAACTAGGAGTTCTAAGAAATGCAACATTTGCTCGTGTTTGGTTCCCTGTGGCTATCCTTCTGCTACCAATTAAAGCCATGCCCAATTAGGGCTTGACTCATGCTTCCAGGAAGGAGAGTACTAAATGAAGAGACAGAACCTTTTGGAATTTTAGACTTGGTACTTAGGGAATGGAAAGATAATCCACTGACTGGTTCTATTGCCTCTAAACTTTAAACTAGAGATAATAGAAGTGTAAGTATGAGTCATGCTATATTTCACAAAATATTTTTGCCCCTCCATTTCCTCAAACCTTGGAAAATCTGCTTGCTTTCTTCTACATCTGAGCTATTTCCTTATCATGGTCCCTTAAAACTTCATCTTTATGAGCATTTTAAGTTAAGGCAAAACAAAGGTCAACCGCATATAGGAAAAAAACCAAACCAAAACAAAAACCAAACCACAACTAACAATCCAACAACAACGGTTACAAAATTTCCATGCTAAGTTCCACAATAAAATTTGTTGTTGTTCAGTTGTGTTTGATCCTCTGTAACCCTGTGGACCATAGCATGCCAACACTATGCAACAGATTTTCTTGGAAATAATACTAGAGTGGTTTGCTATTTCTTCCTCCAGTGGCTTAAGGCAAATAGAGGTTAAATGACTTCCCCAGAATCACATAACTAGTAAGAGTCTGAGGTCAGATTTGAATTCACGTCTTCCTGACTTCAGACGATGAGTTCCATCCACTGAGCCAGTTAGCTCCCTAAAATAAACCACTGTAAAAGATGAAATAAAGCAAAATAATATCTTTACATACATGAGTGTTTAGGAAAAAAATTAGTCACATAACAGTGAATTGATGGAAACCACAAGAATCTAACACTATCCTGAGGGAGTTGTTGACACTATTTCTACCACATATTTTACAAAATTTTTTTGATTTCTAGGAATCTCCTTCACCAATCTAAACCTCCCCCAATAAAATTTTTGTAAGCATACATTTTAATATAATTAAAAATAATAGCTATTGTTTTCTTGTTTCTTTAAGATACTAATGAGAAAAGTCACATGATAGTGAATTGATGGAAACCACAAGAATTTAACACTCTCCTGAGGGAACTGTTGACACTGTTTCTACCACACATTTTACAAAACTTCTTTGATTTCTAGGAATCTCCTTCTCTAATAAAAACATTTCAGGAGCATACTTACTTTTAATATAATTAAGAGTAATAGTCATTGTTGTCTTGCTTCTTTAAAGAGCAATGATGTGTCATCATAAGAATGGACACACATTAGAAGGTGGAATTGACCTTGGGTTGACAGCTGGTTTCTCAAATTAGCTATTATGTTAGTTTGTGTGATTTAGCAAGAAAGGATATTCCTTGATTTAAGACTAGGAAATTAATTCTCCCATGAATGTTTTGCAATGAATAAACTGACTTGTAAACTGTTTTACTATCACACATTGAACTATAATAAAACCATTATCACTTAGTGTTGTCAATGAATATCTGACATATCTTCATTAAGAAGAAGATTGGATATTTCAGCTTTAGTCATCTCTGCTTCACAAACTGAAGGTCTGCCACTACTATTTGAAAGAACAAAGTTTACAGTACATATACAATAAGGAGTTTTAATAATGTTTTTTATTGTGCTGTAAGGTTTATAAATTGATCTGTGAATATTAATTTTTTATAACAACTTTGGGAAATTGATACTATTATTATCTCCATTTTATAGGTGAGCAAACTGAGACTGAATGTAAAATGTCTTGCGTAGGTTCAAATCTGAGACTGCATTTGAACTCAAGGCTTCCTGATTCCAGGTCCTCCATCTTCTTCTGCTCCTCCTCCTCCTCCTCCTCCTCCTCCTCCTTCTTCTTCTTCTTCTTCTTTTGGAGGGGGGGAAGGCAGGGCAATTGGGGTTAAGTGACTTGCCAAGGTCACACAACCAGAGTAAGTGTTAAGTGTCTGAGGTTGGATTTGAACTCAGGTCCTCCTGACTCCAGGACTGCTGTTCTATTCACTTTGCCACCTAGTCACCCCATGCCCACCCCCAGGTCCAGTTCTTTATCCACTGTGTCACCTACCTGCCTAGCAGAAGGATGTACCAAGTAGTTACCTTGAATATAATAAGTAGTTACTTCTTTGTTCTTATGTCCAAGTGCCAAGATCCTTTTACTTATATTTAGATGCTATTTCACTTATTTATAAATATACAGAAAAAATCATATCAACTTATTAAACTCATTAGTTAGCTATATAGGTTTTTGATTAATTTTATTTTTCCCCATTATTAAAAATATGAGTGATTTTATAGGGTAGTACAGAGATGTCAAAAAGGTCAAATCCAGCAAAGCATCTCATGAAACTGCTATATGACCTGAACCAGATTAAAACACAATTGAGAAATGTTTTTTTTTTAAGAAAATAAAGCTATTATACAATGTAGATAATCTTAATCTGGAGTTGTCTAACTAATAATTGCACTTAGATATGAGTTTATATTTGAGTGTGACTCCACTGAAATAGTGGATAGAAGGCTAGCCTTAGAGTCAAAAAGGTGGTTTTCAAAAATATTCCTCCCCCCACCACGAAAAGAAAAAAAAGAAAAGGGTTTATTTGTACAAAATATATATAGTAGCTCTTTTTTGTAGTGGCTACAAATCAGAAGTTGAAGGGACGCCCATCATCAATTGCAGATTGGCTAAACAACCTGTCGTATATGATTGTGACGCAATTTTACTGTACTATAAGAAAAGACAATCAAGATGATTTCAGGAAAACCTGGAAAGATTTACATGAACTCATGCAAAGTGAAGTGAGGAGAACCAGGAGAACATTATACACAGTAACAGCAATATTTTATGAAGAAGAACTTTGAATGATTTAATTATTCTTAGTAATACAATGGTCCAAGACAATCCCAAAGGTTTAAAGATGAAGCATACCATCCACCTCCAGAGAAAGAACTTATATTTGAATACAGAGCAAAGTATGCTGTTTTTTTCTTTCATTCTTTTTATTTAATTTGAGTCTTCTATGCAAAATGACTAATGGAAATGTTTTACATGATTGCACATATATAAACTATGTCTACTTACTGTCTTAGGAAAGGGGAAGGGGAGGGGAGGGAAGAAGGAATAGAATCTGGAACTCAGAACTTAAAAAATGATTATTAGAAAACTGTTTTAACATGTGATTGGGGAAAACATATATATATATAGGTAGATAGATATATCTATATCTATATATTTTTAACTATCTATATCTATATCTATATATATCTATCTATATCTATATATTTATATCTATATCTATCTATCTATCTATCTATCTATTTATCTGTCTGTCTGTCTATCTATCTATCTATTTATCTGTCTGTCTATCTATCTATCTATCTGTCTGTCTGTCTGTCTGTCTGTCTGTCTGTCTGTCTATCTATCTATCTATCTATCTACCTAAGACCATATATATATTTTAAAGACCAGGTTGCAACTCCTGCCTCCCTTCAGGCACTAAAGTGACTTTTTCTAAAACAAAAATCCAACCATGTCACTATCTACTCCATAAACTTCATTTGTTCCCTAATTGTCTCTATGATCAAATTGAAGATTCTCAGTTTGGCATTCAAAGTTCTGCCTGACTTAGCCCCTTCCTACCTTTCCAGTCTGCTTATAGTCTTTCCACGCAATATTCTTTGATTCAGTGACACTGACCTTCTGACTGTTCCATAAACAAACTGTCGACTCTGGACACTTTGTGGCTGTTCCCCATTCCTGGAATACTCTCTCTTCAACTTGATTAGCGACTTCTGTAGATTACTTCAAGTCCCAACTAAAATTTCCTACATTTGCCTACATTTGTTTATAAAATGGCCTCCCCATGAGATTGTAAGCTTCTTAATGGCACGTTCTGTCTTTTGTCTTTTTTTTTCATTCTCAGTCCTTAAAACAATGCCTAGTACATTGTAGGTGCTCAATAAATGTTTTTAAATTAATTATTGAATGATTTATTGCCTCTAGTGAATAACGGATTTATGATAAGCAAGTCTCTCAAATTTTCAGGGATCCAGTCAACTCTTTAAGACCACAAATTATAAGATCATTGAGTTCATGGCAGCCATCTCTAGGGTAGGTAGGGGGAGGATAGAAGAAAAAAGAAAAAAAAAGAAATTTACATGATAACTTTGTTATATATTTAAAAGAAACAACAGGCTATAAATAACAGATTTGCACATTCATATGCAATCATTTTAAAAATCATGCTATGTTATAGAAATGCTTATTTTATTCCATAAATTAAAAAAAGAAAAAGAAAATTAGAAGAAAATGTGACTAGGAAAAAGAAGACCATAAATTGTAGGACAGGTGTCAAGTTATATTAGCAAGAGTTTCCTTATCTGTAGTTTACTATGCCAACTGAAATAAAAACTCTAATAAGAAACATGTGGAAAGATCGATATAAGGAAACAAACTATGAATGCAGAATTATTTAAAACAATAACTATTATGATAATTAAAAGTAGTCATGATATCATACACAAACACACACATATACATTTATTTTTACACACTTATACATATACACAGCCTAAACATAAAGTGAGTGAATGCAAATAAATAAAAATAAGTTAAATACAGCATAGCTGGCAATGGAGGGCAGTAGAAGTTGGAGTGGTCAGGAATGCCTTCACAGAGAAAATGGGCATTGAGCTGTGTAAGAAGAGAAGGATTCTGTGAGATACAGTTCAAACACCATCTTCTTTAGAAAACCTTTCCAGAGCACCATAGAAGGTGGATGAGGCAGAGGTAATACAACAGAGATATATGGAATGGCCATTCAACAGCATAGTGATGGAAGATGAGAGATGAAGTGTCCTATGTGAGAGAGAGGGCCAGTTTTGTTGGAATGCAAAGTATAAACAGGGGAGTAATATCTGAGTCTAGAGAGATAGGTAGATTCAGGTCAGGTTTTCAAGGGCTTTAAAAGCTAAGTAGAGAACTTTACATTTTATTCAAAAATTAGCAAGAAGTCACTCAAGTTGATTGAGAGGGGGACTCACATAGTCAGATTACACTTAAAGAAAAGTACTTTGGAAGCATTGTATAGGATGGACTAGAATGGGGACAGACAAGGTAGGGAAAACAATTGCAGTGATCTATAAGAGAAGGAATGAGGGCCTGAACTAAGGCAGTAGCTTCATGAATGAATGGAAGGGGTTGGATGCAAGAGTTGTTAAATTTGAAAGAATGATTTTGGCAAGTAATTGTAAATGTCTGGTGAGAGAGGGAGAAGAGTTGGCGATAATGTCAAAGTTCCAAATCTGGGAGAATATATCCTATAATTCAGTCAAAATTTTCTCTCTGTTATTCACATTTGACTTTGCTGTCCTGTCTCCATCTGTCTCATAGAATGCTTCTCTTACTTCAAGATGGAACTCAACAACTAGCTTTTAGAGGAAGCCTTTCTTCTTCCCTCCAATTATTAGGGCTCTTCCTCCATACATGATATTTAAAAGTTTTGCATTTATTTTGTATTTATTCTTCCTATAGTTTTAAAATATATACTTTTATAAATATACATGCTATTTCCCTCAATAATATGTAAACTCCTTGAAATTAGGGATTATTTCATTTTTTATTATTTGTGTCCCTAATACTCACACAAAGGAACCACTTACTGCGATTGATTCACTGATTCATTTTATATACTATGAAAGAAAAGTAAACCTTAGTGGCTCCATTTATAATACAATATCTATGCAAAACAATATTTTCCCCTTTTACCTCCCTTTTTAGGACTGAAAACTAAATTCTGCCTAATACCTTCAGCAGGAAAAGAAGATTGGCTAATTGATGAATTATCTTTCAATTTGTAATTCTACTAGAGCTAATTATGTGTTTTTAAATGAATGGTTCTTCCTTATTAAATGAATATGGGGAAAGAGAATTTGTGGCCATGAAAAAAATTATAAAGAGTTTTAATTTCTGTGCTTGAATTTCTTGCATGTCTCAGATCAGGAAATACTTTTATATGGTTACAACTCTCAGTAAGGGTACAAGGAATTGAATGTGAAGAAAAGTAATTTATTAATTTGTTGCTTGCTGTTCCCTGCTGAGTTTAGCTCATTCTTAGTCATAGCTTCAGTCATTCCATTCTACGTGATTTGCTAGGCTTGATATTATTCCAATGATAATGATTATAAAAATTGTTAGAAAAGGTCAATCTAATGTTATGTCAAAATGTTTTTAAAGATATACATTTTAAAATGACATGTGGGTAGTTACCACCTATCTACCTCTTAACACTATTGCAGAATTTTAAAATAATCTTCTTGGTCCCATGAAGAAAAAGCTACATAAGTATAAAGCATTATTACGGTGTCATTTTCATTTTTTACTATCAGGGCTGTGGTTAACCATCTTGATAGTGAGACCAAATGTGGAAGAGATATTCATATCTAATCTTCCTTCTCTTTTTTTCTTTATAAGTGAATCTTACTTTAATATCATATTCTCATTAGTATCATTAGCATTCCACACTTTCCTCAGTAGGATCATATAAAATTGATGGGCTAATATTTTATATTAAATGCATTGCATACTTCAGTCTTCTGTATCCTAAAAGGACCATACTATCTAGGAAATACACATTACATCCAGTGAGATCACCTTTCATCTTAAAAGGGCTTTTAAAATGGTACCAGAATTACTGCTCAAAATTAAAAGTGCAGGGAAAGTAACACTCCCTCACTGTTAGAGATATTGGATATGCTTAGACCTTATGTGAAAGTGAAAATTAATGTAATCAAGATGAACATATATGTAAATAGAATTCATAATGAAATGTACAAAGCACTGTTAGGGTAATAAACTGACATTTAGTTATTTATTCTGTTTCACAAAGACTATCTAATCATCATAAGAATTTTAAAACCTCACTTTATACCTTCCATATTTGAAAGAGGGTATTTCTCTGAATACAGAGCTCTACTGGTGACACATTTTTTCCCCTAGGACTTAGGAACAGCTGTTGCTTAATGGGTTATTAACACCACTTCCTGAAGTATGTGAATGAGTTTTAAAGATAGTAAGCACTGACCAGGCCAGTCTTAACTGAATATGAGACATGGAATGATTGTTGTATTATTGGGAGATACGTTTTACAAAATAGTTCCAGATCACTCTCCTTTTGTTTGTTTAAAATGTAAAGAAGGTATAGGTTTTCTAAAAATATAAATCAAAATGATATTTTTATGATTTTAAAGTGGATTTAAGCTATGATTTTTCTGCCATGTCTTAGGAAAATCAGAACATTTCACAAATTCAAGAGTAGGAACGATTCATGGGTTGGGACTCATATTGCACAATGCATGGAGCCTTCCTGGAATCTATGAACAGATCTCACTGTTACAAGAAAGATGCTGACTTGGTTGCCAAGTCTCACTCCTTCGGGATTAAGTTTGACGCAGTCTTTCAAAAGTATTCCTTGTGCTGCAAGATTTTGGAATGTCTCTTCAATGAGACATCTAGAATATCAGTGATACTTTTAACTCATTCTGCTGATGTGGCCTCCATGGTATTTTAAATCATGAAACTGAAGACTATTTCCAACGTATTTCTTTGAGTGAAAAATCTAGCAAGAGTTTAAGTGTTTAAATATACAATATAATTTCTTCACCACAATCACTTTTTTTGGATATGAGTTCTTTGGAAAGTTGATAGTAACAAACCAAATGACTAATAAATGAAAACTCATTTCATAATGGAAAATTAAATTATACCTCAAATTTAATTATAGAAATCAGAAAAGAAAAATTAAAATTTGATCCATTGCTCCTACTCCTTTTTTCCCTTTTGATTATTCTTCATCTTGTTCTTGTTCTTCTCTTCTTATCTTATGGAGTGCAGAATTTATTAAAAGAATACTTAGTAAAATTACACATTTTACAAAATTTGCAAATGTCTGGATATCTAACTAGGTTTCTACTGTTTTTCTTGTTGTATTGGGCAAGGGGTTAAGTAGTTTCATGATCCATAATCCACGATTCCATAAAATCATTTTTCCAGGAAATAGGATGGAATTAATTTTTTTCATGGTATGTTCTCTAGAAAAATCAAATTTTAAGAAACTTAAAGGATACTGAAATCATTTTATGAAATTTACCTTTTTTACATTTACTAGGCTATTGCTATAGTGTATCAAAATGATATCTGTGTGTGTTCCTTTTTAGAAGGAAAAAATTGATGAGTTTCTGTGTGTATGTAGATATGTGTGTGTGTGTGTGTGTGTGTGTGTGTGTGTGTGTGTGTGTATGTTTATTTATTTGCTGGAAACTGTACTTTCTGACTTTAAGGGCTATTGTGGCCTCCAATCATGGGTACTGAAAATAGCTGAAAGTGATTGAGGGTCAATACTTTTATACCTGTAACTTTTTCTTCTTGTTCCCACTCACATCTGGAAGTCTTCCCACTCTTTGGCAATTATCTTCATTATATCCTACTTGGACCCACATTCCCCAGATTGTGGACAACTCTGTGCTTCCATTTTTATTAATATTATTCCAACAAGAATCTTTCCTCCAGGCTCAGATAAGACACTAACATAAAAATATTGAGATATGTCCTCTGTATAATATTATTTGTCTCTGCTTTTCCTTTAAAATATTGTCAAACTATTATGTTAACCAGTACAGATTAACCAGTACAATTCTTTTAAGTCAAATTTATTTTTTCCCTTCCAGCTACATGAATCAGAACACTGAATTCTTTCAAGCCACATAAGGGAGAAAACCTGTCTTTGAGGGAGACATTTTATCTTACTTTTGAGCAAAGGGCTTCCTTAACTGGGTTTACATGAATCCAGTCATTGTTCTTATAGATTTTTTTAAAAATGGGCTGAATATGAGTATATAGTGAATTGTATAGGGAATATAGTCATTATTTAAAATACACCCAAATGTCATTTTTCAGGTCAGTTTCTATTCAATGACATAATTTTGGTTTGTATCAGATGGCGTACTAGGATGTTTGGTTGAATATTTTAAAATCATATCAGAAAAAACTATCCTTTGCTTATTTAAATAGATCTACAGGACAATAGCTTCTCATTTCCTAACATAAGGCAAAAGCCCTGAGGAAAGACTTTGAAATTCACAAGTAAGTGATAGTAATAGTAAGAAGAATTCACTTTTTACTATTCCAAATTGCTTTCCTCACAACCACCTTGCTCAGTATTACTATCTCCATTTCACAGATGAGTTACTTAACACTAAAAGTGGTTAAATTACTTCCTTATAGTCATACAACCATGAAGTTTTGTCTCTTGATCCTAAGACCAGTGCAATTAACAGAAAATAGTGTATGCTAAAATTGTATTTGCCAAATAAATGCTATGAAACATTTATCTAACTTTTTGCGTATTTCCAGGTTTTTCAAAATTAAAGCCATCTCTCTTTCTAATAAAGTTTTTGCTTTATCTTTCAAAACATTATACAATGTCTCTATATGTTAATAGTTTTCAGAATAGCTGAACTGTACATTCATTTCATCTTCCAGTCCTTAATTATACATGCATCATTATCTCAAGTCTATGTCTTCTCCTTTACTTCCATGTTAAATCTCATTCAACTGACTTTAAACCAATTTCTAAGTGAAAAAATTAAAATATGTTACCAGGAAATTCTAGTGATCAGAATTTTCAGCTGGGCATTTTGTACCTTGTAATGGGAAAAAATAATTACTATCAAGTTTCCTACTATTAAAAAAGGATAAATTTAACTTTCTTTCTGGTGGAATTTTTATTTTAACCTTGACACGCTGAATACAGTGACGGAGGTCATTTGAAGAACATTTACCACCAGAAAAGTACTGACAGTTTTCTTAGCAGCTTTGCAGAGTGAACATCTTTACACGGACAAAATCAGGGGCATTTTTGTAGTAGGCCTTAATTTCTCTATTCTGTCACTTTGCAGGTCAACCATACCCATTCACTTGGCATGTGTCAGAAATGGCCATCATTAAGTCTGGTTTAGAAAACATTATTTTAGTTTGCATCAAATGGTGTGATCTCTAATTTTCCATAGGATACTGAGGCCTAGAGAATTAAAGATAATTTTTGAAGGTCATACAACTAGTTGATGGCAAGGCCATATTAGAATCTTTCTCTCTGAATTCTCAGTCCCACACACCATTACTGGGTAACTACTATTTTGTATTTCATTAGACCCCAAAACATTCAACTGAATATATTTTTAAAAAATGCATTCAGCTGAGAGGTAGACATAGATTGTTTTTATGTGGAGATTTTTCTGAACTTTGCAATAGATTAGATTCATATAATGCATCACTATTTGCAAGGTACTTTCCTCAAAACTACTTATAAAATAGGTAATATAAATAGATTGTGATATTTATTTATATATTACATATTTATGCATAAATATAATATAAAATAGAAAATTCTATTCATAATATATAACGAAATAAATAATATAGGAAATATAATATACATATTTATATATCACTCCTTTTTTTACAGACTCAGAACTATGAAATAACACTCTCAGACTCACCTGTATAGTGAGCAACAGAGCAAAACTCCAACCATTTTTACTTTTTCATTTTAATTTTTATTGTGAACTTAATATTAAATAAATACCAACATGTTAATATACAAAAGAAAGAAAATTGTACAAGAAAGTGTGAACCTTTATTAATACAATATTCTTTAAGGAAATATACTGATGTGTGTAGAACATTTAAAAGGTAGTAACAAAATTCCTCTTTGGTGTCCCCTTCTGCATTTTTAAAATGTTCTTCTATGCATTTAAAAGTTTTATTTGTCCTCCTTGCTTCTTATTTTTCTTCTTCTATAATTGCCCATTTACTTACCATTCATTTTCCAGCTCTCCCATATAATAAATGTATATAGTTAAGCATGCATTGGCCAGGTCTGAAAATGAATGCATGCCTCATTGCACATCATCACTTCCCTTCACCAGTACAAACATTCATTTAACTGCATAGTGCAGTTAAACTTTATCCCGGAACCACATAACAAAACACAGCTGAATTATTGTATTAGATGGCTCTTGATAAAGAATAAAGATATTTATCCATTAGAAAAGAATATTTAAATTTCTCTTTTCAGCTAAATTTATTGCTCATAATTGATGGTTAAGGGAAAACTACCTATATCCTTCTATAATGGTGTAGTAGTATGGAAACCTTTGTAAAGTTAGGTATCAGGTAAAGTTTGTTTTGGGAGAAGGCGTCCTTCACTCATTTTTCTCTTTTTTCCCTTCAATAACCACATTCCAAGTCTACCAGCCACTTTGAACTATCCTCATGGATTTCGTACTCAATTTTCAAAGAAATGGTGAGTTTCCAAATGCAGACCCCCTTCTCCACATACCATTCCTTTGATATCTGTTGACTCCCTACTAAAAAGTAAACTTCTTGAAGTCAGGGATTGTCTGAATTTTATGCTTGTATTTTATATTTGTATTATGTAATTGACACATATTAAATATATAATGTGCTTATCATTTTTCCACAGGGTTCTTGTGGGGAAGATATTTTGTAAATTCTAAGGTATGAGTTATTATTTTAATGCTTTTTCTACATTCTTTTTCTACTAACATTACAATCTGATTCTTATTACTTGATTATGCCGCTATTTTTATCTTCTCTCCCACAGTTCATGGATGAGTAGCAACTCTAAAGTGATGCCTTTCCTTCTATAACTATAGGGGCAGTTAGGTATACAATGGATACAGCATGGAGTCTCTAGAATAATATGCTAGGGATAGGGTCATGATGGAGACTACCAGCTCTTTTTCTTCAGTAACGTGAAATGGTTTTGGTCTGTTTCACTTTCCTTATTGAAGCTGGAAAACAGAAGTGTTCAAAGCAAATCAAAGACCAGAAGAAGATTGGAGCTCTCCCATTCTCCCTAACTCTGTCCCACTCCTCATGCAGGACAGGGCATTCATTTCTACTAATAAGGGGAGAATCTCGTACCAGTGGGCTTTGGGAGAAGATTGAAATAAAAACATTGCCAGTTTTTGTTTCTTTAATTTATTTTTCCTGTGTTATTTCCATAGCTAGAATTTCTAATATAATATTGATTAACAAAGGCTATAATGATATCCTTGCTTCACTCTTGATCTTATTGGGAAGCCTTCAGATTTATTCCCTTTTCAGATAAAGCTTGTTCTTGGTTTTAGATAGATACTACTTATCACTTTAAAGAGCCTCCATTAACTCCTATAGTTTCTGGTGCTTTTAATAGGAATATTTATTATATTTTGGCATCAACTGATATAGTCATATGATTTTTGTTATTGTTTTCATTTAGATGGACAGGTATGCTGAAAGTTTTCCTAACACTGAACCAGCCCTGCATTTCTCAAATAAACTCTTCCTGATCATAGTCTATGACATTTGTGATATATTTCTGTAACCTCTTAGTTAGTACT
Source organism: Pseudochirops cupreus (assembly GCA_028627135.1). NCBI lineage: Eukaryota > Metazoa > Chordata > Mammalia > Diprotodontia > Pseudocheiridae > Pseudochirops > Pseudochirops cupreus. The sequence goes on from CM053580.1 coordinate 155,141,317, forward strand.
TTATTTAAAATTTTTACATCAATGTTCATTAAGGAAATCGATTTATAGTTTTCTTTCTCTGTTTTTGCTGTCTCTGGTTTAAGTATCCATGCCATATTGGTGTCAAAAAAGAAACTGGATAGGACTCCTTCTATACCTATATTTTTCAAATAGGTTAGATGTATTTCAAATAGGTTCAAATACAGTTAATTCTGTAAATGTCTGTTAGAATTCACTTGTAAATTCATCTGGTTCTAATGATTTTTTTCTGATTGAGCTCATTGATGGTTTGTTTAATTTCTTTTTTCTAAGGTAGAGTCATTTCAATATTCTATTTCCTCTTCTAATAATCTGGAAAGTTTATATTTTCATACATTTCACTTAGATTGTCAGTTTTAGTGGTGTATTATCGAGCAAAATAATTTCTAATACTTAACATAATTTTTCTTCATTGGAGGTATATTTACCCTTTTCATTTTTGATACTAGTTATATTTTTCTTTTATTTTTTTTTGTCAAATTAACCTAAGGCTTATCTATTCTATTGTTTTTTCCTACAAAATCAATTCCTAGTTTTATTTATTAGTTCAATTTTTAATACTTTCAATTCTATTAATCTCTCTTTCAATTTTTAGGATTTCCATTTTAGTGCTTGATAGATATTGATTTTAATTTGTTCTTTTTCTAGTTTTTTAACTTGCACACCCAATTTATTGATTGACCCTTTTTCTCTCCTTTATGACATATGTAGAGATATAAATTTTCCCCTATGTCTTATTCTTTCTATGTAGAATCTCCATACTAATAATAAAGTGGGGTTTTTTTGGGGGGGGTGGAAGGCAGGGCAATTGGGGTTAAGTGACTTCAACAAGGTCACATGGCTGGTAAGTGTTAAATGTCTGAGGCCGATTTGAATTCAGGTCCTCCTGACTCCAGAGCAGGTGCTCTATTCATTGCTCCACTTACCTGCCCCTTAATAATAGAGTTTTGAAAGGCACATATAACATCTTCCCATATAGAAAGGTAAATAGGTTAATCTTATTGAATCCCCTGGGACTTTTTTTTCGTGTTAACATTTTTATGTCTCCCTTGAGTCTTGTATTTGAAAACTGAAATTTCTATTCCATTTCTGGTCTTTTTATCAGGAATGCTTGAAGTCTTCTATTTCATTAAATATCTATTTTCTCCTGGAAAGATTATACTCAGTTTTTTTGCATAGATTATTTTCGATTGTTAGACTAGTTCCTTTGTTTTCCAGAATATTATATTCTAAGACCTCCATTCCTTTAACACCAAAGTGGCTAAATTTTGTGTGGCCCTGACTGTGGCTCTATAGTGTAATATATAATAGTTTCCTTCTGGCTGCTTAATGTATTTTCTCTTTGACCTGTGCACAAGCTCTGGAATTTGTCTATAAGATTCCTGGGAATTTTTATTTTGGGCTATAAAAGTGAGTGGTGATCAGTGAAGTCTTTCAGTTTCTATTTTGCTATAGGTAAAACAGATATAGGAATTTTAGGATATTGGGGCATTTTTCATTGATATTGCTCCTCAGGCCCCTTCCTCCTTTGGGACTGGAAACAATACTATTCCTCAGGTCCCAAATCTCTTAGAGCCAGAAGTAAAGCTGTCCCTCAGTGCTTTTACTCCCTCTTGACTGGAAGTGCTCCTCTCAGCTCTTGAACTACGAGCCAGAAGTAGGCAATAGGGTTAAAAAGCAACATCTGTTCCTGCATTCAGTGCTAGCACAGTGGTATCCTGTAATATTACTGACAAGCTGCCAGGTCCCCTTACTGTCTCTGGCTTGAGAGATCTTGAAGCTGCTTCTGCTTCTGTCACCACTAGCTATTCCCACCACTGGTGTTTCATTGACATGAGCTCCAGGCAAGCCTCTGCCCCATATCATAGATCTCTCTTTTGATCCATCCCCCAAAACTCCTTTCTTATAATCAACTAGTTTTGGGTGTAGTTGTTGACTCTACCTTTTGGGCAGACTTCTACCTCAGTGGTATAAGACTTAAACTCTAGACCTTTTCCCACCAGACCACAATTAAGATCTGAGAAGAATAATTCATGAAGTTTGAGCAGAAATTGATATAGCTACAGTGATTGTCTGGAGCAATAATTCTGTTGACAGAAATAGGGATTTTGGAGGTGATTTGTATAGGCATGATGCTAGATGGGTAGAGGATTATAATATTCTTTCCTGTAAGGAGATTTGGCTATTAATTGTGAAACATAGGGTGGATTAGAAAATTATTGAAGGTGAGTCAATAGATATATTAGTAAAGTTGCATTAAAATGTCTGGGACCAGGGAAATAAGGAGACTCCTAGGGTACCAAATTTTAGGACATCCATTAAATTCTATACCCCACATGTTATTTTTCCACTAAATTTTGGTTGCTTGGAGCCACCTAAATCTTTGTATATAGCTTTGAGGGATTAATGGAATGAGTCCCTTTAGGATTAGGGCTGAAATTTCCCTGAACCTTGAGCTATTCTAACTACAGGAACACAGTGGAAGTGATAAATATATGCATGAGTCACTATATCTTGGAAAGGGAAGGGATTGAATATATAAAGGACTGATAAATACTGATTGTGACTTTTTTTATTATATCAGAGTATCCTCCATGGTTTTGTTAGGATATCACAGTTTCTGTTAAGGGTTTAGGAATTAAGATCACTGAAGAAAGAAAAGGGAAAACTTTGGTGAGGTAGAGCTGAACAAAATGCTTCTCATACCCCAATTGACTTTCAGTGATGATGGCTAATCAGAGGTTGTGTATAGAGGGCATAAATATGAGTTCTGAGGAGTCATTACTTGTACAAGTACTTATCACAGCATCTATGCAGGTTATCATGAGTAGGGTTAAATAGAAGAACTTTGAGTTGCCCAAACCATCTCACATAGTTAATATTAAGCAGTATCAGGTCCTGGTAGAAGTCAGGATCAAAGATTTTTCCTTCATAGTAATGGAGATGAGGGAAGCTAGAGTACTTTCTTTTATAAATTCTCCTGATAGGATTAGGTTGGGGGCAAAGTCAAGATGGCAGCATAGAAGCAGGAGAACTCCATGAGCTTCCCCCATAATCACCTCAAATACCTATAAAACATGACTCTAAATAAATTTTAGAGCTCCAGAACCCACAAAACGACAGAGAAACAAGGCTCAGGCTGAAGGTAGCACAGCAGGCAAACAGGAAGCGTTCATCATAAGGCTCTGAGAGCTGAAACCAGCCCAGCCTGAAAGCATGGCTGTAGCCCCAGGGCAGCCAGGACAAGCCATGGCTGGAGCTTTCAGGAGAGCAGATCAATGGCAGCTGTGGCAGTTTCCAGAATTATCAACCCATAAGAAACAAGGACAAAGTGAAAGGTCAATGGAACTCAGATAAATTGGGGGGAAAGGAGAGGGTCTGGCCATCTACTCCCAGAGCAACAAAGCAGCAGAAAAGGCCCCTGCAACCACCTCCACATGGCTGCTTCAGAGCTCCAGGCCTGCAGATTGCAGGGGGGCTAAGCAATCATTCAGAGGCTAAGTGCTCATGCCTTAAACTGTCTGGATCAGGATCATAGTCTTGGGTGGTGGTGTGACCAGTGAGCCAAAGCTGGTGGGGGTTGCAGAGACAGCAACCTCCCAATAGCTCCAGCAGCTGCAAAAACTCCAGCAATTAGGGACAAAGCTCTCCTCTCTGAAAGCAGACTTCTACCAAGCCCCAAAATCAAATAATTGACTGGCAACATGAGCAGACAAAAGAAGCAAAGCAAGCTCAGGCATCCAACTTTAGATTCCTTTTTTGGGGACAAAAAGGATCAAAGCATGGAATGGGAGGAAGACCACACAGTCGGAACTCCTGCACCAAAAGCTTCCAAGAGAAATGTAAACTGGTTACAGACTACAGAGGAGCTTAAGAAGGATTTTGAAAACCAAATAAGAGAAGTGGAGGAAAAATTGGGAAGAGAAATGAGAATGATGCAAGAAAATCATGAAAAGAGAGTCAACAACCTGACTGAAGAAAATAACACCTTAAAAAATAGATTAACTCAAATGGCAAAAAGGCTCAAAAAGCCAATGAGGAGAAGAATGTCTGAAAAAGTTGAATTTGTCAGATGGAAAAAGAATCTCAAAACTCACTGAAGAGAACAACTCTTTCAGAATTAGATTGGAGCAAATGGAAGAAAATGACTTTATGAGAAAT
>CM053580.1:155150595-155156384 GCA_028627135.1 Pseudochirops cupreus
AAGATCCATACCAAAGTTATGCTTTCTTCCAGTAGTAATGTAATTTGTAAGAGTTGGGAATGTAAGGAAAGCTGAGCACCACAGAATTGATGTGTTCAAATTTTGGTGCTGGAGAAAACTTTTTTTGAGACCCTTGGACAACAAGGAGGCCAAATAAGTTAATACTTAAAGAAATTAATTCAGGCTATTCACTGGAAGGTCAAATATTGAAGATAAAGTTTAAATAGTTTGGCCGCATGAGAAAATGGGACTCATTGGAAAGCCTCTGAAGTTGGGAAAGATTGAAGGCAAAAGGAAAAGAGGACATCAGAGGTTGAGATGGATATATAGTGTCATGGAAGCAATGAACATGGGCTTGGACAGATTTCAAGAGATAGTGGAGGATAGTAGAATCTAATATGCTATGGTCCATGGGGTCAGGGCTGAACAACAACAACAACAATATTCCCTTGGGCAGCTTAAGCCACCATGACAGAAGGCCTAGATCTGATAGTGAGTGACTTATATGAGAAGTAAGGAATGAGAGGTGAACTCAGAAAATTTAGGGTCTAGCATGCTAAAAGTATATAATGAGGAAATTTGAGGAAAACAATGGTTGGGAAAAATCCAAATAATTCCAGATATTGACATTTGCTCTGACATAGACTTAAAAGGAATTTCAGACTTATTTGACTCTTCTAATTCTGAAGAATCTTTTTTCTCCACCTAGGTGTTTTCATGACTCCCATTTACCAAGTCACTCACAAGTCTGTCTTTTTCAAGTGGGGTCAAGAAGAGGGCAAGTAGTCTTGGAAGACCTAAAGAACAATTTCCAAATGTCTTTCTCCTAGGTTCTTAAAATCCTTTGTTTTTATTTTCTTAGAGCTCCTTTCCACAAGAACAGGTAGCATAAAGACTTTGAAAGACACCCAGGCATGACCATACTAAAAGAGGCTATTGTAAATTAGGCTTCATGAAGTCATTTATGTAAGGTCATACCAATATCCTTTAGCCAGTACTACACATTATGAATTGAGTGGTACAAGATGGTTTCTCTAAAATGATGGATATGGAATAGAAGGCTTCCATTGTTAAGTTTAAGCAATGCATTCAAGATCGTGCCTTCCTGGGACCTAAAGGTAATAGTGAGCTTTATTAATAGGCTGTGTGTTTCCTGGAGGCCTCCAGTCCTCACCTAAATGCTTTGTCTCTTCTGATAGTACAATGGACTATCCAGGAGGACCTAATTCTTGAGGAATGTTTTTTTTTCCTAGTTCACTGATGCTTTAACCTATTAGGAGAAAGGTATATACGACTAGACTTCAGGATCTATTAATCCCAAAATGCAGGATGCCTTGAGGATTGGGAGTCTTGCAAGTCATCACAATGGGTCAGACTATGAATTATGTGGCTGGATTGTGAGAGAACCTTGAAGGACAGGGCAGAAAGAATTTTTATTTATACTGATTCTTTGGTTGTAGCTAGGTGTTGGACTTTGTGGTCAAAGACATGGAGAAAATAGAAGTATACAATCAAAGATTTCCCAGTTTTGAGGTTGTGTCTAATATAGGAATTTTTCTGATGTCTCCTACTCTATGTAGTTGTTTAAAAGCCTTCTGCTGAACTGAATCAGTTCATGTACAGGTTGATGCTCTCATGAGAAGAGTAAGTATATGTGACTAGATGTATCAACAAGCTGAAGAGGTACCATGATCCTCTGTTGTGGTGGTCAGTAGTGCTATCTCATGGGTAGGGGCAACCTCAGGGGGAGTGTTTTCCACCTCAGAAGTTTCTTGAATCCAACTTGAAGGAAGATTTACATGATCATGATGAGCGTAGTTCCTTTGAAATCAACCATACCCAGCCCTTTCTTATTCTATCTTCCAGGTGAAGTCATGTGGGCCTTGAGTTTCTGCTCTCTCAAAAGAATATATAAATCTTTGGAAAATGATCCATATCCCTTAATTGTTAGATTTCTTTTCCCTAACGATGGTCCAGAGAACTGTTTCATAGAAGGGCCTGGGTGACAAAGTTTTGCGATTGTTGGTAGGTGCATTTGCTTTTCGATGATACAGAGGAGTTTAATCATAGTGAATGCTAATTCACTTGGAAAAAAAAGAATCTTTAGCTGATTTAGTGATAAACTTTAGTCCCTGGTTGGAGTAAAGGGAAGGTTTCATCAAATCCCCAGAGAATAAGGGTGCAGCCCCTCAGAAAAGTTCTCCCTAGAGATCAATATTTAGTATCATCACCCTACTGAAGAGAGGGAAAGGTTTTTGGCTGGTGGGCTCAGAAATGCTAAGCTGTTGGTGGTATGAGTTAATCCTGGAATCAACTCAGGCACTGGTTTAGGTTGCATGCAAGAGAAAGAGAGGGAGAAAAAGATGGAAAGAAGGAAAGAGAGGAAGAAACATTTCTATAGTTTCAACTATGTGCCAAACACTATGTTGAGCACTTTAGATGTAGAATTCAGTTGATTTTCCTAATAACCTCCACCTTACAGTAGAGGAAACTGACACAAACAGAAGTTAATTGACTTGACTAGGGTCAAATAGGTTATTGTAATGGTTGCTATGGAGTAAAAAAGAAGTAGTGTTTTATTTGAGTTCAAAAACATATACTTTTATCTTGTTATCAATAAAGTTGTTTTTATTGCCTTTTACAGTCCACCAGCATCTCATCGTATTCTAGTTCCTGAGCTTGAATCACTGAACTTGTTTGGCTTAGTCCTGTCCCATTTGACATACAAATTGGCATACAAATCCTGACAAAATGAATTATTCCCAGCAAATATTACTTTTTTCTACAAGCAAAGTGTTAGGTAGAAAATGTAGATGGAAAAGTAAGCTAAAATTTTGCTCCCTTTTGTGATAAAACTGTTAGAAGAGCATGAACTTTAAACCTCAGTGAAATCCACTTTCCACTGGGTAAGATTATGGTTTATTTAAATTGACTAGATTTTCTTTAATGGAAATTCACTTTTATTATGATGTGCTTTTAACCATGTAAGGAGCCAAGGTCAAGGGATTAAGTGTAGCAAACACAATTGTAGCAAGCTATGTTTTTCTTATAAGGTCATTTTAAAAATGTACCACTCAACAGAGCTCTGAAAACTGACATTTACAGACACACACACGTATAATGTATTTATGTATACACACATATATATACATTATATACACATATATACATATATTTATTTCTATATATTTTTATATTTGTGTGTACACAAAATTTTATATATCTTTATTTCTCTCCAGATAGATGTATAACACAGCCAGCTAAATACTTTGACCATAGAATGAAAAGATAAGATTCATTGAAAAAGATCCTGATGTTGGGAGGAAAGATTGAAAACAAAAGGCAAAAGGACACAAAAGAGGATGAGAGGAATAAATAGTATCTTAGAAACAACAAACATGAAGTAGGACAGATTTTGAGATGTACTAGAGAGGATAGAAGGTCTTGCTGTGCTATGATCCAACATCAGGATCTTTTTCAATGTACAGAGGACATTTAGTATAGCACATCAAGCATTAACCAATGCCTGATGAAGTGCAGAAGTCTCTGGAATAGAAAAGATGGACCATCAATATGATCCAGAATATTCCCAGTTGATAAATGGCCAAAGGATATGAGTAGGCAGCTTTCAGATGAAGAAATTAAAGGTATCTATAGTCATATAAAAAAAAGTATTCTAAATTACTACTGGTTACAGAAATGGAAATTAAAACAACTCTGAGGTACTACCTCACATGTATCAGATCATCTAATATGACACAAAAAGAAAATGATAAATATTGGAGAAGATATGAGAAAATTGGAACATTAATATTTTGTTGGTGGAGTTGTGAGAACATTCTGGAGAACAATTTGGAACTATGTCTAAAGGGCTTTAAAACTGTGCATACCTTTTTACCCAGCAATACCACTACTGCCCATATCCCAAAGAGATTAAAAAAAAGAGAAAAGGACTCATGTATATAAAAAAAAAATTATAGCAGCTCTTTTAGAGGTGGCAAAGAATTGGAAATTGAAAGTCCATCAATTGGAGAATGACTGAATATTGTACACAGTAACAAAGTTACAGTAGCAAAGAACTGGAAATTGAAAGGTCATCAATTGAGGAATGGCTGAACATTGTACACAGTAACAGCAACATTGTGTGATGATCAATTGTGATAGACTTGGCTTTTTTCAGGAATATAATGATCTAAGACAGAGGTGGAGAACCTGTGGCCTGTGGCCATTTAAGTGCTCAAGTGTGGCCTTATGACTGAATGCAAACTTCACAGAACAAATCCCCTTGATAAAAGGATTTTTTATTTTGCTTTTTGGAAGGGAGAATTAGGGCAACTGGTGTCAAGTGACTTGCCCAAGGTCACATGGCTAGTAAGTGTTAAGAGTCTAGGGCCAGATTTGAACCTAAGTCCTCCTGACTCCAGGGCTAGTGCTCTATTCATTGTACCACCTGGCCATCCCAAAGGATTTGTTCTGTAACACTTGGACTGAGTCAAAAGGTTGCATCCAAGGGCCTAGATGGCCACAGGTGGCCTCAAGGTCTCTACCCCTGATCTAAGACAATTCCAAAAGATTCATGATAGAAAATGCTATCCACATCCAGAGAAATAACTATGGAATCTGAATGCAGATAGAAGCATACTATTTTTTTCCTCTCTCTCTTTTTCTTTCTTGTGTATTTTTTTTCCTTTTGTTCTGATTCTTCTTTCACAATATGATAATATGGAATCATGCTTAATATAATTGTACATGTACAACCTATATCAGATTGTTTGCCTTCTTGGGGAAGGGAAAGAGAAAAGGGGGAGAGGAGAGTGAAAGGAGACAGGGAGAAAAATATGCAACTTAAAATTTCATAAAAGTGAACGTTGAAAACTAAAAAAAAAGATTTCACAGAATAATTCAAAAATGAAATGAAAAGTATAAAAGAACAAGGAAGAAGACAACAAATGTCAGGATTAAAGTATGTATAGTGAAAATTATTTTCAGATTAGAAAATTTGAATTTATAATGGCAAACCTCTCCAAAGAGTCAAAAGAGAGAACAAAAGACTTGGAATAAAGACATACTGAAATCAAAGACAATCTAGAAGAAGAGAAGCAAAGGACAATAACTTTTAAAAAATCATTTCAACAGAAGCAACAGGTATTTATCTCAAAGAATATAGCAATAGAAACAATTTAGGGAAAACTGACTTTCAAAAAGTATGTGAGAAACTAAAAACATAAAGATGTCAATGTAGGAAATAATTTAAGATATTTGACTTCACATAGAATTATCTTTGAATGATAAAAACCTTTGAATAGAAAATGAGGAAATTAAAAGAAGAGAAATAAATTGGAAACAAACAAGCAAAAAACAAAAAAACAAAAAGCCCTATAGAACTGATAAAACTAAAACCTGGTTCATTGAAAAGACAGGGTGTAATTAAGCTAATTGTAAATTTGAATTAAGCTAAATTGTTTAAAAAGATGTGGGCAGAAAATCAAGTCAACAACATAAAAAATGAAAAAGATACAATTAGAACAAAACGAGAAGAAGTTTGAAAATATATCAGATTCTACTATGCACACTTATAAGCCAAGTAACTAAGAACATAAAAGAAAAATACATAAAAACCTCACCAGATATTATCTCAAATTAGCCGGTTTCAGAAAAGGAAATACAAGTAACTGTAAGGAAACTGTCAAAGAAAAACAGTTCCTTTAGATGTGTTCACAAGAAAGTTCTATAAAACTTTTAAAGAACAATGAATACGAATGCTATACTAATGAATACAGCATGCTATT
>CM053580.1:155156884-155175614 GCA_028627135.1 Pseudochirops cupreus
ATAGGAGGGTATATATGCATATGAATACATAAGTGAGTGTGTGTATATATGTGCACATAGACAGAGGGCACAGGATCAATTGACTAGGAAGGGATGATATTTTAAAAGGTGAAATTGAGAGGTGGGAGAGGAATAGAATGAGAGGAGACAGGGAGAGACAGAATGGGGTTAATCATCTCATATAGAAGAGGCAAGGAATAACTGTTACAATGGAGGGGAAGAACAGGGAGGCAAAAGAGAATGGATCAACCTTACTGTCATTGAATTTGACTTAGGAAAGGAATGACAAACACTCTAAACTAGCTGTCTTGCCCTACAGAAGAGTAGGGGGGAAGGGGGTGAGAGAGGGGATGATGTAGGGGAATGCAGGTTGGGACAGATGGTTGTTAGAAGCACACACTTCTGTAAAGGGACAGGGACCAAGTAGAGAATAGAACAAGTGGGGGGTGGGATATGAAGGAGGGAAATATAGTCAGTCTTTCACAATATGTCCATTGTGGAGGTGTTCTACATAACTACACATGTACAGCCTGTATTGAATTGCTTGTCTTTCCAGTGGGGGTGGGTGACAAGGAAGGAAGGGAAAGAATCTAGAATTTAAAGTTCTAAAATCAAATATTTATATATGTATATATATATGTATATCTGTATATGTATATATTTATGTATATGTATATATTATTATTTTTTTTACAAGCAACTGGGTAATAAGATATACAGGCACTAGAGTAGGGAGATCCATCTTGCCCTACCAGAAAGTCAGAGCAGCGATGGGGGAGGATATAGGAGAGAGCAGATTGGAGGAGGAGATATACAGTGGAATCTCTGTTTTGGGGTAGTGGGTAGGGGAAAGGCGGCGAGAAAATTTGTAAGTCAAAATCTCATGGAAATGAATGATATAAATTAAAATAAACAAAAGTTAATTTAAAAATGTGAAAAGAAGTGGGGTGGCTAGATGGTTCAGTGAATAGAGTACTGGCCCTGGAGTCAGTAGGACCTGAGTTTAATTCCTGCCTCAGACACTTAACACTTCCTAGCTCTGTGACCTTGGGCAACTCCCTTAACCCCAATCACCCTGCCTTCCCCCTGAAGAAAGACAAAAAAAATGTGAAAAAAGATTAATACCTCTTCCCACATACAACCATAAACTATAAATACATTATATATGTATATATGCATGTGCATGTATGCATGAGATCATACTCTAGGAAAGTATCATTCTAGATATATAGATGATAGATAAAGATTTTATTTGTGATTTTTCATATGACAGACCTTCAAGTAGGTTAAAATAGCTATCATATCACTGCCCCTTACCTCACTCCAAGTCTTCTCTTCTCCAGGCTAAAAATATTCCAACTTTCTTCAACTGAACCTTTTATGAAGGAATGTGCTGAAGCCAGATCAGATCAGCTCTCAAGAGCTGAGTATTAAATTTTCAGTGTTAACATTTATACCTTGAAAATTAGTAAATACTACCAATAAAGACTTGATTTATTATATTTGATTGTCTAGTCTTAAGAAAGTAATAAAAAGAATATTAATTATTAATAATATTCATAAATTCAGATTAAGCTTAAAAGTATGTTGTGTACACTTAGGGGGAGGAGACAAAGGTAGAGGCAGTTGTTAACCATTTACCAGTATACCACTGCTTATAAAGTATGATCTGCAGACCCTTCCATAATTTGGTTGCCTTCATCTGTGTTATCTTTCCAGTGTTTCTTTGCTCTTTTCTGAAATCCAGGGCTCAGAACTGAAAATAATGCTCCAGATGTAGTCTGACCAAGGGGTATTATTTTGGACACTCTTTCTCTCATACCCTGTTTGTGAGATCACATTAAAATTTTTGTTGACTTCATCACACTTGATTCATAATGAGCTTGCAAGTTACTAAAACTTTTAAATCTTTCACCAGGAAAAAAACAACTGATAGACATAGTCACATACACATATTACCTTATACTTGTGAAATGAATTTTTTTTAACTCCACTGTAGGAATTTACATTTGTCAGTGAAAATCATTTTATCTTTATATTTGGTACAACTTTATAGACATTGGAGTTCTTTGGTTGAGACTCTGTGAACTCTCAATCACCCAACATGTTATTTATTTCTCCTATATTTGTGTCTTTTGAAACATTGATAAGTGTGTCATCTTTACCTTTATCCATGTCACTAACAAAAATAATAAATAACAAAAAATTAATCCTAGATACTTAGGCACTCCACTAGAGACCTTACTCTAAGTTTGTAGAAACTGATTTACTAGAATTTCGGAGTTCTTCATCTGAAATATGACTTGGACAAGGAAATGGCAAACCATTGCAGTGTCTTAGCCAAGAAAAGCCTAAATGGGATCATGAGTACTTGAACATGAGTGAAAACAATTCAATACCACACACAGTTTGTGTCTCATCATCCAGCCAGTTCTGAATAGAACTGTCCTGTCTTATAGCACATTTGTCTCTACATTATTCCCAAGGATAGCATGAGAGAATTTGTCAAATCCTTTTCTCTTTAGCACCTACCTAAAAAACAAATAGAAAATGTAATTACTTCATCTAGTACTATTAAATTCTTTGTTAATTATAAAGCAAAGTTAAATGAAGCTTCATAGAACAAAGAGGCCATACTTTCCAAATACTGTGAATATTAGTAAGATAGAATATTGTTAGGACTTGATGAAGTTATAAATCAATCATGAACAAAAGTAAAAAAGAAAAAAAAGTACTCAAGCCCTCTAGAGATACATTCCAGTCATGTCTGCTACCAACAAATCTCAGTGATATCCATGAGTTCAAATTTACCATTTTGTTGGAGTCATCAAGTTATATATTGCTGTTCTATAAAGACTTAGTGCCTTTGTCTAAAGACATAAGACACAGCAGATTTTATTGCTGGTTCCTTTCTTGGATATTGCCTCTTATAAATTTCTGGTCAACTATAAGACTAGTCTTTGTCATATGTTATAGTAATTCTCTCTGATGGTTTGGCAAATATGAATAGATAATTTAGTCCATATTCATTCCCTTTCACTTTAAAACTCTTTTGATTAGATTTTCAAAATAGCAGACAGATTTTTGAACTAACTTTTGGCAAGGGGTAGAATATATCAAGCAATTCCATAATTTTAAGCCATCATCTAGGAACCCAAATTCCATTCTCAGACACCATTTCTTTAACCATATATTCACTTTTACTTTTGCCTTCCTTTTCTAAAGCTGGTACCTTCAAACAGCAGCAGTGATGAAAATTTCAAATAGGCCTCAAATGCCATAATTCTCTTACCCTAGTATTTGTAGTCCCAAGATTAGATTTTTAGCTTACTTCAGGAAAGTGAGTAGTGATCATCAAGTTTGATAAGTCTTGGAAGGCTCCCTGTCACATCTGAGATGAGAAGACAGCAGCCATTTTTTTGTGCTCATGCTAAGCTGATAGATAAATGCCATACTAATCTCAGAAAATTACCACCAACCTCGATTACATGTTGCTTCTTTCCCTGACACTTATTGAATCTTCCCTCTTTCATTGGTATACATTACAATTCCTTGGAAGATAAGCAGCTGCTTCTTTCTCAGAATAGCCAACTTTCCTCTCCATGGGAAAAGCAACCTACTCAGTCACTCTCCACTTAGCTGGTCTCTTCTAGTTCTGTTCCCTTCTCTCCAAATTTCTTCCCAGTTTTCTCTGAAACTGTCCATTTTGCCATTTCTTATGGCAGAATAATATTCCACTGTTTCCACAAACCACAATTTGTTTAGCCATTCTCCAATAAGAATGTTCCCTTAGTCACCATTTTCTGGCTACTACAAAAAGACCTGCTACAAATTTTTTGTTCATTTAGGTCCTTTAATTCTCTCTCTTTGATTTGTTTTGAGTATAACTGGGTATAGTAGTAGTAAAAGGTAAAAATATGTGGATAGTTTAGTAATTTGGGGGCAAGAGCTGATAGTCAACTCTCAACTTTTTTACATTCTTTACTATGAAGACCAGACCATTTTGTGGTCTTTTTGCCATGGTAGAAAGACATTGCAAAGTTCTCTTTGTGCATCATACTTTCCCAGGTCTTGTTATAACTGCATTGCTTTATTCACTGGAAAGTAACTATACATCCTCAAGCACTGTAATTGGCACACATGCCGTTGAGAAATTATTGTTAATATTTCAAATGGAAAGTGAAAGTGAAAATTACTTTTGAGAATTGAAAAAAAAATATACCTTCCTTAAAGAGGTGGGGGACAACAGATATCGAAAACTTAATATACTAACATGTTTGATTGGCATGTAGACTAGTTTTGCTGAATTTATATCTTCTCACTTTCTTTTTATTCTTTATACAGTAGAATAAATGACTTGATAAGTGCAGCAATTGTCAGGACATATTCATAAATAATAGTAATGTAAAAACAAAATATATCATTTTTTAAAATAATTTATTTTTATTTTTTTGCTTTTTTGGAGGGCAATTGGGGTCAAGTGACTTGCCCAAGGTCACACAGCTGGTTTTTGTGTTAAGTGTCTGAGGCCGCATTTGAACTCAGGTCCTCCTGATTCCAGAGCCAGTGCTCTATTCACTGCGCCACCTAGCCACCCCAAAATATATCATTTTTTAAAGAGAGAAGTTGATGTTTCAGGAAGTTTCTGAATAACCTGAAAGGAGGATGTACTGAAGTCTGAAAGATAGTTTTCATGTTTTTGCCTTCAAATGAGACAGGTCCAAGACCTGGACTATAACTGTGGGAAATCAGAGAAAGAAACAAACTTGAACACTACACAACCTGGTGATTATGGAAGGAAAAAGGAAAGAGAAGAATAAAACAGCACTTGGGTTACAACCTGTGGTCTGGTCCATATTTCCAACAGAAACAGAGAAATGGAAAGGAATAAGTATTTAAGGAAGAATGCCTAGAAGTATTACATTTCTAAAACTTCATACAGAAAGATGTTTGCATGTAGCTGTTCTATAGATGGCAGGGAATCCAACCTCTAGCTAGATTCAAAGTTCACAAACTTTTCCCACTGCAACCATAAATTAGATGCAATGAAGATGTAGGTACTGTAAGTCGTCCCAAGTCATTTGCTGCTTCCCATACTCACTTTCCGCTCTGCTTTCCATGGGATGCCAAAAGAAAAAAAAACTCAATAAAGTTGATAATGTTAGCAGCCTGTTGCATCTTCAAGATATTATTTCTGAATGAGGCTCTTCTACTGTTATCACTCCTGATATAACTAAGTGGGACTGGCCATGGGCTGACTGTCTTCCATGAAAGGACCTCCCTACCATTAAAAACAAAACAAACAAACAAACAAAAAACTTGTATTCAAGCTGCGCCTTGTGTTCGGTAAACCTGGCATAATTGGGATCAGTCCTTATGACCTCTCTATATATCTCTGATAGCTCTAATTTGGGTTCTAATCCAAGGCTAGGGACCTATGGTTTAAAGAAAGGGTAAAAGCATTTGAAAAAGTTAGAAAATAACTATTATAAACACCCTGATATTATAGATAAGGACACTGGGCCTGAGAGAAATGCAGTGACTTGATCAAGTACAATGCCAGCACTTAAACCTCAGTTTTCCTTCAGTCCAGGAGTCTTTCAGTTCACCAGACTTTCTCCCTACATATACAGAGATAACGTATCTAAAGACATTTATATTTTTTAAAGCTAGAAAAAAGCAACCCAAAGAATTAATCAATTTATTTTCAATTTATTTTATTTTTTTACGTAACAGAGGGGCATAAATGTAATTAAATTGATGAGCTCACAATATATTGGGGAATGACAACAAACAAAAGAAAGAAGAAAAGGGAAAGAGTAGAAAAGGTACGCAGAGAAGTGGCGTAGGAATATCAAATTATAAAACGAGATCAACCAGACAGGAAATGAGAAGCTATCTCTCTTGACCCCTCACCGCCATAAATGTTTGAAATTGCACTCACTGATGCTATTACTCTAATACTAGTAGACTCCTTAGTTATACTACAAAGGTATATACTCATAGACCTAAAGAAAAATTGTATTAACATACGTTAATTTCTCTCTTGAAAATATTACAAAGTAAATACTTCATTTGATACTACTGCATCTATTTATTGTGGATCGCAATTTAAAATGTCAAACACACATAAGCTTTATAAGCTGAATTGCCAAATGGTGGCTATTTTCACAGGCAGCTGTGTGCTTCTAGAATATGGTTGCCTAGAATCTCTAGGCAAAGATAGTGAAATGCCGTTTGCTCCTGCAGCTCATTTTATACATTAGAAAACTTTCTTGGCCCTGAATTCCCTTCAATAAGTGAGCAGCAGAAAAAACAGTATCGGGATATCTGGCCTGTCTGTGGTTCCTTTATAACAACAGTAGCCATTTGCAGTTATTTCAGGGTAAGGAGAATCTAGGAGTGGTTCAAGCATAGCCCTGCCTGTCCAGTTCTGTAAGAAGAGACAATTTAATTATTTTCTATTCTTTCTTTTGTGTCTCCAATATAAAATTTTATGCTACAATGAGCTTTTTTGAGGATATGGTACAGCCAATCAGATCTTGAATGAATAATGAATACAAGGAATGTGAAATCTGCCAAGGTCTTTGGTGCTTACAGGTAAGGGGAATGTTTCTCCAAGTCTGTGGAGTTTCTAGTCCTATATCAGCCAGAATGGATCGTCAGAAACAATTGGAGGCTGAACTATTTATCTTTCAAGATTATCAGTCAATATAATCTTGCTTCAGGATCCTCCTTGAAGATCTGGGTATGCTGTTTGGCTGGGAAATATTTAAATAAGTTTGTCTTTTAGGAAGGAATGAAGGAAACAATCATTTATAAAGTACTTGTGATATGTCAAACACTGCACTAAGCATTTTCTAAATATTATCACCTTTGATATTCACAACAACTAGGGGAGAATAGGTACTATTATTATCCCCATCTTACAGTTAAAGAAACCAGAGAAGATAGAGGTAAGAGTGACATAGCTAGTAAGTGTCTGAAGCATGATTTGAACTCACATCTTCCTGACTCCAGAAGCAGCACTCTATCCACTGTGCCACCTAGATGTTTTGGGGGGACAACTTGGCCTTGGCATTTAAGTCCCTCCTGAAATTTTCTTTCTCAAATTAGGCAGCCGTTTTTTGCAGGTGCCAGATAAAGCTTATAATGGTATTTATACACGCTTGCCTGCCTAGTTCAGGTACAAATAATTAACCTGAGAAGAATGTTGGAAGAAACTAATATTATTTTACAGACGTGTAGAGTGGGGGGAGGGGGGGGAAGTCTAGACAGGCTTCTTGGAAAAGTTACAAAGGCGAAAAAAAAACCTACCAAACTTTTGCATGCAAACTAAGATTATAAGTGACAACACTGTAAGACAACAACAAAATCCCTTATTAATTCTTTTTCTTTTCATTTAATGATCTAGTAGGACACTTATTAGAGGGATCATTTGTTGCTATTTGGGCCTGTCAGATGTATCATGACCCTATATGGGGTTTTCTAGGCAAAGGTACTGGAATGGTTTGCCATTTCCTTCTCCAGCTCATTTTATAGATGAGAAAATGGAGGCAGAGTTACGTGAATTGCCCGGGTCACACAGCTAGCAAGTATTGGAAGACAGATTCTAGCTCAAGAAAGTGACTCTGGTTCCAGACCTGGCACTCTCTCCACCGCCCCACCTAGCTTCCCCTCCCTTATTAATCCTCAGCATGAAAGCAGAAAGAACACTGAATAAAAAGATTTCTTTTACTTGGGAAAAGAGTCTTAGAATTTTGAGTCACGAAATGTTCACGTATCTATATATATCTATATCTAGATATCTAGATATATACACACACACATACATATGCACACATATATGTATATATGTGTGTATGTATATGTGTATATATACATACACATTCATATACATACATATATGCATACATACACACATATATATACATATATATACGTATATATATGTATGTATGTATATGCTTGGTCCACACAAAATGTCACAATGTCACATTCTTTCCAGTGCATAGTTGCACATCCAATATTCCCATCTCACTCTTTTCTATAAGTCTGTCATGCATTATACATTCTACCCAAACACATAGCTACCTATGAAAATAGTCATTTGGCTTAAAAACTTAATGTGTGTTTGACATTTTAAAATTGCAATCCACAATGAATAGATGCAGTAGTATCCAACGAGGTATTTATTTTGAATTTTTTCAAGAGAGAAATTAATATATGCTAATTCAATTTTTCTTTAAGTCTAGCAGTATATTCCTATGTAACATCACTAATACATTGACTAGTCTTGGACTAAAAGCACCGGTGAGTGCAATTGCCAACATTAATGGTAATGGGAAGAAGGGGAGGGGTTAAGGGAAATATCTTCTCATTTCCTATCCAATTAGATTCATTTTATACTTTGACTTCACTGTGTCACTTCTCCACTGAGTATCTCTCCTTTTCTTTTCTTTTCTTTTCTTTTTTTCTTTTCTTTTCTTTTCCTTTCTTTTTTTCTTTTCTTTTTTCTTTTCTTTTCAATTGGTTTATTTACTTTTAGTTTACAACATTCAGTTCCACAGTCCCTTGAGTTTCAGATTTTCTCCCCCCTCACTCTTTCCCCCCCTCCGCATCATGGTGACATGCACTCAGATACAGGATCTACAAATATCTTCCCATTAATCATTTGTCAGGTTGTAAAGAAGGCTTGTAACTGATGGAATTATTAATGGGAAAGGGGAATCAAAACAAAACAAGAAAAAGAAACAGAGCAAGTAGTTTGTTTCAATCTGTATTCAGACTCTGTGTCTCCTTCTCTGGATGTGCATCTCCTTTTCCGTCATGAGTCTTTTGGAATCGTCTTATAACCTTACATTGCTGAGAGGATCTGGGTACCTCTTCTACTCCTCTTTTCTTCTTTCTTTTTTATGCTGTCATTCCCCATTAGCTTGCTGAACTCATCAAGGGCAGAGACTATCTTGTTTTTTTTCCTTTGCTTCTCAAGTGTTCAGCAAAGTTCCTGGCACACAGTAAGTGCTTACTAAACGTTTGACTATAGGCATTTTAAATAAATACTATCAATAATAATGATTCACACTTTAATAGTGTTTTATAGTTTACAAAAAACTTTCCTTATAACAATACTGCAAAGTCAATGAAACAGTATTATTAAAAAATCTGACTTCTGATTTCCATTGGCATGTGGTTCTTTCTAGAGAAGGAAGTCTCTCTATGGAGTCTAATAACTGCTCTGTAATTTATTTTCGTAGAAAGTTATGTGAAATGACCTGGCCAGAATTTCACATCCAGTATTGGGCCAATTCTCGTGACTATACCATGTTGCCCCTCTCATGGGAATATTGATATCTGTATTTTTTATATGAGAGGAAACTGAATTTCAAATGAGGAAGTGTCTCACCTTGTCTTTCATAGTTAGGGAACTAAGATAATCTAAAGGACTCAAATTCAGGTCTCCATGTCTCTTTCACCAACACCATGGTGTTCTACCTGGTGACCCTAAAATGGATATCCAGGACACCAAAAATACTCTTCTAAGCTGCCATTACCTGATAATGATGTTTTTGTAGTGTCTAAGACACAGTCTTCAACAGGCCCATATCCTCAGGTGATTCCCTCCAAAAGATGCTGTTTAATTTAAGAAGAGTCACAAAGCTGAAGGGCAACTAGGTGATGCAGTGGGTGATGTGTCCAGCCTGAAATCAGGAAGACTCATTTTCCTGACTTTAAATTGGGCCCCAGACACTAGCTGTGTGACCCTGTGCAAGTAACTTAACCCTTTTTGCCTCAGTTCCTCATCTGTAAAATGAACTGGAGAGGGAAATGGCAAACTATTCCACTATCTTTGCCAATAAAACCCCAAATGGAGTCATGGAGAGTTGGACATGACTGAACAACACAAAAATGATGCTGAATCATCAAAACTTTGTTTAAGTAGAACAATAAGAGATGTCTGTGATCTTACAATAAACTGGGGAAGAGCAGCATCTGGTGCTATGCTGTGCCAACAGAAACATGCTGATCTAAAACAAATGTATATTTTAACCAATTTCTCTGGTGTCTGCAATGGAAAATGAAAGAACAACTTAGAGAAAAAAAAAATCTTTCCCATTTGTCAAACACTTTTTTCTTGCATTAAAAGAAGAATTTATTGCAGTAGGTTTTTTTTCCGCTATGTTCCTACTGCCCCACCTCAAAACTTATACAAATATGTACAAAAACATGTGTCAGTTCAAATTTATGGGACTTTTGTTTTCTCCTTTATAATGTGCTTATGCATTCTTGGATATTATGATTATCTCTGTGTGGATCTTGCCCCCTGTCATTTCTGAGTTGTATATCTTCCCCACTTCTCAGCCAGTAGGTAAGTAATCATTTTTTTCCCTCTGCATGAATTGATAAACCATTGCTGGTTTTAAATTAGGAAGTAAATGGCTTCCTATGTGAATATTCTATGAGGCAACTGTCTCAAAAAATTGTCACTAATTCCATCACCAGTTATTAGAGCTAAACAAAATACATTATTCTAGAATTTTTTTCTTGTCTCCCAATAACAATGAACTTTCATCTAATTTTAAGACTGTTTTGGTTATTTGGCTATTAAATAACATTAGTGTTATTAAAAAGGCCAAGGTCTACCACTGTGTCCTGGGCCATCTCCAGTCATCTTGACCTATGTCTTGCCACTAGATTCTGATAACTCTAGAGGAGAGAGTGAGGCTCATGACTGTGCTCAGTTCTACCTCACTTAAATCCAATTCACTTGAAAATCAAGACATCACCCTCATGATGTCTTTAGTCCTCTTTGAGAACAAAGGACAGATAATAACAACAACAATAATAATCCTTGGCAGATTCAATCAAATAGTCTTCAACCCACACTCAACTCCTGGGTCCAACTTCAGCAGAAACCAAACCTCCACCATTCAAAATTACAAAGTAAAAGGGTATAGGCTGACACTTTTGAAGAAGGAACTTACTTAAGCCTAATTGTTCCCAAATGGTATTCATTGCTACTCTGAACCCATTTGGAGGTCCATGAGGACATGGTATTTGCTTTTCACTTAAGAAGAGTCAGAGCAGAGAAAGAAAGTACATTTGAGCCCAGCCTGGGTGTAAATGAAGGGCTTCTTCTTTCCTATCTGCTCTGAAATCAGCAGAAAACTATGTCTGGGGCCCTCACCCATGGAGTAGGTGGTCGATAGCTAGAAGAGTGTCAAGATCAAAGATCAGAGGCATATTTGCAACCCATACACCACAACACCAGGTACAGGTGTAGTATCTCAAAAGCGAGGAAGGTGAGAACAAGACCATATCTGTGTCTAAGCTGAGTGTTGCCAATGCTACACAGTGCAGTCTACCACAGACTTCACTGAGAGCCATCACTCCCACCAACTGTCAATGATACCTTACTAGTGAAATCCAAAGACCTTTTCTCACACCTTCTTCTCAAACTCTCTGAAGCCTGTTGATCACCATCTCTTCCTTTACACCCTCTTCTTTCTAGGTTTTAGGAACAGCACTCTCTCCTAGTTCTCCCCCTACCTATCTGACTGCTCCTCAGTCTCCTTGCTGGATCCTGATGCAGGTCATGCCCTCTAAGCACAGGTAGCCCTCAGGGTTCTGTCCTAGACCTTCTTCTCTTCTCTCTCTCCACTCCTTTCCTTTGTGATCTCATTGACTCACATGCATTAAGTTATCATCTCCATACTGATGATTCTCAAATCTACCTGTCCTGCCCCAACCTCTCTGCTCACTTCCAATCTCACATTTTCAATTGCCTTTCAGAAATCTCAACCTGGATGTCCAGACATCTTAAACCCAACATGTCCCAAATCACACTCTTTTCTTTCCCCTTAAACCTTCACCTCTACTACTTTCCCTGTTATGGAAGAGGGCTACTCCATACTCCCAGGCCTGCAGACCTGCAACCTATGTGTTGTCATGGACTCCTCATTATCTCTCATATTCACATATTGGCAAGGCCCGTCAATTTTGCCCTTGCAACACCACTTAAATATGTTGCCTTCTCTCCTCAGATACTTTGGCCAGACTGGTGCAGGCCCTTATCACCTCATGCCTAGACTACTGCAGCAGGCTTCTGGTGGGTCTGCATTCCTCAAGTCTCTCTCCACAGTGATCCATCCTCCACCAAAGTAATCATCCTAAAGCACAGGTCTGATTTATATTACCCCACGTACACACTCAATAAACTCCCATACCTTCCTATCAATTCTAGGATCAAATACAAAATCATCTGTTTGGAATTTAAATTCCTTCATGATCTAGCCCCTTCTCTACCCTTATAATCTTCTTACACTTTAGTCCCCTCCACACACTCTTTGATACAGTGTCCCTGGCTTCCTTAATGCTCAATAAACATGACACTTCATCTCTCAACTTTGGGCATTTTCTCTGGCTGTCCCCATGTCTAGAATGCTCATCCATCTCCTCTGTGCCTATTAGTGCCTGACTTCCTTCAAATCCCAATTAAAATCCTAAGCTTCATCAGAAAGCTTTTCCCAACCTATCCTAATTCTAATGTCTTTTCTCTATTATTTGCTATTTATCCTCTATGTAGCTGTTTTTATGTTTCTTTTCTTGTTCTCTCTCCCATTAGATCATAAGTTCTTTGAGGGCAAGTACTGTCTTTTGCTTCCTTTTGTATCCCCGGTGCTTAGTATAATGCCCGGCACATACCATGCACTTAATAAATGTTTATTGCTCATAGATTGTAGCACATTCATGCTTGTTCATCCCCTGCAAATCTTGTCTATGTTCTCCCACAAGTTGCATTTCCTCCTGTCATCCCTCTTCCTAACCACATGACCAACATATCTTCTCTTCCTACTTACTCTTGCTCTCTCAAAGTCACTTACTAGTTTTAGGTTGAAACCTACTTATACCTACCATGTATTTAAAGCCTTCCAAGCTTGGCAGATCCTGTCAAAGGTTTATGCTGGCATGAGACACCATGATGGGGAGATAGGGAATAAGCATTTATATAGTGCCTACTGTGTGCTAGGTACTTTTACACGTATTACCACATTGGATAGGCCTAAACTTAAGACTCAAATAGAGGAAATAATTTTAATAATAATATTTTCTATGTTTTCTGTATTGATTGCTGTCCTTCACCAACCAGGATGCTACTAATGACAATGATTACTCTATGTGCAGCATGGTTGAGAAGACCTAGCCTGTGCTAATGACCTTTTCCATATCATACACAGGAAATGTGTTTGATAATTTAGATTTTAGCTCTTGTTATTAGGAACTGTTGGTATTTGTATCTCTTATACTGGGTGTAGGCGTGAATATTTCTGTGAACTTGAGGTGAGAAATATCATTAGCTTGAAAAATTATGCAAAAAAAGAATATTTAAAACAGGGTTAGGTAAACTCACAATATCAAACACTTTTTCAAATATATAATTAAACCTCTAAAACAATTCCTTCCTTATGTTCTCATTTTCAGGAACATTTAACTAAAAGTATATTTTTCACTTATTCTCCTGTGAAATAGTTTTAAATCACTTGCTTTTCAATAAAACTTTTGATCTGTTTTCTTTTTTAAAAATAGGGAATTAATTTTTTTTCATAAACTTAAACACAAAGTTTTAAATTTGGAACAAAGGATAGAACATAACAATTCTCAAGCAAATGCTGAAGTTGGCAAAACATGCTCTTCTCTAAATGATGAAATAATAATGATGCCCTTTGGGAACTTAAGCTTTGAGATCCAAAATCTCTGAATCTGTTACTAAATTTCACTTAGAAATGGAATCTTATTTTTATTTCCAGCAAATAACTCAAGACAGGTTTAAGAACCAGAGACAAACTGCATTACAGATTTTAAATTTGGAATAATGAGCAAATCGATATTTCAAAAAATAGCAGGAACAGATCCTATAAAATGAACTGAAATCAGATAATACACTGGCCAACTTCCAACAAATAAAATACACAAATATTGAGAAAGTTAAGTAAAGTGAATTATTCAATGGTTTCTTTTTTAAAAACACCTTAAACACAGAAATATTTTAGGTCACCAAAATTTAAAACAGATGAGAGATAATTATTTTTATTTTTATAATTAAAATCATTTTTATAAAGCATACAAGTAGCCTTACTGAGGCAGTGACATAGGTGTTATGCTTGTAGACAGTAAGAGCTAGGTTCAAATTACTTCTCTGACAAGTACTAGCTTTGTGATTTTTTTAGCAAGACCCTTTCAACCTTTGTGCACCTCAAGCAACACCTTCGAACTGTCCCCTGTCATATATAGTTTGTGACCTTTATTGGTAAGGGTTCTATATGCTGAGTAATCACAGATCTCTCCAGTGTTTAATCAAGTGGCAGGGTTTGGTTTTCTATGGTTTTGGGTTTTGGTTTTGCTTATAGGCTATTACTAATCTGATTCTGTCACTTCTCACCTATTTTACCATGGATATTTTACCTCCCTGACCTTGGTTTTCTTATGTGTTAAGTAAGAGAGAGTAGAGAAAGTGAACCTTAAGGTGTCTTCTCCCTCTAAATGTATCATCATATGATAAAAACTGCTTGTCAGTGAATAAGCATTTATTAAGCACCTACTATGTGCCAGGCAATGTGCTACATGTTGAGAGTACAAAATGGTGCAAACCGCAGTTCTTGCCCTACAGGAGTTTATAATCTATAATTATACATATATAATTATTATATATTTATTAATTGTTTTTATTATTTTATTTTCTAAAATATTCATCTTTTATAAAATTATTGATATAATAAATTATATATAAATATATAGATTAATCTATACAATTACAGATATGGTGTGATATATGATAAAATATAATGTAATATAGTGTTATGTCATATCATGTATGACATGTCATCTCATGTATCACACCATATTGTATCATAGCACATAATAATCTATGTAATGATAATGTAACTATATTGATCTATGTAATCTAATCATTAATCTAATGATACAAGCTAAAATTATACAGAATAAATTATATACAATTCTATAAACATGGATGACATAAATTTTATCCTCTTATGTGATAAGACAAAATGTATATTAACAATCTTCATGATTTCAGTCAGTTAAAAAGTATTCATGAAATTCTTACTATGCGCCAGACACTGTCCTAAACTCACAAATTTAGAGGTTATATGGTTAGTTTGACACAGCAACAGCAGCAGAAGCAGCAAGAACAACAACAAGCATTCCCTACCTTCAAGGGGTGGGAAAATTCAATTTTCTACTGGGAAAGACAATATAGGAAGGGCAGTTGAAAAGGGGTGCACGGTGATGTGAAGTCAATACTTTCCTCCAGGGCATGGTGACCATGTCTAGAAAATATGTAGGTTCCAGGAAAAACTCTCTAATAGGAGAAAGAGAGAAGTGTCAAGAGGCAGCTGAGACATAGTGGCTTTAGTTTGAGGAAATATCTCTGCCCTGTGGCAATGAAATGTTCCGGCCATGCAGTAGATAGTTACATAAGAACATTAAATGATCACCTTCATATTATATTATGGAATTTTTCCAAAGTATACTGAGGACACATATATTTTAACCCAGAACTTTTAGATGGGACTAAATCAATTTTTAGCTTTGATCATTTGTCATCGTCATTGTTGTTTAGTAGTTTCAATCATGTCCAGTGTTTTGTGACCCCATTTGACATTTTCTTGGTGAAGATACAATGACAAACCATTTCCTTCTCCAACTCATTTTATAGATGAGGAACTGACACCACCCTGAAGCTTTCCAGAAAGGTCTGGACTTGTATGTTACATGAACAATTCAGAACTGAGAAAACGTAAAATGTGAATTAAAAAACCAATAACATTATTTTTCTCTTAAGATAGCTTGATAAATGATAACTTATCATTCCCTATTTTAATTATTTGTTAATGCCCACTTACAAATCTTTTGGGGGAGGAAAAAATAGCTGTTCTCTATCTGATATGTACTTTGCATCTTTGCCTCTTTCCTAGAAATGACCCTAGGAGTGACCCTGGACTTATGAACCATATTTAAGAATTGTCTAAAACCAGAGATGTCAGATTGTCAGCTGGACCCTGTGCAGCCTACAAAACACCTGAGTGAAGACAGACTCCTAGGGCAAACCAGATTAAAATGCAATTGGAAAACGTTAAGCAAAAGAAATAAAAAATACAATATAACATAGAAAACATAATACAATATGGAAAATATTAATCTGTGGTTTTCTTTGACTGCGATGCCATCAACTTTTCCCAAATATTCAGGGATATGAGCAAAGAGCCAGAGACTGTAAGAAATTCCTGATCTCTTCTTTTAGATGTCAGACTTCCCCAGGGATGAATCTCATCTACTTGAGCTCATAGCAAAACTACATTTCTAAGAAGGTGTCCACTCCTGGAAATGGGTGATAGCTGATTTAAAAAAAATGTCAGGGAGAGCAACGAGGGATTGCTGTGTCATACTAACCACATGACTTCTAAGTCAATTCAATAATTTTTTTAAGTGCTGTCTATAAGGCAAGGTCTGAAAGGTTCACTAGTAGTGAAAAAAAAATTGGTCATTGCCCCCAAGGAAAGAAAAAAATATATTTAAACATATGCACAAAGTGCTAAGATTTTTGCAAATATTATCTTATTTGATGTTTCCAATCATTCTGATGGGTAGGTACTGTAATCCCCATTTTACAATGGAAGAAACTGTGGCAAACAGAAGTTAAGTGACTTGCTTAGGCTCATATAGCTAGTTAGTATATGAAGCCAGTTCTGAGCTTGGCTTTCCCTTACTTCAGGCCCGGATCTCAATCCACAGAGCCACCTAGCTTTCTCTAGGAGCCTGTTGTACTGATTGAATACAACATGTATACAAATAGATAAATACAAAATGATTCATAAGGGAAAGGGAACTAGTAACTGGATATATAGAAAAGTCTCAGGTAGGGTATAATGACAAAGATTTGTACCACGTACCCATATTGGTATAACAAAGAGGCCTAAGACACAGTAGTCAACGTCTTTAGTAATTGCACTGTTTGATAAACCCAAAGACTTCAGCTTCTGGGATAAGAACTCACTATTTGACAAAACGGCTGGGAAAACTGGAAAATAGTAAGGCAAAAACTGGACATAGATCAATTTCTTATACCAAATACTAAAATAAAGTCAAAATGGGCTCACAAGTTACATATAAAAAGCCTAACACTATAAGCAATCTGGGAGAGCAGATTGGTACTGCCTAAGGAATAGAGTAGTGGATCAATGGAATAGATTGGGTACAAAAGACTCAGTAATCAATGATTATAGTAATATACCCATATTGGTATAGGAAAGAGGCCTAACACACAGTAGTCAATGTCTTTAGTAATATACTGTTTGATAAGCCCAAAGACCCCAGTTTCTGGGATAAGAACTCACTATTTGACAAAAACTCCTGGGAAAATTGGAATATAGTATGGCGGAAACTGGGCATAGACCATCATCTAACACCGTACACCAAAGTCAAGTCTAAACGGGTGCACAATCTTGGTGTAAAGGCTGATACTGTAAATAATCTGGGGAAGCAAGGAATAGTTTACCTGCCAGATTTATGGAGTAGGGAAGACTTTATCACCAAAGAAGAGCTGGAGAGCATTATAAAATGCAAAATGGATAATTTTGATTACATTAAGTTGAAACATTTATTAAATTGTACAAACAAAATTAAATTGTACAAACAATGCCAATGTAACCAAGATTAAGAGGGAAGTGGGAAATTGGGAAAGAATATTTACAATGAGTATCTCTGATAAAGGCCTCATTTCTAAAATATACAGGAAATAAAGTAAAATCTATAAGAATACAAGTCATTCTCCAATTGATAAATGGTCAAAGGACATGAATAGGCAATTTTCAGAGGGAGAAATTAAAGATATATATAAGCATATGTAAAAATTCTCTAAATCACTATTGATTCAAGAAATGCAAATCAAAACAACTTTGAGGTACCACATCTCACCAGTCAAATTGGCTAAGATGACAAAACAGGAAAATGACAAATGCTGGAGAGGATGTGGAAAAATTGGAACACTAATGCATTGTTGGTGGAACTGTGAACTGATACAACCATTCTGGAGAGCAATCTGGAACTATGCCCAAAGGGCTATAAATAATTGCATACCTAGTAATACCACTTCTGGGGTTGTATCCCAAAGAGATCATAGAAATGGGAGAAAGACCCATATGTACAAAAATATTTATTTCAGCTCTCTTTGTGGTGGCAAAAAATTGGAAATTAAGGGGATGCCCATCAATTGAGGAATGGCTAAACAAGTTGTGGTATGTGAATGTAGTGGAATACTATTGTGCTACAAGAAATGGGGAGGAGATGTTCTTCATATTCACCTAGAAAGGCCTATACAAACTGATGCTAAGTGAGAAGAGCAGAACCAGGAAAAATTTGTACACAATCACAGACACATCATACGTGTGACAACCAACTTTGATAAACTGGACTCTCCTCAGCAACGCACAGCTATAAGACAACTCTACAAGTCTCAGGATGGAAGGAGATCTCTACATTCAGAGAAAGATTTAGAAAGACCAGAGTTTAAATGGAGACTGAAGCAATCTACATGCTATCGTTCTTTTTCATGTTTGGTTCTCTTTCTTCTTTCCCATTGTTCACTCCATTGGTTACAACCCTTCTACACCACCAGACTATTGTACAGTGTGAAAGTATTTGCAGATCC
>CM053580.1:155176114-155196088 GCA_028627135.1 Pseudochirops cupreus
CACCATCTTGGCTCCGCCCCCCATGGAAGATCTTCAAATTCCCATTCCCATTACAGCCATCTGATTCTCCACT
Organism: Pseudochirops cupreus; assembly: GCA_028627135.1. Taxonomy (NCBI): domain Eukaryota; kingdom Metazoa; phylum Chordata; class Mammalia; order Diprotodontia; family Pseudocheiridae; genus Pseudochirops; species Pseudochirops cupreus. The sequence continues at coordinate 155,176,188 of CM053580.1, forward strand.
GACCCCTCAGAACTTCTGGACATATCCTCTACATACTCTTGATTAACTTTCTTTCATATTTGAGTTTCTTAGGAGTATAGACTATCTCCCTTTTTCTATTATATTATCTTGCTTAAATGGTAAGCCCTTAATAAGTTGTTTTCATTCATTCATGCAAAGAAATTTCCCCATCCATTTTTTGTTTAAAAAATAAAATGTACAGAAGGAAGCAAAGCTAAATAAGAGACAATGACTATAAGTGTGAGATAGTCTTGAAAAATAGTGTTAGGAATGATAAAACAAAGAAGGGGTTAAGGCTCCTAAGGAAAGGTAAGAGGAGCCAGAAGGGTCTTCTTTTAATTATGGGCTTTTAAAAAAAAGTTATATTGATAGACAAAGGAGCATAAAAGAAGAAATATGGCCTTTCCTTGAATATATAGAAGGAGTAATGATAACCAACAGAAGAGAGAAATCAGCCACTCAATTCCTACTTTGTTCCTCTTTTCTCTGAAAAGAAACCCAAACTGGAAGTGACAGAATGAAAATGGCTGAGAGAATTGATTCACACAGAAAGTGAAGAGAAGATGAGAACTGCACTTTGTGAATTAAAGCCAACTGTCTTGGATGAACTACAGATAAACAATATCCTCGGGACCTGAAAAAACTGGCAAGTAGAATTGCTATGCTATTGTTAGTGAAAAAAGAGCATTTACATGATTAGAAAAGAAAATATTATGCCAATTATTCCAATTTGAAAGAGGCAAAGAGAAAGAGAAAGAGAGAGAGAGAAAGAGAGAGAGAAAGACAGACAGACAGACAGACAGGCAGGGGGAGAGAGAAAGAGAGAGAGAGAGAGAGAGAGAGAGAGAGAGAGAGAGAGAGAGAGACGAAGAGAGGGAGAGAGGGAGAGAGGGAGAGAGCCAGAGTCTGGTACCATAGACTTGTGAGAACGATTTTGTTTCATTGGAAAATTCTAAGATAGATCATTAAATAAAATCTTTGGAAATATCTATAATGAGAATCTGTGAGTATAAGAACCATAATAGCTTCATAATCCATACTAAGTTAAACTATTTTTTAAATAGAATTACAGAACTAGCAGATTAGAGGAACACTGTAGATATAGTTTGCAAAGATTTTAGCAAAGTATTTAATAAAAAAACTCACACTATTATTGTGGAGGCTTGGAGATGATTAGCATACCTCCTAGATGTAATAATGAGTTGGGTTCCCAGATCATGGTTACTGTAACCTGTCAGGGCTTTAGGGCTAGTCCTGAGAAGTTGCCATAGCACATGGACTTCTACTTGTGTGCTTTATCTTTCTAATTACCAGTTGATATAAATTAATCAATTGGGCTTAAATAACTTTTAGAAGGTGGAATATGCGATGGCTATATAATTGGTTCAAAAAATCCCCAAAAGTCTGTGACACTCTCCAATCAGTCTATATATTCCATGGGAAAGTGGAATCAAGCTCAGAAAGCACATATAGCAAATAAATCATTATAGTTAATTCTCTCATTATACCTATTTGATCTTTTACCTTTGAATGCTGTAAAAAAACAACAACACACTTTTTCATAAATTTCCCACAAATTGGAACCAAGGCTGGGTTTCTTCATTATTTTATGAATATTCTGAATCAATTCTTGCTTTTTAACATTTTCTTTCTTGGAAATGTTTGCCATTATATTTTAGATTGTCCTTAGCCATAATTATTAAAGTTTTCTCCTTCTGTACTCCTATTTCCTTATGATGTGACCTTTTATATCAAGGTCATGTACCTATTTGGAATTTACTAGAGTAGACTGTTTGTGTTGTTCTAAATATGATTTATGCCAGGATGCTTCTCAAATATTCCAGTAACATTTTGTAGAATATTTGAGTCCTGACCTGAGTATTTGTAGTGCTTTGGTTGGTAGAATAATATACTACTATATATGATTGCTTTTGCATCTTGTGAGTGCCTGACACAAAACAGTCAGTGAAGGTTTGTTGATTTGACTTGAATTATAAACCTAATCTGTTCCACTGATAAACTTTCTATTTTTAAACCACTACCAAGAAGTTTCTGCTCAACTCCATTCCCCCTTCCACAATTTCCCTTGAGATTCATACCAGTTTTTTCCTTGAGACAATTTTCCCCCCATAATTCTATAAAGTTCAGATTCTCAACCTTTTTTTAATATCAGAGATTCCTTTGAAAGTCTGATGAAACCTAGGGATCACTTCTCAAAATAAGATTTTTAAATTCATACAATATAATATGTGAGATTACAAAGGAAACCAAATTATTGCAATATAGAAATAGGAATTTTTTTAATAATGAAAAGAATTTCATGAAACCCAGGTTAAGAACCTTAAAAAATAGAGGTAGTTTCATAAATAAGGTAGTAAATCTCTAAATTAATTTAGATAATGCTATCTTTTTTTAAAAATTAAATCAACACTGTACAACTTTGAATAAATGAAATCATACTTTTAAGCCTTCTTAAGTTCTTTAGGAAAGTATTTTACATTGTCTGTATATATTTGGAAAGTTACTTTTCTTTTATCTCTTACTATTTTGTTGGAAATGTATACAGAAAGGTTGATAATTTTAATTAATTTTTCATATATTTTACTACTTCACTAAAATTATTAAAAATTTCAATAATTTTAGTTGATTCTTTAGTTTTCTCTAGTAAATCTATCTGTTCCGAAAACTTGTTTTTTATTTTGACAGTTTATATGTTGATTGTTAATATTTTTTCTCACAATTGTATTATTTAAATTCATCTCTTTTTCTTCTAATCTTTTTTGTGTGTGCAAATATTCATCTGCTGAATATTTGTCATCTACTGAATGTATTGTGAAATCTTCTCTTAAACATTTTACATTTGTAATTTGATTTTCTTATGTTTTTAAAATTAGATAACAGTTTAATATCCATAAGTTTATATAGTTCCTAGTTTTATTTTTCAATTCAGCAGTTGTTTTATTTTAAATTTTAGCTTTCCTTTGATTTACAGATATTTTTGCTTATTTTTAGTTTACAACATTCATTTCCACAAGATTTTGAGTTAAAAATTTTCTTCCTGTATTTCTCCTACAGACCACTTCAAAACAGTGATCCTAGTGTATACTCCAGTGCCTGTATATCTTATTTCCCATTTTCATATAAAATCATAATCATAATCATAATCATAATAATTTTTTTGAACATTTGATTTTAAAATTTTTAATTTCAGATTCTTTCAATTCTTCCCTCATCACCCACCCTTACTGGGAAGACAAGCAATTCAATATAGGTTATACATGTGTAGTTATGCAAAACATTTCCATAGTGGATATATTGTGAAAGATTGACTATATTTCCCACCAATCTATCCAGTCCTCTACTTGTTCTATTTTCTGCTTTGACCCTGTCCCTTTTCAAAAGTGTATGCTTCTAACTATCCTCCCACCCCATCCCCCAATCTGCTCTCCCATCTATCATCCCACATCTTTTCCCCTTCCCCCCTATGTTCCTGTAGAGTAAGATACCCAATTTACTGTGTATGTTCTTCGCTCCTTAAGCCAAATTCAATGAGCGTAAGGTTGACCCATTCCCTTTTGCCTTCCTGTTCTTCCTCTCCATTGTAACAGTGTTCTCTTGCCTCCTTTATATGAGATAATTTACCCTATTTTGTCTCTCCCTATCTCCTCTCATTATATTACTCTCTCACCACTTAATTTTATTTTAAAAATATCATTCCTTCCTATTCAACTGATCCTATGTCTATGTATACATGTACACATATATACACAGACTCACATATGTATTTATATGCATATATGCCCTCTTATATAAACATACACACACACACACACACACACACACACATACACACATTTATATTCCCTTCAACTATCCTTATACTGAGAAAAGTTTCATAAGTTACAATTATGGTTTTTCCATGTAGGAATGTAAATAGTTCAACTTCAATGTATTCCTTATGATTTCTTTTCTCTGTTTACCCTCTCATTCTTCTCTTGCTTCCTGTATTTGAGTGTCAAATTTTCTATTCAACTCTGGGTTTTTCATCAAGAATGCTTAAAAGTCCTCTATTTCATTGAATGACCATATTTTCCCCTGAAATTTTATACTCAGTTTTGCTGGGTAGTTGATTTTTTGTTTTAATCCTAGCTCCTTTGAACTCCAGAATATCATATTCCAAGTTTTTTGACCTCTTAATGTAAAAGCTGCTAGATCTTGTGTTATACTGATTGTGTTTCCACAGTAAAATTGTTCCTTCCTGGCTACTTGTAATATTTTCTCCTTGACTAGGAACTCTGAAGTTTGGCCATGATATTCCTAAGAGTTTTCTTTTGGGGATCTTTTTCAGGAGGTGATGGGTGAATTCTTTCAATTTCTATTTTGCTCTCTGGTTCTAAAATACCTGTGCAATTTTCCTTGAGAATTTCTTGAAGGATGATTTCTAGGTTCTTTTTTCAATAATAGCTTTCAGGTAATCCAATAATTTTTAAATTATCTTTCCTGAATCTATTTTCCAGGTCAATGGTTTTTCCAATGAGATATTTCACATTGCCTTCTATTTTTACATTTGTTTGAATCTGTTTAATAGTATCTTGATTTCTCATAAAGTCATTAGGTTCCATTTGCTCCAATCTAATCCTAAAGGAATTATTCTTTTCAGTGAGCTTTTGAAAATTTTTTTTTCCAATCTGGCAAATTCAACTTTTTAAGGCATTCTTCTCCTCATTGGCTCTTTGGGCCTCTTTCACCTTTTGAGTTAGTCTATTTTTTAAGGTGTTATTTTCTTCCATCAGGTGGTTGACTATCTTTTCATGATTTTCTTGCATCATTCTCATTTCTCTTCTCAATTTTTCCTCCACTTCTCTCATTTGGTTTTCAAAATCCTTCTTGAGCTACTCCATGGCCTGTAACCAATTCATATTTTTCTTGGAAGCTTTTAATGCAGGAATTCTGACTTCATTGCCTTCCCCCATTCCATGCTTTGATCCTTTTTGTCCCCCAAAAAGGAATCTAAGGTTTGATTGCTGTGCTTGCTTTGCTTCCTCTGCTTGCTCATGTTGCCAGTCAATTACCTAACGTTTGATCTCTTTGCCACAATAGAACTCTGCTTCTAGAGAGGAGAGCTTTGTCCCAAATTGCTGGGTTTTTTTTTTTCAGATGCCAGCACTATTAGGAGGGACCCCTCTCTGCTTCCCCCACAAACTCTGGCCCACTGGCCAAACACCCTAGGACCTCCACTCAAAACCATTATTCAGATCCAAGCAGGTAAAAGCAAGAGTGATTGCCCTCTGAATGGTTGCTTGGTCACCCTACAATCCTCAGGCCAGGAGTTCTGGAAACACCCATGTGTCTGTGGCTGCACAGCTGCCCTTTCTCTGCTGCTTCTTGTTTCAGGGGCAGGGACCAGACCACACTCTTCCATTTACCCCCAGTTGCAACAGTGTTCCAAACTGACCTTTTACTTGCTCTTTGGCATTTATGGGCTGATAAGTCTGGAAACCACCACAGCTGCTGGTGATTCACTCTCCTGAACTCTGCTCTGGACACTGACGGTTGGAGCCACCATGAGGCTAAAACCACATGGCTCACAGGGGACTGCATTATGCCTCCAGCCACTGTGATGGACCCCTCCTGTTAGACTGCCAGGCTGCCTTCAGTGGGAGATTTGTTTCTCTCTGTCACTTTTGGTGTTTTGTAGCTCTAAAATTTGCTTAGAGTCATATTTTATAGGTATTTGAGGTGATTATAGGGGGAGCTCATGGAATTTTCCTGCTTCTATGCTGCCATCTTGGTTCCACCCACCCAATTTACAGAATTTTTGCTTTGTGTTTTGTGTAAGTTTTTTGATTTGTTGCTTTTAAACATTTTTAGTTGCACATTCAACTTGCTGATATTATTTTACTTTTTACATATTCAAATAAATGCATTTTCCTCTTTGGAATGTTTAGACTATATATTAAAAGACTTTATATGTTGCTTCATTGTTGTCTTTTTCACTTAAATTACACATTGCTTTTGTAATTTTTTCCCTTTACCTAAGAGTTCTTTAGGATCAAATTCTTTAGGATCCACTTAAATTTCAATCAGTTGTTCAAAGAGTCTAACTCATTGATAATTTTATCATGTTGTGCAGTAAAGATATGTCTTTCCTTTTTTTTGCATTTGATTAAGAGGTTTATATGTCCTAGGATACAATTAATTATAACAAACAAAAACATTTTGATTAATAAAAAGTTAATATGTAAATGTTCCTTTTTCTTATTCTTCACCAATCAGCAGAAATCTCCCATATTTAACTATTCACAAAATTTACCTGGATCCAACCCTTCTTCTTTTTTAGATTTTTTTTCTTTTTCCAAAAGGGGCACATTGAAGTTTACAGCTATTATATTTTATTCCTATTTCTCTCTTTATGAAAATAGAATTAACAATATTATTGAAGAAAATAACTTTTAAAATAGAGTTGGTCAAATTTTAAGAGATACAAAACCTTATGAAAAAAGTTCTTAAAAATAGAATTGGACATGTAGAAAGTAATGACTCCATTAAAGATAAAGTAAAGTTGAAAGGTTGAAAAAATTAAGAAAACATGAACTATCTCATAGAAAAACAACTGACCTGGGAAATAAATGAAAGAGAGAAAATACAAGATTGTTATACTACCTAAAAGTCATGAATAAAAAAAGAACCTAGACACTGCATTTAAGAAATTACAAAGGTAAACTACACAGATAACTTAGAACCAGGGAACAAAATAGAAATTGAAATTACCCATCAGGCACCTCCTAAAAGAAACCCCAGAAATATTATACCTCAAATCCAGAATTTCCAGTTCAAGAAGAAAATGCTACATGTAGTCAGAATGAAAGAATTAAGTACCATGGAGTCACAATCAAGATTACACAAGACTAAGAAGTAACCACTATTAAGGAATGGTAGACTTGTAATATGATATTCTAGAAGGCAAATGAGTTAGTATCACAACCAATAATAACATACCCAATGAAACTATAGGGAGAAAATGAAAGTTTAGCAAGTTACAGGATTTTCAAACAGTCCTGATTAAAACACCACAGTTGAATATCAAATTCAACACTCAAACACAAGAGTCAGGAGAAGCATAAAAAATAAAAAGTTGAGTAATCATAAGGGACTAAACAAGGTTAAACTGTTTATGTTCATATATGGGAAAAAGATTCATAAAACTCTTTAGAACTTTATCATCACCAGGGGCATTAGAGGGTGTCTACTTAGATAGAAATTACATATGATTCTTTAATGCTTGGATGATCTCACAATAAGAATGGAAAGGTAAGGAAGAGGAATGCAGTGTCAGAAAAGGGGAGGAGGACAAAGATTGGGGAAAATTATCACACATAAATGGAGGAGGACACAAAAATGCTTATATAATGAAGGTAAAATAGAGGGAAGAGTGAGTAGCACTTGAACTTCACTCTCATCTGAACTAGGTCAGCTAGTGAAGAATACACATATACACACATTTAGGTACAGATATTCATCTTACCCAACATGGAAGTAAAAGCAAAATGAGATTAAAAAAAAAGAAGGAGGATTATGAGGAAATGTAGATTAAGAGAAGCAGTGGTCAGAAGCAAAAGAGATTCTTAAGGAGAGAACAGGGTAAAAAGGAGAAGGATAAGTATAGGAGAATGAAGTGGAGGGAAATAAAAAATTAATAGTGACTGTGAATTTCAATAAGTCCTAGTTTCCTCATCTATGAAATGGTGGGGTTGGATTAGATGAATGTGTTATTCCTTTTCATTTCTAAAGTAATAAAGAAAGGTTGATTAAAACTATAATTTGTTTTCTTCAAAATACTGAAAGAAAAACATAATTATAAAAGGGATGCTTTTTAAAGCCAATCATAATTTTACATTTATATAAGAAGAGTAAGTGTTATTATTGCCTTTTTTACAGATAAGAATACTCAGAGAGAGAAAATTTAAGTGTTTTAGGGAATGTTGGAGCCAGGAGTCAAATCTATATCCTCTGATTCAAATCTGTTTTCTCATTATATAACATCAGCTTTTTTCTTTACCTAAATAAAGAATTCTACTGCTTTTTTGTTAAAAGCAGAACATTTGATAAATTCTTGACTTGACTCACTGACAATTTCAACTCTCAAAAGATATGTGAGTAGGAGAATTATTACTCTGGAATTCCTTCTGACTGATAAAAGAAATATTACTGGTGATGTAGATATGACCAGACCTTTGGGGAAAGAAAGCAACTGTCACACTGGAATTTGCAGTAGCAAAAGTAAGAAATGACAGCTACAAATGAATATTTACCTTAGATTTCAGGCAAAAAAAAGCCCTAAAAAGTTGACTAATTGATGATTGATTGAATTCAAGGTCCTATTCTAAGTGCTAAAGATAAAGAAGTGTAAAGAATCTGATGAATTAGAACAAACCAAATGATGCTATTAATAAAATGCTTAGGATATCATGTAAATAAGCATTTCTGTTAGTTATACAGGGTTTCTCCTCTACTTGTATCTTCCTGCTAGTTGGGACTTCAGTTGAGGTTGGTCAAAGTCCCAAGCACTATCAGTGAGCAATGAAGATTTCTCCTTGACAAATAATAGATAACACTGATGACATCTTTCTAACTAGCCTACATGTTTCCTGTCTCCAGTTCCTTATCACATCCAGGTTAGAAAAGTCCAGATCTTCCCTCATCTTCCTCCTCTATCTTTATGACTTGATTTTATGTGTAACTATATCCCTCCCTAACCTCTGTAAAATACTCCACATGAAGAAGGAAAGAGAATATCTTGGCCATTGGACTAAAATGTGATGAGACTTTGAATTTCCTTCTCTGTGACCGAAATCATCCTTTAACCTAGAACTTTCTTCATGATACCTTTAGGTTTTGACTTGAGTTTAAAAAAATGACCCAGAAGGTTATACACACACACACACACACACACACACACACACACACACACACATACACACACACATATAAACATATATTTAAATATACATTATATATTTAGCTGAAGTGTATATATACTTATATATTTGTATATATAATTTGAGGATTATACATAAATATATATTTAACTTGAAGTATATATGTATATATTTTTTTCTTTTTCACTTTGTGATTAAAAGTATCTACATATTTGGAGCATTATAAGTTTGTTTCTGTGGTAATTCAAATCTGTCATAATCACGCTTGTAACAGTTTTGGTGTTCTTGCATCAATACTTCAAACTGTAACCACTTCTGAAATAAAATATTTTGTTAGTTTAACAAGCTGTTATTAAATTATTTCCAAAGCTCCATAAGGGTTTGACTTTTGCAGTATCATGATTTGTAATGTAAGGACAGATAAATGCACATACTTTCATTTGCATTCTGTTGACTGCAAAAGAGTAGCTCCCTTATTATCCTCTGCCAGGTAATTGTATTCCATCAGCTGACTGAGATGTTACAAAGGTTTGCATACTTGAAGCACATATGTCAGGTTTTTAGGAAACCTAGATCACTAAGTATATGCTTTACATGCTGTCTTGAAACCATGATAGTCCATCACAAATGTTTTACAGAAAAAAAAAAACCTTATATTGCCTCATAAGGCTATTTTAAAAATTTAAGCTTATTTTCAGCCTGTTACTAGTCTTCTAACCATTAGATTTTCATGTGTACTGGAAGGCAATAGAGGTAAAGTTATTCAGTAATTTCTGTGAGAGTGTTAACAGTGTGCCAGTGAGAAAAGAGAAGAATGTCAAGTCTCAATTTTTTTCTTATGAAACTTAATTAATACATAAATATTATTTTAAAATGAAGCAATATATAAAATTAAACTTAAAATGTGTTTCCTTTAAATATAATGCTTTTAATTAGCCAACAGAAAAGTAGATGTTTTATATCATAATTACATATATCATAATTAAGTGTTGATTTTCTATAGGTCAAAGTGATTAAAATAAAATAAAAAAATCATTCTCTATGCAAAAAAAAGGTTTGTAAAAATTCTACCATATTCCACCACACATTTTATGCAAACATTTTCATTTCATTCTTGTCTTAAACAAAATCAAAATACAGGAATAAATACAGTTCTAAATGATATCTAAGACTGTGTTTGCTTGGAGTTGAACCCCAAACGGCAAACCTTTGTTCAAATAAAAGAATTTCTTTATTTTTTTTAATTTGGTTTCCACAAGATTTTGAATTACAAATTTTCTCCTTGTCTTTCCCTTACCAACCACCCCAAAATACTCCCACTGTATATCCCCTTCTCCAATCTGCCCTCTCCTATATACTCCCCCATCAACCCTCTGACTTTCTCGTAGAGCAAGATGGAGCTCCCTATCCCAGTGCCTGTATATCTTATTTCCCAGTTGGTAAGAATAATAATTATTATTATTATTATATATATATATAATTAAAAATTTGATATTAGAACTTTAAATTCTATATTCTTTCCCTTCCTCCCTTGTAACCCACCCCCACTGGAAGACAGATAATTCAATACAGGCCATACACGTGTAGTTAGGCAGAACATCTCCACAATAGACATATTGTGTAACACTGACTATGTTTCCCTCCTTTCTATCCTGCCCTCCACTTGTTCTGTTCTCTACTTGGTCCCTGTCCCTTTACAGAAGTGTGTGTTTTTAACAACCCTCCCCCCCCCAACCTGCTCTCCCCTCTATCCTCCCCCCTCTCATCCCCTTCCCCTCTACTCTCCTATAGGACAAGATAACCAATTTAGAGTGTAAGTCATTCCCTCCCTATGTCAAATTCAATGAGAGTAAGGTTGACCCATTCCCTTATTGCCTTCCTGTTCTTCCCCTCCATTGTAACAGTTATCCCTTGCTTCCTCTATATGAGATGATTAACCCCATTCTGTCTCTCCCTGTCTCCTCTCATTCTATTCCTCTCCCACCTCTTAATTACACCTTTTAAAATATCATCCCTTCCTATTCAATTGATCCTGTTCCCTCTGTCTACATACACATAAATACCCACACTCACATATGTATTCATATGCATATATACCCCATACAGGCATATGTATATGTGTACATATATATATACATTTATATTCCCTTCACGTATCCCCATACTGAGAAAAGTTTCACAAGTTACAATTCTCATTTTGCCATGTTGGCATGTAAATAGTTCAACTTTGTTAAGTTCCTTATGGTTTCTTTTCCACGTTTACCTTCTCATGCTTCTTGTGTTTGAATGTCAAATTTTCTGCTCAGTTCTGTTTTTTTCCTCCAGAATGTTGAAAGTCCTCCACCTCATTGAATGACCATATTTTTCCCTGAAACATTATACTCAATTTTGCTGGGTAGGTGATTCTTGGTTTTAATCCTAGCTCCCTTGATCTCTAGAATATCATATTCCAAGCCCTTCACTCCCTTAATGTAGAAGCTGCTAGATCCTGGGTTATCCTAATTGTGTTTCCACAGTATTCAAATTGTTTCTTCTTGGCAGCTTGTAATATTTTCTCCTTGATCTGGGAACTCTGGAATGTGACTATAACATTCCTAAGAGTTTTCTTTTTGGGACCTTTTTCAAGAGATGATTGGTGAATTCTTTCAAGTTCCATTTTACCCTATGGTTCTAAAATATCAGGGCAATTGTCATTGAGAATTTCTTAAAGGATGATTTCTAGGTTCTTTTTTTGATTATGGCTTTCAGGTTGTCCAATAATTTTTAATTGTGTCTCCTGGATCTATTTTCCAGGTCAGAGGTTTTTTCAATGAGATTTTACACATTTCCTTCTATTTTTTCCTTTGTTTGGATCTGTTTAATAGTATCTTGATTTCTGATAAAGTCATTTACTTCCACTTGCTCCACTCTAATTCTGAAGGAATTATTTTCTTCAGCAAGCTTTTGGGATTTTTTTTTCCATCTGGCAAATTTGACTTTTTAAGGAAATTTTCTCCTCATTGGCTTTTTTGGGCCTCCTTTGCCATTTGAGTTAGTCTATTTTTAAGGTGTTATTTTCTTTAGTCAGATTGTTGACTCTCTTATCATGATTTTCTTTCATCATTCTCATTTCTCTCCCCAATTTTTCCTCCACCTCTATTATTTAGTTTTCAAAATCCTTGTTAAGCTCTTCTATGAGCTATATCCAATTTGTATTTTTCTTGGAAGCTTTTGGTGCGGGAGTTTTGACTGTATTGTCTTCCTCCCATTCCTTGCTTTGGTCCTTTTTGTCCCCAAAAAAGGCATCTAAAGTTGGATTGCTGGGCTTGCTTTGCTTTCTTTGCCTGCTTATGTTTCTAGTCAATCACTTGGCTTTTGGGTTCAGTAGAACTCTGCTTTCAGAGGGGAGAACTCTGTCCCGAATTGCTGGGGTTTTCAAGGCTGCTGGAGCTATTAGACATCCAACATTTCTGCAGCCTTCACCAGCTTTGGCTCACTGAAAACACACCTCAGGACTACCACCCACGACCGTGACCCTGATCCAGGCAGCTCAAGGAAAGAGCACTTAGCCTCTGAATGATCACTTGCTCCCCCTGCAATCTGCAGCCTAGGAGCTTCTGAAGCAGCCATGTGGAGGTGGCTGCAGGGCCACAGCTTCAGACTTCTTCTAGCTTTGGAGGCAGGGGCCCAACCCTGTCCCCCAAATTTAGCCAAGTTCCACTGACCTTTTCCCTTTGTACTTGGCTCTTATGGGTTGGTAATTCTGGAAATTGCCACAGCTGCTGATGATCCATTTCTCCTGAATGCTCCAGCCACAGCTTCTTCTGGACACCCTGGGACTGAAATCTCATGGGGCTAGGCTCTGTTCCCAGCGTACTGCTCTGGTGATTGCCCACCAGGCTGCCTTCAGTGGCATCTTTGTTACTCTCTCATTTTTGTGGATTCTGGGGCTCTAAAATTTGTTTAGAGTCATATTTTATCAGTACTTGAGGTGGTTATTGGTGGCGCTCATAGAGTTCTCCTCTTTCTATGCCGTCATCTTGACTCTGCCCCAAATAAAAGAATTTCAGCATTGAAATTAAGTGTATGCATGATTGTTATATTATGCTAAATATGTAATTTGTATCTTATTTATCTAAAATATTAATCATTTTATTCACACATTTGCATGATAAAGAAATTTTATATGAAGTCGTGCAGATAATAGTAAACATGGGAGGGCTTGCTTGCTTATTCCTTCTAATTTTCATGGAATAACCTTCATAAAATACTCATAATTATTTTTTAACTAAAGCATTATAATTTTTATTTAGTTGTCACAAAGTTAGTATAAAGTCTTATATTTTGTAATTATATAATGGAAATTTTAATTAGTTGGTTTTGGGGGTAAAAGTTGACATTATAGTTATTGTTATCACTAAAAGATAAATCTCAAAAAACATTGAATAGTATATTCCATTATTCTAGTAATTCACCACACATTTTTGCTGCTGAAATTGGTTCTTAGAACAAAAAATTGTTGGAAACCACTGCAATACACAGTTAGACAGGACAAGATGGACCTGAGCCATTCTTTTTCCCTTTTTTGCATACTTGGACTCAGCATTCTGTACCTTAAAAATCTCTCCAAGGCAGTAAGACAGTAACCAAGGTAAATGTGAGTGAGTGAGGATGCTGGGGAAAAATAAATAAATACCCTATGTTTAAGAAACTTACCTCTTTGAGGAAATGAGGCATATGCATACAATATTGTGAGACATCATATGCTAACTACCATATTAGTACTATGGATTCATGAAGCAGATGTTCAGATATGTGAGAAATTGTACTAGACTAGAGAAACCTTTTAAACTGAATAGGATTTTTATAAGTAGGGAGAAGGGGAGAGATATTCTGGTGAGGGGAAAGGCTTAAAGGTAGAAAGGTCTATGATACATATACACATACACATACACATACATGTACATATACCTATACACATAGACATATATGTGCATACACATACACATACACAGACATATATACACATACACATCTTTATATATTTAGGAGAAATGAAACCATTAAGCTATAGTAAAGTTATATTGTAGTAGACTAATGGGCAATACAGAAAAGCAGGGGCAAATTTAATGAGCCTTGAATGCCAGATTAAGATTGAAAGATTGAAATGAAATAGTCCTCGGTAATATGAAAGAGTTAAATCAACTTAGAAAAGTCCCTGGCCTATTTCAGCAGAGAAGTGTTGTTTACACTCTGATAGAACTGGGCTTATTAACAAAGAGATAATAAATATTTCATTAAAAGAAGTTGAAGCCATTCAAGGCTATAGCCTCAATTTAATAACAAGTTGGATTAATCGGCTAGTTCTTAAAAGAAGTTTCATAATAGGGGGAGCCTTTGAACTTGATGGAGGAGTTAACAGTAATTATTGTCTATAAGAACAGAGATCCCTTTGAAATAATAAGGCATTAAAATAAGGTGTAAAAGCTGTTGAGTGGCTTCCATTTGTATGGCAAAACAGCTTCAGGCAAAATATGTGCCTACCCTAGGAGAGGTGTATAGAAAAGCTCTGTTTGCTCACCTGGCTCCTGCCTCTCAAAGCATTTTTTTAAATTTCTGTTGTGGGTGTGGCCAGCATTGAACAAATGGAGAAATATTTGAATGGGAAAACTTATTATTAACAACATTATACTAGTTTGAGGAGTTTGTTGGGGGGGGGGGTTAGGGTATGGGTGATTGTTAATGAAATAATAGTGTATTTTAAAATTTATTCTCATAATTCTCTATAAAATTATAGGATATGTTGTACAAATAAAACAGGATTGCATTGATTTCATATTTATTTTCATGGTATTTTTTTGTTACCGAAAGAAAATGTACTTTCATAAAAAATGTTTGACGACATTTATAACATGATAATTAGTATGTTAAAGAGATTAATTTATCATGGTTATATTTTAAAGTTTTTGAGGAACAGGAAGCTTATTGTTCTTCAATATTTTCCCATTTGGTTCCTTGGTGGAATGGTTTTGACTGTCAGTGTGTAGAGGATAGAGAAGAGAATTCCAAGTTGTTACTGACTTATTGATAACATTCACAGCCAGAAAATTTCTTTCTCTAGGGGGTTAAGGCAAACAGAGGTTAAGTGACTTGTCCAGGATCACACAGCTAGCAAGTATCTGAGGCTAAATTTGGGCTCAAGTCTTCCTGACTCCAGGCCCAGTATTATATTCATTGAGACTCATGGATGCATGGAAAAAAATGTACTTCTTAGGCATATGGGTAAGTAAAGAGTTTACAATGAAACAAGTAATATAGAACAACATGGGGTATAAAATACATAATATTGATAACATGAAATTAAGAGCTTAAAAAAAGCTTTTATACAAACAAAACTAATGCTATCAAAATTAGAAGCAAAACAGATGATGGGGGGAAGGGAAATGGCAGCAAGTTTCTCTAATAAAGATCTCATGTCTCAATCATATAGGGAACTGATCCAAATAAGAGCTATTCTCCAGTTGGTAAATGGTTAATGGAGAATGGCTATGAAAAGGCAGTTTTCAGAAAAAAGAAATGAAAGCTATCAATAATAACATGAGAAAGTGCTCTAAATCACTATTGATTAAAGAAATGCAAATTAAAACATCTCTGAGATACCTCCTCAAACCTGTTAGATTAGTTAATATGACAGAAAAAAGAAAACAACAAATGCTACAGGGGATGCAGAAAAATTGGGACCCTAATGCATTGTTGATGGAGTTGTGAACTAGTCTAATCACTCAGAGAACAATTTGGAACTATGGTCAAAGACCTATGAAACTGTGCATGCCTTTTGACTCAGCAATACCACTACTAGGTCTTTATCAAGAAGAGTTCAGAGAAAAGGGAAAGGGGTCTACGTATACAAAAATATTTAAAGCAGCTCTTTTTATGGTGGCAAAGTATTGGAAATCAAGGAGATGTTCATCAATTGGGGAATGTCTGGACAAGTTGTGGCATATGATTGTGATTGAATACTCTTTTCTCTAAAAAATAATGAGCAGGATACTTCAGAAAAACCTTGAAAGACTTATATGAACTTAGGAAAAGTAAAGTGAACAAAACCAGGAAAACATAATTCACTGTAACAGAAATATTGTAAGGATGATCACCTGTGAACGATAGCTACTCTCATCAAGACAATGACCCAAGACAATTCCAAAGGACCCACGAGGGAAAAATTCGATTAACTTCTGAAAGAGACCTGATGAACTCTGGATGCTGATTGAAGCATACTTTTTTTTAAAACTATTTTTATTGTTTATTTCTTTTACAACATGATTAATATAGAAATATGTGTTGCATGATTTCATATGGATAATGAATATTAAATTACTTGCCTTCTCAAGGGGTGGCAAGGGGAAGGAAGGAGAGAATTTTGGACTCCAAATTTTAAAAATGATTGTTAATTGTTTTTTACATATACTCAGTAAAAAATTAATGAAATAAGAGTCTTTAAAAAAAGCATTTGTCTATCTCTTCTTGCTGGTCTCATATAAGAATGCTGATGATTTGTATGGATTTATCGTATGTCCTGAAAATTTACTCATATTATTAATTGTTTGATTTTATTTTAGTTGACTCTTTAAGATTCTCTAAATATACCATGACTATATGCAAAAAAACAATAATTTTATTTTTGTGTCTTATTGCTACATCTAGAATTTCTAGCATTATATTAAGTGGTCATGGGGATAATGGGTATCCTTTATTTACCTCAATCTTACTGGATAGACCTCTAAAATTTCTCTAATTCATGTAATGTGACATATTAATTTTAAATAAATAATATTTATCAAATTAAGGAAAGATCTATTTTTTTCCTGTGATTTTTTTCTGTTTTTTTAAAAATAGAAATGAATTCTGGATTTTGTTAAAAGCTTTATCAGATTCTTTGAATATATACACACATATATATGTTATATTATATTATATTTACAATCTTCCTTCCTTACCAGCCATGCTCCTGATGTAAAACCAATCTGGTTATATTGTATAATATAAAAGGGAGAATCTCTGGTTCCTTTTGCCTTTCTTAGATATTTTTGGTGATATGTTTTCTTTTTTATTTAAAGATCTATCCCTAATGAAGACAGTCCATGATCTTGAACCCAAGAGTCTTGGGAATGGCAGTGCTTTAAGTCCAATATCTTTAGCCATAATCTTAAGAAGCAATACTTATAGAGATGTGACTTGGTAATTGTTCCTGCAGATGGTATAATTGTATCTATTGATAAGAAAAAGAAAGTTCTTGTCATCAAAATCGTTGACACTATCAAATGTTTAAACATCAGAAAGTGATATGATTTTATCAATGGAAATGACATTAAAGAAGAAGTAATACCTTCTGCTAAGCTAACCCCTCTACAGGAATATTTCAGAAATATAAATAGGTTCAGTTCCAGACTACCACAATAAAGTGAATATTACAATAAAGTGAGTTACACAAATTGTTTTGTTTCCCAATGCATATAGAAGTTATATTTACATTATTCTGTACCCTATTAAACATGTAATAGTATTATATCCAAAATATACATATCTTAATTAAAATATTCTATTGCTAAAAATTACTGAGTCATCAGAAAATAGTCATCTTTTTGATGATGGACAGTTCTGCTTCAGTGTTGATGCTACTGACTGATCAGTGTAGCAGTTGCTAAAGGTTGGAGTGGCTGTGGAAATTTCTTAAAATAAGACAACAATGAAATTTGTCCCATAGATTGGTTCTTCCTTTCCCTTGAGCAATTAGAGGCTTATTATTATGTAGGGTTATTATTTGGCCTAATTTCAATATTGATGTGTTTTGCGAGGCCTCAGCAGAGGGAGAGAGATAGGGGATAGCAGGTCAGTGGAGCAATCAGAAAACACACACACACATTTGTCAATTAAATTTGCTGTCTTATATGAGTGCGGTTTGTGGCACACCATAATTGATATAATAATAATAGTGAAAAGTTTGAAGTATTGCACAAATTAACAAAATAAGACACAGAAATAATGTGAGCATTAAAAAAGATATGCCTGTATTTATTTAAGGGATCTCACTTCATCCCGTCTCCTCCAACAGATTGCCATCATTAATCTTTCACTTATTTTCAGTCTTTCTCTCTCTCTCTCTCTCTTTCTCTCTCTCTCTCTCTCTCTCTCTTGCTCTCTCTCTCTCTCTTTCTCTTTCTCTCTCTCTACTAGCTTGTTTCCTACTGCCCATGCTCCTTTATACTCTTGTCACTTGACTCCTCCATTTCTGCTAACTATAGTCCTGTATTTCTCCTGCCCTTTAGAGCTAAACTCCTCAAAAAGTCCTTCTATGATAGGTGTCTCCACTTAATCTCCTTTCACTCTCCTTAAACCTTTACAATCTGACTTCCAACCTTATTGTTTCACTGAAACTGTTCTTTTCAAAGTTACTTAAATGTCTCTTACTTGACAAATCCTTTTTTTTTTCAATCTTCATTCTCCTTGACATCTCTGAAGCCTTTGGTGTTGTTGATCAGTCTCTCCTTCTTGATACGTTTTTCTCTTTCTCCAGGTTTTCAGGATAATTCTCTGTGTACTTTGCTGGAGCCTCCTCCAGATCACACCCTCTAGCCATAGATATCCCTCAGTGGTCTGTCCTTTGCCCTCTTCTCTTCTTCCTCTATACCACTTCATTTAGTGATCTCATTATCTCCCACGGATTTAATTACCATCTTTGTTTTGATGATTCTCAGCTTTACCTTTTTGGCTTCACTCTCTCTGCTGATCACCAGTCTTGAATCTCCACCTGCCTTTCAGACATCTCAAACTGGATGTCCAAACATCTCAAACAGTATGTCCAAAACAGAACTAATTCTCCTTCACCCAAATCCTTTCTCTTGTTACTTTCCCTATTACTGTAGAGGACAATAGCATCTGTCCAAACCGTCAAGCCCATGATCTAGGAGTCAGCCTAAATTCTTTACTATCTCTCATCCCCCAAGCCATTTCCAAGGCCCGTAGATTTCAGCTTTGAAATATTTCTCCAATACTACCCTCAATACTCCCTCCACTATTCTCTGATGTTGCTACCACTTGGGTGTCAAACCTTATTACTTCATACCATAATTATTGCAGTAGACTCCTGGTGGGTCTGCCTGCCTCAAATCTCTCCCCATTTCCTAAAACATAGATCCAATCACATAACTCCCTTCCCCAATCAATAAACTCCAGTGACTTCTTATTCCCTCCAGCAACTAATACAAAATGTTCTCTTTGCATTCAAAGCCTTTTATTAACTACACCTCTTCTTCCTTCCCACTCTTCTTATACCTTATTTTCTGACATGTACTCTAATCCATTGACAGGCTTCGATCTTCTCCATGAATAACTCACCTCATCTCTCAGCTCAGGAAATTCTTTCTGGCTGTCCCCCATGCCTGAAACCCTTTCCCTCCTCTCTTCTAACTATTGACTTCTGTGGCTTCCTTTGAGGACCAACTGAAATCCCACCTTCTCAAGGAAGCTTTACGCAATTCTTCTTTATTCAAGTGCTTTCTTTCTATTTATGATCTCCCATTTATCTTATACACAGTTTGCTTTGAACATGTTTGTTTGCATCTTGTCACTCCCATTAGACTATAAATTCATTATGAGCAGGGGTTGTCTTTTACCTCTATTTGTATCCACAGTACTTAACATAGTGCTTGGAACATAGCAGATACTTAATCAGTCTTTAGTGCTTGATTGATTGTTTTGCTGCTATATTCTAAAGACCCTGGAACCTTTCCAGATATATAGTTGAAACCTTCCATATGTGTTTTCCCCCCATTAGAACTGAGAGCTCTTTGGAAGCAGAGGACTATCTTCTTTTTCTATTTTTATCCCCAGGGTTTTGTACATAGAAAATGTTTAGTAAATCTTGTATTCATTCATTAATAAACTTTTTACCATGTTGTAATCTATTTGATAATATATACATGT
>CM053580.1:155196588-155259146 GCA_028627135.1 Pseudochirops cupreus
TTTGTAAATATCCATCTATTTAATCTGAACTTGTTAGTATATCAATGGGCCAAATAGCTTCTAATGATTTCTTTTATTTCCTCTTTAATCGTTTTAAGTTCTTTTACATTTTATATAAATAAGTTGTAGTTTTTTTCTTTTTAAATCCATTGACCTAACTTTAAGCTATTTAGTTTATTTTAAGGAGAAAAAGCTCCAAGTTTTATTTATCAATTAAATGGTCTTTCTGCTTCTAATTTTATCTTTTAAATTTTTTCCACAATTTCTACTTTGTTATTATGTTAAAGATTTTTTTATCTGTCATGATTATTGTTTTAAACTACATGTCTAGATCATTGACTTGCCTTCTATTTTGTTGATTAAAACAGAGATAGAAAATTTCTAATCAGAACTGTTTAACTATGTCACATAAGTTTTGATACATTAATTCATTATTAGTATTTTCTTAGATGAAATTTACTAATGGTTCTATATTTCATTCTTTGACCTACTAGTTCTTTAGAAACATATTATTTAGCCTCCAACTACTTTCAGGTTCTTTCTTTAAGGAACTGGTACTGAATACACTTTGATTGCATTAGAGTCAGTAAATTATGTGTTCAGTACTACTGTTGTTTTTTTTTTTAATTTGATGACTTCTTTATGCCCTTACACCATTATTGTAAAGCTATCATGTCATGTACAGTTAACAGCTGAGTAGAATGTAACTTCTCTTCTATTACTATTTATTAATTACAGACATCTGATATTTCTAATTTCTCTAAAGTTCTGTCACTTCTTTTTTTTTTGTTAGATTTTTTTGTTAGATTTGTTATCTTTTTGTTAGATTTATCTAGGTCTTTTATAGTTACTTTAAGGTCTTTCATTATTACAGTTTTATTACCAATTTCTTCTTGTAATTAAATTATTTTTCTTTAAGTATTTAGATACTATTATTTCTTGCATATACTTTTATTAAATAGTTATATTGACCCATCTATAGTGTGTTTTAACCTAATACAATTTCATTGTTTCATTTTTTCCCTTTGTTCTACTTACCATAGCATTATTTGAAATCATGACTGTTCCTGATGTTTTGAGTTCATCTGAAGAATAACTATTTTTGTTCCAGTCCCTCGTTTTAACTTTATGTGAATTATTGTGTTTCATATAAAGTTATATTCTTAGATTCCATTTTCTAATCCATTCACTATTTCTATTTTATATATTACACTTATATTCATCTTTATGACTGCCAGTTATACATTTCCCTCCATTCTCTGTACCTCTTCACAAATAAGAAAGCATCAATAACATAGAAGGAATTTGTATGACACTTTTAATCTTATAAATGAAACTTTTTTCCTCTCATAAAGTTTTTTTCTTTTCTGTGTATTCCACCATTGATCCCAGGTATTTACTCTTTCTTCTTTTTCTTCAGTTTTCATATTCTTCCTGTAAACTTTTGAGATCATTTGCTTATAATATAGTCTATTATCTATCTTATGCTCCTCTTCACTCACCTTCCCTGTCCCCTCCCATTTCCCCATTAAGTTTAATGTATTGTATACCAATTCTCTCTCTCTCTGTCTCTCTGTCTCTTTGTCTCTTTCTCTGTCTCTCTCTGTCTCTATGTCTATTTCTCTGTCTCTCTGTCTCTGTCTCTCTGTCTCTGTCTGTCTCTCTGTCTCTCTCTGTCTCTCTGTCTCTTTCTCTGTCTCTCTGTCTCTCTCTCTGTCTCTATGTCTATTTCTCTGTCTCTCTGTCTCTGTCTCTCTGTCTCTGTCTGTCTGTCTGTCTGTCTGTCTGTCTCTCTCTCTCTCTTTCTCTTTAATTTTCCTTCATCCTATTTCAAGGAGGGGGGGTTCATAGGACACCTGTTCTCTTCACCATCTCCTCTATGGCTATATACTCTCCATATTGTGTAGTTATGCCATACAATAGCAATTTCTATCCCCTTCTTTTTCTTTCCTCCCTAGTACAGTTCCATATCCTTTTTATTTTTGTCTTCTCTAAGACCATTAAAACAGAACATATATTTTCTGTCATTTTAACCTTTCTCTTTAACCCTTCAAAACATAAGGTAAGAAATAAGACATTTGTTTTTAATTCCTTGTTATGTAAATAATTTATCCCACACATATTCCATTTCAATTATATAAATACATGTACCTTTCTACATTTATCTTGGTACCTACAGTTATACTTGCAAATATTTGGAAATTTAGTTTCTATTAAAAGCTTCATTTTCGTTGTAGAATTATATTTCATTTTGCAAGTTAAGTTATGCTTGGTTTAAATGTTTAACTCTTGATTTTTGAATATCATACTACAAACTCTTGTGTCCTTTATAGTAGCAACTGATAAGATTTGTCCAATCTTTCTCATGGATTTTTAGTATTGGAATTGATTCCTTTTGGCTGATTGGGGTATTTTTTCCTTGACCTGGAAGTTCTGGATTTTGAAAAAGAAGTTTCTTGTGATTTTCATTATGAAATGTCTTTCTGTAGATAACTCATGGATTTTTTTTTTCTACTTTGCCTTCTCCTTTTAAGAGTTCTGGATAATTTTCACTTATAATCTTCTAAAATATGACATCCCAAATCTTTAAATTATCATTTTCACACAGTCAGATAAATCATAGATTATTTCTCTTTGATCTGTTTTTAGAGTAATTGTTATGATAGCATTTTTTTAAAAAAATTCTTCTTATTTATTTCACTTTGATATTTTTTGTTACACTCTCTTCTACCTGATCCACTCTAATTATCAGAGCATTCAGTTCTTGGGTTTTCAATCTTCTTTTCTAAGACATCAATTTTTGTTTCCTTTCCTTTATTTCCTCCCTAATTTTTCTACTCCATATCTTGTATTTAATTTTATCCAGGGACTCCTAAAATCCATGTAGTTGAGGAATTTTTCTTATCTCTGAGACTTGACTTGGCCTTATTATTTGGGTGCTATTGTCATAAGTGTTTCCCCCCAGTTATCTCTCAAACCAAGGAAATTCTTCCTTAATTTTTGGATGTGTCCTTGGTAAATTATTGGAGTTGGGGTTTATGAGCAGTTTTGCAGTTCAGCTCAAACAATTCTCAAGTCTCTATGGGGTTCTTTGCCTTGATGCTGCACTTAGGGGTTAATCTTCTGTTGGATTTCTGCCAATGAATTTTGGGTCTATTGGGGCTGATTTTTACCTAAAGTGTTTTTTTCAAAATTTGTCTGGAGACATTGTGATCTCTGGACTCTGCTTGGAATGCCCTGAGTGTCACCTCTCTGATAAGCTAGGGATGTTTTGGGGGTCTATTGAGACTGAACAGGCCCCAGACATTATTTCCATCAATGAAGTGGGTTTTTAAAATTAAATTATTTATTTTTAGTTTTCAGCAATCACTTACATAGGTTTAAAATTCTCCCCCCTTCCCCCTCCTCCCTCCTCAAGAGGGTTTGCAATCTGATATAGCCTCTACACATATATTAAACACATTTCCACATTAGTCATGTTGCACAGAGGAATTATAATGAATAGGAAAAAACATGAGAAAGAAAAAAAAAGTTTGCTTCATTCTACATTCTGACTCCTTAGTTTTTGTTCTGCATGTGACTGGCATTTTCCATCATACATTCTTTGGAATTGTTTTAGGTCCTTGCATTGCTAAGAAGGGCTAAGTCTATCAAAGTCAGTCTTCTCACACTGTGGCTGTTATTGTGTACAATGTTCTCCTGGTTCTATTCCCCTCACTCAGCACCAATTCGCATAAGTCTTTCCCAGGTTTCTCCGAAGTTTGCCTGTTTATCACTTCTTATAGCTGTAAAGCCAAGCATGAGCAGCTTTCCAGAGGACTGCTGCTATGAATAGCTTTCACGGTTCTGATTACATAGTGTAGTGAACTCTCTATTTATTCAGTAATAAACTAAGACAAAACATTCACAGAAAATCAAAATACAGCATTCACAACGTTATAACTTAACAACTTATCAATAAAATGGCCATGTAGTTTTCACCAAAGTGGTCACATAGTTTTAAACAAAGTACGTTCATTTAGTAACTCAATCATTCTTAAGGAGGCAAGCCTCCTTAATTGACGCAAAGTACAGAGTTCAAAAGCACTCCACCACTAGGTCACATGTCTTAATCTCTTCAATCAAAAAGTCTTCTCTCTTCTTAACTGGAGATTAGTTTTTGATCATCCTTAATTAGTAAGTCCTTAACTTAATCATCTAATTGTAAAGGTCAAAGTTCTCCACCCCTAGTAAATCATGATCTCATTTTGCATTAAATCCCCCCAAAAATGTCTTTTCATCTTAACTTGAGGCTGGTTCTCCACTCCCATGGTTCCCTTTCCATGGTCCCAGCTCCTGCCAGCTCCTTGTTGTCCAGCTCCTTGTCCAGTTCCTATTACATACTGAATATCACAGTGCTTGGTCCACCTCAAGTCCTTCAGTTTCTATTCCTGGGAAGACAGGGCTTAACAAAGTCATAGTAATATTCATTCACATTGCCAGCATCCTCATCAATTAACTTTCTGCCTGTGAAATAAACCTAGACCCAACAACAAGGTCTGAGGAGTCAAAAATCATCAGTATAATCCGAGGACCTCTGAAACCATCAGCAAGACCCTCTTCCAACAAGAAAATCCTCTTTCATGGCTTCTGAACCAGCAGCAAGGTCTCAGAGCTTCTGTAACAATGACACCATCCTCTATTAGCAGATGAATCTGACAAAGTAACATCAAAACAGACAGACAAAGTACCAACACCATAGCCATGTCTCCTCCCAGTTCTCTCTTCTCATTTCTCAGTTCTTCTCAATTCTCAGTTCAGTCCTCAGTTCTCATTTCTCTTCTCAGTTCTTCTGAGTTCTCAGTTCAGTTCTCAGTTCTATTCTCTCTCTCCAGCAGTAACAGCCCAGCCTCCAGATGGTAGCTCACAGAAGTTCTGGCCTTTCTCAGATTGGGATTTTCCTTATATATGGTATTAGCTCCTCCCTGTTCTGCCCCTTCCTGTTACATCAACAAGTCCATCCCACTGTGGGATTCACAAGTTCTGGGTCTTAATACTTGACTTGAAACTAAGTGCTAAGTGCCTGTTTGATTGCAAATACAAGGAGAGGGGAAGATATTCAAATTCCCATTCCCATTACAACAGCACAACAGTATTCCATTACATTCATATACCACAACTTCTTTAGCCATTCCCAAATTGATGGTCACCCTCTCAATTTCCAGTTCTTGACCACCACAAAAAGAGGTGCTATAAATATTTTTGTACATATGGGGCCTTTCCCATTTTTATGATTTCTTTGGGATATAGCCCTACAAGTGGTATTGTTGAATCAAAAGGTATGCACATCTCCATAGCCCTTTGGGTGTGGTTCCAAACTGCTTTCCAAAAAGGTTGGATCAGCTCACAGCTCTACCAACAGTGAATTAGTGCTGCAACATTCCCATACCCTCTCCAACATTTATAATTTTTCTGTTTTGACACCTTAGCCAATCTGACATGTGTGATGTGGTATCTCAGAGTACCTACCTCTCTAATCAATAGTAATTTAAAGTATTTTTTCATATGACTATAGATAGCTCTAATTTCTTCCTCTGAAAACTGTCTGTTCATATCCTTTGACCATTTATAAATTGGGGAATGATTTGTATTCTTGTAAATTTGACTCAGTTCTCTATTTTTAGAAATGAGGCCTTCACCAGAGATAGTAGTTGTAAAACTGTACAATTTTCTCTACTCTCCATGATGGTTGAGATTTTCTTTGAACTATTTGTGGGTATTTATTTACACTTCAGCCCAAAGCATCCAGATAACATTTTCATAGCCACTTTTTAAATCTCAATAACTTGATAATTGCTGTAGGTACTTTACCTAAGTTTTCTTCCAAAAGGGTGATGCCTTTCTGTTCTGCCTACTACTATTTTATATGTCTGTATTAACTCTTTGAATAAGAGGAGAAACCAAAGGCTCCCCTATGACTCTTTCTCCATCACTAAGTACCATGCCTGGAACAGATTAAATGTTTCCCAAATGCTTGTAGATTGAATGATTAATTGACTTACCCCTAAAACAGATTCAAAGATTGTTTTTAATATATAACAGTATGTTTTTTTTAAAGGGGAGGCATTCAAGAAAACATCTTGGATTAATCAGAGTTAAGAGATCCACTTGTAGATTGTAAGTTTTACAAAAGATATTCCATGTTATCATCTTTAAAAAAATACTACAAGTATGGAATACTGTATGACACAAAAATATCTAGTACCTACTATGTGCAGGGATTTATACTAGATGCTAGAAGCTAGAAAGCAGGAATTAAGTCTTATCTCTTTCAGCGCATGGTATAAATCTCTGCATAGAGATGAACTCGTCTTAAAAAGCCCAAAACAAAACCATTTCATCATCATCCATGTACTTTAATCAGTTACGTACAAATATGGTTTGATAATAACTGATTTAGTCTTTCAGTTATGTGATCAATAAGATGGAAAACTACATTTTTTTCATCCCTTCATTCTTTTCAAAAAAAAAAAGAAAGAAATTGTGAGCTAAAGTTTAGCAACTTCAACTTTATCCATGTTCTCCACTTTGAATTCAAAAGATGGTTAAAAACAAAACAAAATAAGCTGACATCTAACCAGAGTTTACTCAGGAGCCACTCACTGACTGTGAACCATGGTATTGGAAGAGAGGCTGCACTAACTGACATGAGGACCAGACCCATGGGCTTGCAACAACATCCAAAGCCTCATTTGAATCCATCCTCCTTCTTTCTAGTGCCTTGAAGTTCTTGGTTCTAGTCTGTAGATATCTGCTTCACCATAACAACCAGTCAGCAAGGCTTCAGTGCTCAAGGCTGCAGAAACACATGCTAAGATATCAGTATTCTATGTTATAAAAGAGTTTTGTAGCAGAACCATGGCACAATTGGAAAGGGGAAGGACATGTATCTGGGCTTGAAACTGACAACTCTTCTCCTTCCAGAGGCTAGAAGAGCAGAAATGCAGGAGTAAAACCTGTAATGCCAGCATAGCAGCTCTCTGAATTGCCAGTGTTGGGATAGAGTAGTGAAGTATAGAGGAAGAGGGATAGGTCCCAAGAAAGGACACCATGTTGGGAGCAGGGTGCTATATGGAACTCCATTAATCCTGAGGGAAAGCAATCAGGTTTCAACTGGGACCAATTCTATGCCACTAAAGTCAGCTGAGGCAGAGACTTCAGCTGGTGAACTTCAAGTGAGGTATTTTGAGATTTAGCTCCCAGGAAAACTACCATCAGAGTGGAGTTAAAAGTGAAAAAATGGGGGAAAATAAGGAGGAAAAAAACCTGAAATTAACAAAGACCTTAGTAGTAGAAAACTCAAAGACTGATCATAAGCAAATAAGTCAACAGGAAAAACCTTAACAGAAGAAAAATATATGACCTCCAGAGCTAATAATGAGTTGAGGCATCTATGAATAAATACTGGAGAACAAAAGAAAACTAAAGGCAGACTACTCTGTGGAATTTGAAGGGAACATGGAAGCACAATACACAGTTCTTGAGTGGTTTAAAAGAAAAATTTGTGTTAGGAGAGCAGCACTTATGGCCTACTCAGTACAAATGATGGGCAGAAAACAATAACAACCTAAAATCTGCAATGGTAAGTCTCACCAAAGAAACATAAGATAGAACAATAGACTGGAAATGCAAAATGTAGAAGTAAAAAACAATCTAGAAGAGAAGCAAAAAAAGGCATTGAAAGTTGTGCTCATTATACAAGTAAAATATACTCATCTTAAAGACAGAATGTGTAAAGACAATTTAAGGATCATACTTCTCCCAGAAGAATGTTAGAAGACAAAAAACCTTAACCCCCAAATGCAATAATACTAGAGAACTACCTAGAACTTTGGTACATAGAAAACAAAATATGAATAGAAAGTATTAGAAATGTCCTCAGTTTAGAAATAAATAATATTTGTTGGAAAGTCAGGAAGATTTTCGTTATCTTTATTTTGTAAATGGATAGTCTCTTACAAATACTACAGAGAATTAGTCAAATGCAAGTGCTTTTATGCTGCTTCCATTTGAATTTCCTGCCTGATTCCTCCTTTCAGAACTATCCAACCAGGAGCTACTTGCATCCCATGATTGGATAATGAGGCTCTAAATCTGTGGAGGTATGTCAGTTACTCTGCATAAGGCTAGTTAAGTATGCATCTTAATGAGAATTTGGTGACCATCCTTTGACCCTAGACCAGTGGTTCTCAACCTTCCTAATGTCATGACCCTTTTATACGCATATGTGAGTGTATCTGCATGTGGGCAGACCTGCCTGGAGATGGATAGAGGAGTGGTGTCTCGGTTCCTAAGACCATCAGAAATATGTGTTTTCCGTTGGTCTTAGGTGACCCCTGTGAAAGGGTCATTTGACTCCCAAAGGGGTCGCAACCCACAGGTTGAGAACCGTTGCCCTAGACGATCTGAACCAACTTAGCCCAGGCCTCTTCCTAGGGGAAACTTACACATTTCTTACAGCTATATGATTGGGTAGGGTGCTCTACCCTTCCTCCCTTATCCTGATTTATACCTTCCTACATATCCTGTGCAACAACCAGTGTTCCTATAGAACTTGTGGAAACCAAACTGTCAGCATTTCTCACAAAAGAATTCAGAGATCATCTCTGGAAAGTGAAAACAAAGAAAATGAAGGCTAAAAACTCTAACACACATAGTTTGATAATTTAACAATTTAATTCAGAAAAAAAGTTCAACAACTGACTAGGAGAAAGACATTATAATATAAAGGAAAGGTGATTGAAATAACGCAAGATAATTCTACACTCTCCAGAAATACTAGAGGGAATGTAATAATGTGTTCTGAAGAACAATGAAGTTCTGAATGTTGCATAGAGTGACTTACCCTGCAAATCTGAGTTTTACCATAAATGGAAAAAAATAGGCATGCAATAGTAAGAGGCATTTGGGATATTCTTAGAAAGTACAGCAGGCCTGAAGAGATCATTTACTTCTTGAACCCCTCACATAACACAAATGCAGCAGAGGTGAAGAAATAGAGCAAGAGATAATAATAAAGATATGGGCCTAGAAAATTATGGGTAAAACCTGGGGACACTGCCTTTAGGTGAATCAGTGCTTTTTTGCAGATGATGATGATGATGATGATGATGATGATGATGAACTATTGTTTTTCAGTCCTGTCTGACTTTGTGAAGCCATTGGAGTTTTCTCGAGAAAGATATTGGAGTGGTTTGCCATTTCCTCCTCCACCTCACTTTACAGATGAGGAAACTGAGGCAAACAAAAATAAATAACTTACCCAGGGTCACACAGACAGTAAGTGTCTGAGGCCAGATGTGACCTCATGAAGATGAGTCTCCTTGACTTCAAGTCCACCTCTCTGTCTTTTGTGCTACCTATCTGCCTTTTTGTGTGGGATATTACTAAATGGGAGGATGAATGAAAGAAGGGTAGGGGAGCAGAAGGATAGGAAGTGAAATATGTCCTGGGACAAGTAGAGGGCTAGTAATGAGTAGAAGGTGAACACTATAATTTTAGGAAGAGAAGAGCCTTCAGTGAAATGGATAAAGAGAAGGGGCAGGGAAGAAGGATTGAAAAGTAGGGAAAGAAGGGAGGTCTTGGTGTTCGCAGCCGCCGCCGCCACAGCTCTCTAGCGCTGGGGCCGCCTCTCGTTCTCCAAGCCCAAGCCGAAAGAGAAGAGGGGTGTGTAAGGAGAAGTTTTCAGAAACATGGCTCGTACCAAGCAAACTGCCGGTAAATCTGCCCGTGGTAAAGCCCCCAGGAAGCAGCTCGCTACAAAAGCTGCTCGCAAGAGTGCGCCCTCTACTGGAGGGGGCAAGAAACCTCATCGCTACAGGCCGGGTACTGTGGCTCTCCATGAAATGAGACGTTATCAGAAATCCACCGAACTTCTGATTTGTAAACTTCCCTTCCAGCGTCTGGTGCGTGAAATTGCTCAGGACTTCAAAACAGATCTGCGCTTCCAGAGTGCAGCAATTGGTGCTTTGCAGGAGGCAAGTGAAGCCTATCTGGTTGGCCTGTTTGAGCACACCAACCTATGTGCTATCCACGCCAAACGTGTCACAATCATGCCAAAAGATATCCAGCTAGCACGCCGCATACGTGCAGAACGTGCTTAAACTCCACTATGATGGGAAACATTCTTCATTCTCAAACAGAAAAAAATCTCTTCTTCCTGTTATTGGTAGTTCTGAACGTTAGATATTTTTTTTCCCGTGGGGTCAAAAGGTACCTAACTATATGATTGCGAATGAAAAAATAGGGGACAGAATCAGGTATTGGCAAGTTTTTTCCATTTTCATTTGTGTGTGAATTTTGAATATAAATGCGAGGACATAAAGCATTAATGCGGTCAAAAAAATGTTTCCGTGAACAAGTTTCAAGGATTCAACTTTATAACAATTATAAATAAACCTGTCAAATTTTTCTGGACAAAGCCAGCATTTGGATTTTTTTAAAAAGTAAATTTCTTATTGACGGCAACTAAATGGTGTTTGTAGCATTTTTATCATACGGTAGATTCCATCCATTCACTACACTTTTCTAACTGAGTTGTCCTACATGCAAGTACATGTTTTTAATGTTGTCTGTCTTCTGTGCTGTTCCTGTAAGTTTGCTATTAAAATACATTAAACTACAAAAAAAAAAAAAAAAGAAGGGAGGTCTTGCTTTTGTAGTGGGAGAGGGTTCCATTGATGAATTATCCTATGGGTAAGGAGAGATGTTCTATGAAGGGAAATGGGTACATTGTATGAGGTGTGCACTAGGAAATTTGGTACTTCAAAACACTAATTGCCCAGTGAGGAGGAAATTGAAATTTCTGGAAGCAACTGGCACCTTGTAGAGTGGGAGGGTAAGGACCTAGGAGGGAGATTGTGAGGTAAATGAGGAAAAGTTGTTTTTTTTTTCTAGGAGGAGTGTGTAGATTAATGAGAGGTTACATAATGAGGGAAATTGAGTGGTGTCCATTCTCTCCCCTCTAGAAAATGTTCTGGGAGTGAGGAACCATATAGAAAGGGTCAGTCTATAGGTTAGATTCTACTTGGTGGTGGCAGAAGTTACCTATAGGAAAAAAAAATCTCAGAATGGATACCCCAGAAGTTTTTATTCCATGAAAAATACAGAGACTAGCTAGATTAGATAATTTTACAGTCCATGAATTCAAGAATGAAGGTCTAGAATAGCCAAAAAGAAAGAGTGGATAATGAAGAGAGTGAGAGAAACTCTTTCTGCAAAAGGGTGCAAAAACGAAATTTTAAAAAAGAACTGGTGAAAAGGACTAGTTGAAGGAGAGGAGAGAAAGGAGAAATCTTGACTAAGAGGAAAAAAGGAGGGAAGAAGTAAAGAATGAGATAAAAGGAGAGAGAAAGAAACTAATAAGCAAAACCTTAAAGGAAAAGGGACAAAAAACTGGAAAGAGGGATTGGAGATGAGAGGAACAGAGTCAGTGGGAATAGAATCATCTTTTTAAAAAAGAACAAAATTATGTAAATTAAGGAACATAACATTGTGTTTACAGAAGAAAAAAAATAAAAAATAACATAACTTGAAAAAGAAATCAATATGAAAGACAAATGGAGGAGAACATCAACCTAAATCCTGACATTTTAAATATGAATGGAGTATACAATCCAACAAAATGAAAAAGGTTTGATAAGAAGACAAAATCCTACAATCTATTGCTTACAAAAGAAATCTAAAAAAAAAAAACAAGGACATATACAAAATAAAACTTAGGAGATGGAAAAATTTACTATGTGACAAGTGAATTCAAACTCGCAGGAGTTGTAATAAGACATTCAAAAAATAAATAGGGATAAAGAAAAACTACATTAGGCTGAAATGAATCATAGAGAACAAACTACTGTGAGTAATAAATATATATAATCTAAATGTTTTAGAATCCAAATTCATAAAGTAAACATCTGAGCTACAACATGACATAGAAAATAACACAACAGTGACACGGAATTTTAACTTTACTCCCTCCATTTTGGATAAAGTGAAGAGAAAGATAACAAAACAAAAAATTATGGAACTGAACAAATTGCTAGAGAATATAAAGTTAAATAACATGGGTGTCTTCTAAATGAGATTGCAAAAGAATATACATATTTTTTTCAGAAGTACATGAAACTTTTATAAAAACTTGTCATGACACTGGGGCAGAGTGCAACAAATGCAAAAAGGCTCAATTAGTTAATATATCATTTGCAGACCATAAAGCAGTAAGAACAGTCATTGGTTCAGGACACATAAGCAAAAGACACAAATCTCAATGGAGATTTAACACCAATATCCTAAACAATGAGTGGGTGAAGGAATGAGTCATAGAATAAATATGTGAAAGAAAATGAGAATAATGAAACAATATAAAATTTCTGAGTTGCAGCTAAAGTAGTCCTCAGAAGGAAAATCCTATTGTTACAAGTATTTTTAACAAAACAGAAAAAAGAATTATCCAACTGAATATGCCTTTAAAAATTAGAAATACACTAAACAAACCAAAAATAAACATAAAATACTACAATCAGAGTAGAAATAGATAAATTGAAAAAATAGAAACAATAAATGAAACTAAAAGTTGGTTCTTTGAAATGCCTAGTAATATTGATAAATCTTGAGCTAATCTAATTAAAAAGGAGAGAGAAGAAAGTAGTAAATGACTCAAGTTAAATCACAGTAAAACTAGAAAAAATAAAAAGCATTATCAGACCATGTGCATAGTCATATGCTGACAAAACTGGGTACATAAAAGAAATAGAGGATTATCTTCAAAAACATAAAATAGATAGAATTCCTAAATCACCCAATTTCAGAAATGGGAATAAGTTTAGTTGTAAAAGAACTACCAAGAGGGACAACTCCTTCTCCTGATGGATTCACAAGAGAATTACATCAAATGTTTATTTAAAAAAATAGTACCCATACTTCACAAATTATTCTCAAAAATTAAGGACAAAAAAGCATCCTACCAAAATTTCTTTATGACATAGAAATTTTTGCCAGGGATGCAAGAATGGTTCAAAATTAGAAGAACAAGCATTATTATTAATTATACTAAAAACAAAAAGAATTAAAAAAAACCCCAAATTCTGCATTCATTATTTCAAAAGAAACCAAAAAGCCTTTGACAAAGTGTAGCAAACGTTTATGTTAAAAATTCTACAAAGTATAGACATAAAGGGATACTTTTTTTTAACTTCATAACTGTATTTTTCTAAAACCAAAAGCAGCCATGATATGCGATGGGGAAACTTTTTGTCTGAAAAATAAACAGTGAAAGATGTCTCCTCTCCCCACTTTTATCTGAGATAGCTCTGGAAATGTTACTAACAGCAATAAAATCAAGAAAGAAATTCAAAGTGTAAAGAGAGGTAAAGAAGAAATAAACTATGTTTGTTGATGATCGAATGGTATATTTGAAAAATCATACAGAATCAGCAAAGATATTAATTGAGGCAATTAAAAGCTTTAGCAAAACTGTATACTACAAAACAAACCCTCAAAGAACAACAGCATTTCTATATAATAAAATTAAATTCAAAAAAGAAAAATAGAAAGTGAAATCCCAAACCAAATGATTCTAAAAACCAGAAAATATTTGGGGTTCTACCTGCCAAAGCACACAAACTACTTGTATGGATTCAATCACAAATTGCTTTTTAAAGAAATAAAGAACAATTAACTAGTTGAATGAATATTCAGTGCTCAGGGTTAAACTATGCCAATACAATAAAAGTGACAATTCTACCACAATTAATTTACACTTTTAATGCTGTACCAATCAAATTTCCAAGGGGTTACACAACTAACTTGATAAAATAATGACAAAACATTTGTTTGGAAAAACGAAAGACCTAGAACATCAAGAGATGATTGGAGAATAGTACTTCTGGACTTCAAAATATACTATAAAACAGTAGTGATTAAAGCCATCTGTTAATGGTTAAAAAAAATTAAGAAATTAATCATTGGAATAATGGTCATTGGAGATTCAGAAACAATGTAACTCAATAATCAGTATTTTACAAAGTAGAAAAAATAAGCTACCTAGGGGGGAAAAAATCTCTTTATATGATAAAACCTGATGAGAAAACAAGATAGCAGGCTGGAAGAAATTTGTTTTAGAACAACAGTTTACACTATTTTCTACAATATATTCTAGAGAGATTGTTCAGTTATTTTTCAGTCATGTCTGACTCTGTGACTCTATCTGGGGTTTTCTTGGCAAAGATATGAGAGCGGTTTGCCATTTCATTCTCAATTTATTTTCCAGATAAACAAATTAAGGTAAACCAGATTAAGTGACTTGCCTAGGAAGTGTTTGGGGCTAGATTTGAATTCAAGAATAGGAGTCTGCCTGACTTCAGGCCTGGAACTCTATCCACTGTGACACCTAGATGCATCTTTAAATTGCTATACAACCTTGATATTAGAAATCAAACTATTAAAAATAGAATATACTGCTATGGTTAAGAGACTTATTCTTAACAAAATAAGTGACAAAGGCAATTACAGAAGATAAAATGGATAAGATTAAGTGATGAAACAGACAAGTTTCTTCAAAAAGAATCAATCCGCTTGAGATAAAAAGTAAAATGTTCAAATGCAAACAGAACACCATTTAATGCAATTCCTCTAATAAGGATTTGATATCTAAAATATTTAAACTTTTTCTCTGTCTCTCTGTCTGTCTGTCTCTCTGTATCTCTGTCTCTGTCTCTCTGTCTCTGCCTTTCTCTCTCTCTCTCTCTCTCTCTCTCTCTCTCTCTCTCTCTCTCTCTCTGTCTCCCTCTGTCTCTGTCTCTTTCTCTGTCTCTTTCTGTCTGTCTGTCTGTCTCTGTCTGTCTGTCTCTCTCCATCTCTAGCTATCTACTATTGCAAACCATTGTATTTCATTTTGATCAGAAAAACAACTCTGGGAGGTAGATGAGTGTGGAGGTCCCTCCCAGCTTGTACTATCAGAATTCACCTGTGCAGGAGCTACTATAGCATCTGTAACGACAATTACAATTCCAAACACAAAATATCTACCTCCGTTAATTATGAAAATGAGTTTCCCTGAAACATGACATGTCTACTTCACTTATCATTATCATTATTATTGCTACTATTAATGTTTTTGTTATTATTGTTAGTGATTTGGTTTCCTCTTTATGTGATTTGGAATATTTACCACATTCCTCTTCACAATATACCCCTTTCTACTTCTGTGTTGTTCCCTAAAGTTTAGCATGCTCTTCCTTCTTCATTTCTGTGCCTTGGAATATCTGATTCATTTCAATGTTCAGATCAAATTCTGTCTCTTACAAGATGTCTGTAAGAGAATAGCCTCAACTGCTCTGTCCCATCATAAAAATTAATTTATATGTATTTTACACCTTCTTAACTGTGCACATACTTTCCCCTAATTGACAGCATGCTCTCTGAGTTTAGACATTATAGTATTTCTGTCTTTGCATCCTTAAATCTCAACACATTGCTTTTCACAGAATAGGTGCCTAATAAATGTTTATTGAATTTGATTGGATTGGATGGGTTGGATTGCATGGAAATTAACTGAATTGAATAAGATAATTTTGCATTACATGTTGGTAAACACATAAAAACTAAATACCAATATAGAGGTCCAAGTGAACATTAATATTTTGCCAAATATATCCTTTCTGACAGCAATAGTACAGAATTACTATATTAAATTCCTTTTATTCCTGAAAGAAGAAGTATAACCAAAAGAGAAAATTACTGGGACCAATAAAGATTCATTAAAAGTCAGATACTTATAAGAGTATCAGTTTAAAAATTATGGAATTTGGATATTGCTTTGGGGGTCATAAGAGTTAGTAGAATGACTTTCAAGAAAAATTTTACTGAGGTTAGTCTTGCAAAGGTATAATTAGGCACCAGAAACTTTTTCATTAAAGGAAGATTTTCAGAGGGCATGAATCCTACAGAGCTGATGGAATATTGTGATAGGATCACACTTACAAAATGTTTTATTTGGGTGGAATGATGGGCTCATATTTCAGAAAATACTTGATAATATCATAGAATGAACTCATCCAATATCTCAGATTATGAACCTGTGATGTAATGAAAGATGAAAAACAAAAATAGAGATCTTAAATAGTGTAATCCTAGAATGCAAAACTGACCAAGCCACAAAGAAAAACAAAATAATAATAATAATAATAATAATGATAAAGAATTTTGGTAAAAGACCTAAGTTTCAAACTACAACTCTGTTTCCTACTCCTCATTCATCCTTAAATCAATTCTTATGTTTTGGTGTCCAGATTTTTCTTCAAGGAGAGAGAGAATGGAGAAGTTCCTTGCAATTCTTTCCTATAATGTTATAATATTCTCCATATTTTGGAAGGAAGAAAGGAAGGGAGGGAAGGAGGAAGGAAAGAAAGGAAAAGAAAGAAAGAAAGGAAGGAAGGAAGGAAGGAAGGATGGAAGAAAGGAAGGAAGGATGGAAGAAAGGAAGGAAGGAAGGAAGGAAGGAAGGAAGAAAGAAAGAAAGAAAGAAAGAAAGAAAGAAAGAAAGAAAGAAAAAAGAAAGAAAGAAAGATAAAAAGAAAGGAAGGAATGTTTGTGGAGTTTTTATATCCTAATAGTCAGATTTTGTGAAATCCTATGTACACCAGAGATTAAAAATACTCCTTTCTATGACCATTTTTAAGTATCTATTATGTGTCAGATACTCTAAGTGCTTTATCTGTGTTCTGTTGTATTTTGATCTGTTTTATTAAACATTTGCTAATCTTATTTTGATCTGGTTTGGATTTCACTCAGAACTATTTTGGGCCAAATAGAATGTTACCACCTCTGTTTTAAGGGGATAGTCATAATGGGACCCAAGCTGTGTGAATTCCAATAAGCTTGATCAATGAATCTGTGATCTACACTATCCAAAGATGCAGATTATGACTCCATTCCTGTCTCCTCATTTTTGTTAGTCAAAATTCTGGGTTGCTTATCTGCAGTTCTTTTGACTTCCTAATTTTACTATGCCAAACAAAAATTTGAAGAGGCAGAGTTCTGGGTATGATTAATTGATTTATTAGCTATGATGGTAATAACCAATAAATTGAGGTCATTGATGTCTCTCAGTGACCAAAGACTATAAGTCAGCATCACAGGCCTCTTTAAATTAAATTCAGATCTGTCTTCTTGACAGTACATACACAGGATATCACTTAGACCTTCCCTGGTAAATGCAAGGCACTATTAATTGGGGGATATTTTAATGAGGAGGTGGGCTAAGAGTTCTCAACACCTCCCTAATTATTTCATTGTTGATGGGGGAGTGTAAGAGGCAGCTGGGGAGAATAGGCTCATCATGAAACCCAGCAACCTCTAGCAATCTCAGCTAAAACAAAAATCAAGCCAGTAGAAACAGAATGTCTCTGGATCTTTGTAGTCTTAGTCACCCCCAAGCTTAATGAGGGGAAAAGTAAGGATGAAGGGATGTATCCCTGAAAGAAGACTTAGCTCTGGTGGGTTGGCTTCTGTTTACAGGGTAAACAAGAAGTATGTGTACCTGCAAAGGTAGATGCTTTCGAGTCTGGGAATAATTGTATTCCTCTACTAGAATAGGAGAGGTCTTTTCTGATCTAGGCTAAGATATTTTGACAGAAAAGGGAATATTAAAGATTAATATTAATAATCAAATGATAAGCACTAAAATAAATTTTCCTCACTACAATCTCTCTTACTCCTTTACACCTTCTCTTAATCCCTTTGTCTCCTACTTCCTGGTGGGTGAGATGAATTCCTATAGCCATCTGTGTATAAATATATTCTTCCTTCCTTGAACTAGTTCAGATGAGAGTTAGGCTCGCGTGTTGTTAGCTCCCTTCCCAACTATCTTCATCTGTGTTTGTATTTTGAATTTCCCTGTCACCATAGTAGCTTTTTATGGTCAGGTTCTTTTTTTTCTTGTTTGTTTATTTGCTCATGTTTCCAGCCTCCTTGATTTTTGATTTTATGTTAATGTCAGGCTCTACTCACCTCTGGGGAAAGGGGACAGTGGTGTCCAACCTAAGCTTCTGCATTTTATGTCTTTCTGTTACTTTCAAATCTCAGTGTTGGGGCATGTAGGTTTTTGATGTTCCCAAAATGGTGTGCAGATTCCTGACAAATTTTGGTGAATACATATTTTATGCCCCACTTGATTTTAATAAGAATGAGTAATTGAGCAATGTATGGATATATCACTCCATAACTAATCAAGGGCAATACTCATATAGACAATATTTTTTCCCAAGGTACAAGACTAGATAAGGGATAGTTCTCTTATGTTTAGCCTTATTTTCCACCTGAGTTCTCTCTGGAAAGCTGGGACTCAGTGAAAGGAGAGAAGGATGTATTTTAATTTGTGAGTTCCTCTGTATCTTTTATGTTTTTGCAGTGGGGCAAACCTGAACTTTGTCCTCCTACTACAAATGATTACCCAGTGGTTTTATATCCAATAGGAAGGGAAGTTATCTTTCTGCAATGCCAACTGACTACCACTTTCCTGAGAGAGTCTCAAGCACAGATTATTCTTATAGACATTTTCAGGATGGAAGAAGAGAAGTCTTTCATGTTCATTAGTTCTGATGAGTTATAAGTGCATGTTTGTATGTGTGTATAAGTGTATATGTATGTTCGATAATTTTTTTTTCTGTGAGGTGAAATAAAGTATCTCTATTTTTTTTAACAAATATATATTGTCAGATTGAATGATTGCTCACATGTACAGATATGGATTTTGGTCTGATATTCCTAGGGAAGAACCATAGTGAGTGCAAACAAATCACAGTTTAAGTTACTGAGGGATTTGAGGGATGGGATGAAAATTAGGATCTATTAACCCTCAATACATTATTATTTTCATTTACATAAAGAAGAAATAACAATTTATAAAATTTTATAAAATATTTAATTAACACAGTGTCATGTTTACTATGTTTACTCAAAGTTTTTATGAAGTTATTTTGTTTTGTTTTCTTTTGTTTTAACACTACAAGGATCAGGAATGACAAGTGATGCAATTTAAATTTATAATTTACCACAATGCTTCCCATCTGGGCAAATGCATTTTAAATATAGATAATTACAAGAATATCATTTTATTTTGGATTAAAAATTTTCATTTTGCCATTCTGTTTTTCTTTGCTTTATGGATAAAAAAGAACTCTGTGACAATTTGTTATTTGTTCTTTTGAACTATTCTTAAATTCTCATCCTTCAAGTGTACTACAACTTATTTTCACTAATATTTAGTCATGCCAATATTATTGTATCTGCAAAGTTACATTTGAAAAAAAATACCATTTAATTTGTTCATATTTATGGGATACCTAGCATATATCACTGATCTGGACCCAAACATTGCATTTTTGGAGCACCAAAATAGTCACGAACTTTTATTGAAAACCTATGGCATGCAGAACTTCATCAATTTCACACTTTGGTCATGTTGCAAATAAGAAGCTATGTAATATCTCAATTCTTGCACACATTTATGACCAATAACTTGAGTGAGAGCCAAACAAGTTAGAAGAAGGCACTGTCTGGTTTGTCTTAGGACATAGGATAGAAAACTTGATTTAATAAGGCAAAAGAAAAAAAAAATAAGTATTTCTGCTACTATTCATAGCTTCTACTGTTTTTATTCATAAAGCAAATGTGTATGGAAGCCAATTAGCTTAATTTTTCTCAGTTATTTATGAAGTGTGAACATTTTCTACCTAATTCTTTCGGGGTCTGATTATACGGCCAGATGATCATACTTTACATTAAATCTCAGTTTACAATGATATGCTAGAAATTGATCCAAGATAAATTTATTTTATGTTGATTTAGCATTATAGTGAAGTTCCATTATGCTAATTGTCTGGTTTTGCCACATCATATTATAAGCACCTTGAAAGTAGTGATATTTCCATTCTTTATATTTGTATCCCTGGCACCTAACCAGGGATATCTGCATGTTTTTTTTTTAGAAGATCTTTTTAAAAATGCTTATTGATTAATTGTTTGGTTGGCAATAGGCATTAATCTATCTTTTTGTTGTCCTAGATATGAGATTTTATCTATGTCAAAGATCATTTGGTATAGGGACTCCATTCACCAATGCAGATCAGCAATTTATTCATAACTTAGAGGCTCACAGAGTGATGTGAGGCATTAAAAGTTCAAGTCACAAGTTCATGGTCACAACTAGTATTTTTTAATGATCAGACTTGAACTTGACTCTAAGGACAGTCTTCTCTATTTTAGAGCACAAATATTTCATCATCTCATTCCTCCAAAATATTTAAAAGTTCTTTACTGAAATAAAAACTATTCCATTTTATTTGGTGAAAATCAGTTGGAGTAGCTCTTTAATTTCTTAATATTAGGAACTTTGTAATACCATATTTTCTTTTTGGAGGCTCATACAGCACAGATAGAGATGTAGCAATTACCTGATTCAAGATTGTAACACATAAATTTTATGAATCTTTCAGTATAAAGCATTTCAATATTATATCTATAAGCATTCTTGGAGTAATTCTATCGTGATTTGATTGAATAAATTACTCCCATAGGAATACAGTGCCTCTTCTAAGAGATAATTAACTCAAGACACCAAATATCATTTTACCCCCTTAGAAAGTGCTGGGCAAAACCCAACATAACAATAAAAAATAATTCAGTTGTGCCAACAAATGATAAATTAGACACATTCCTCAGTTCTCATTCTCTTACCCCCCACCACCTCCAAAGAAAAGTTATGTGCCAGATTTGGAGCAATTACAGCTGAATCTGTAGGGAAAAAAGGAGAGAATCCCAACAAGTTAAAATCCTTATAAGCAAACATTAATATTTAAATCACTCACTGACTTTTTCCTGGGCAAATCCAGAAAAAAAGAATTATCAGAATCTACTCTATATAGGGATGTGAGAACAAAATTGAGAAAACAAAATAAATAGATTATTTACCAAAAAAAAATAGATAAATATCAGGGGTGCAACCAAGATGGTGGAGTAAACATAGGAACTTGCTTGAGCTCTCACTCCAACCATCTCCAATACCTGTAAT
The DNA here is from genome assembly GCA_028627135.1 of Pseudochirops cupreus. Taxonomy (NCBI): domain Eukaryota; kingdom Metazoa; phylum Chordata; class Mammalia; order Diprotodontia; family Pseudocheiridae; genus Pseudochirops; species Pseudochirops cupreus. The sequence continues at coordinate 155,217,692 of CM053580.1, forward strand.
AATAAAAAAAAATGACTCTATACAAATTTTAGAGCTACAGAGCCCACAAAGTGACAGAGAGAAACAAATTTTCCACTGAAGACAGCCTGGCAGGCCAATAGGAAGGGTTTATCATACTGAGTTGGGAGTGGAGCACAGTCCCATGTGAGCCTTGTCAGCCCAGACCCATGGCACAAACTGGCCAGAGCACACTTCAGGAGAGTGAATCACTGGCAGGTGTGGTGCTTTCCTGATTTCTCAACTCATAAACACCAAAGATAAAATAAAAGAACAGTAGGGAGCTCTGTTGGAACTGGTGAGGGAAGAATGCAGTCTGGCCCCTGCCCCTGGCAGAGGTGGCAGTGCTTCAGCTACTTCTGTGTGGCTGCCTTCTGAGCTCCAGGCCTACAGATTGTAGGGGGAACAAGCAACTTTCAAGGGGGTAATTGCTCTTGCTTTGACCTGCCTGAATCTGGGTTGCAGTCTTGGGTGGTGGTCCTAGTGTGAGGTGTGCTACCATGGCAGAGTTTGTGGCATCTGTGGAGAAGGCACCCTCCTCATAGCTCTGATAACAGTTGTGCAAAACCCCATAAATGTGGGACACAGAACTCTCCACTCTGGAAGAAGCTTTCTACCACAACAAAGATCTCAAAAGTCAAGTAATTGGCTGGAAAAATGAGCAAACAGAGGAAGTGCAATCGGACTATAGAATCTTTTTTGAGGGACAGAAAAAGATCAAAACAGACCCAGAAGAAGACAACAAAGTCAAAACTCTTGCATCAAAAGCCTCCAAGAAAAATCTGAACTTGTCTCAGGTCATGGAGGAGCTCAAGAAGGATTTTGAAAATCAAGTAAGAGAAGTAGAGGAAAAATTTGGAAAACAAATGAGAATGATTCAAGAAAATCATGAAAAACAAATCATGAAAAACAAAAAACAAATTCAGCCTTACTGAAGAAAATAACACCTTAAAAAATCAAAATCAAAATTAACAAAACGGGGCAAGGAAACACTGGCTCTGGGCTCTGAGTACTTGAGTTCATATACCACTTCTGACCTTATACCACATGCATTCATATACCACATTCCTGACCTTAGGTAAGTCATTTACATTCTCTGGGTCTCATTTTTTTATCTGCATAATAAGATTGGACTGGATTACCTCTAAGGTCCCTTTTAGCTCTAAGTATGTGATCAGTCACCAAATTGATGGGGGAAAGGAGTTGGTCCAAATGGATTTACAAAACTTTCTTTGTAACTTTTAAAAAATAATTAGTAGAAATATTACACAAACTGTTCTCAAATGTGGATAAACAAAACACTCTAAAAAAAACTCCTATGACGAGACAACTATATTACCAATACCTAAACCAGAGAAGAATAAAGCAAAACACACAACCCAAAACTGTAGGGTGTAACGCCAATCATGCCAGCTCTCCTGAGGACTGCTGCTGTGAATAATTTAAGGGTCTATTGCATAGTATAATGAACTCTGTGTTTATTCAGAACTAAACATTATTCAATAAAGTAAAGCACAACATTCACAACAACATAACCTAACAAATTATTACACAGTCTTAAACAAAACATATCATTCAGCATATCTTATAACATTCCTCAAAATTCCCACACTGCACATATTATTGAATCCTCAAGGACAGGGGGTCCCAAGCAAAGTTTTTCCTAGCATAACATGTCCTTAAGAGGGAGCAGAAAATATAAACACCATCCACTTCTATGTCACAGGAAGTTACATTCTCTTCAGTCAATACAGGGTGGTCAAGTAAAGTCCTCTTTCAACTTGACTTGAGATTGATTTCCAAGTCCCACGGCTCTTCCTCTGTTATCTGAGTAGTCTCAGCTCTTACCTGGATTCACATGTAGGCAACTCTCTGCTCCTGTTCCTGGTCTTAACTCACAGTGGCTGCTCCACTCCAAGCTCTTCCTGCTCCTAACTGACAGCAGATCAATTGCCTGCAGCTTCTATTTCTAGGAAGACAAAGTTTAACAGGGTTACAACAATATTTACACACATTACCAGCACTATCATCTCAATTCACTTTCTGTCTTAGAAATTAACACAGATTAACAGACAGAGCTTTTGTCTGAGAAAACAACACAGAACAATAGACAGAGCACTGACATCACAAACATTCTTTCTGTTAGACCTCCCCACAAGCAAATTCCCCTAACCCATTCCTACTTGCTTCTCTCTCTCAGCTCTGTCTCTGTCTCTCTCTATCTCTGTCTCTGTCTCTCTTTCTCTCTCTATCTCTCTGTCTCTCTCTCTCTCTGTCTCTGTCTGTCTGTCTGTCTCTGGCCATCCTAGAGGGAGAGATACAGGAGGTGGCATGTGCCAAGCAAGTCTAAACACTCCCAACACCCCACCCTTAACTACTGATGGAGAAATCCTAGGACTCTAGGGCTAAGGACCTTGGGAATATTAATTCTACACAAGCCATCATTTCTGTTTCCATTGCAGCCCTCTCTGACATCATGGAGAGAAGAAAAGATTGTGGACAGCAGGCTTATATTCCTCAACACCACCAGGTATCAACTGCTGACCAACTGTCACCAACAGGCAGATAAGTACAGGAGCCTTGAAAATGTCAGTGCCACCAGTACATCAGTCATACTTCTAGCCCATTATTGGGGAGCATCTGTAAGGGCAGGCAGGCAATTCTAGGGGAAGAGACAGGAAGTAGCATGCACCAGACGAGTCAAACCACCACTATCTTCTACCAAAGGCTGATGGGGTCAGCCCAGGTTCCTATAACCAGCAGCCTTCAGAGAAACATTGCTTTCATTTCAGTGGCCTGAGTCATCATCCTGGGAAACAATAGGCATGAAGGCCTGGTAAATGCTCCTGCAGGCTCTATAACCATAGCTACAGAAACCTTTGAAAGGAAAATTCTTGACATCAAAGTCCTTTGTACTGTCAAATAATTCAATGTGAGAAATTGATATATATTGAGGACCACGGGCCAGTGAGACTTTGACCCTGATGGCTGAGTAAGCCCTCTCAGGTGAAGGGCTTGCTGCCAGGCCTAGATTGGTTCCCCATGCCCCAGGGAAGAGTTCTAATACACAGGTGTGAGGATTGGATTCTCTAGACAAGCGTGGTGTTTTTGCCCCGAGCCTGAGAACACTGTAGTGTGCAGTGTCCACAGGGGAAAGCCATTTGGAAGCATCCTATAAAAGGCTTGCATTTAGAACAATAAAGGAGACTCTATTTTCCACCATCCTTTGAGTCGCCATCTCTCTTTTTAACTCACAAGCCTCCAGGTAAGATAACTCTCTCAGCCCTTCTGGGTGATAGCAGAGCCCCTAGAATTCTCTCAGCCCTGCTACAGGATGACAGGGCTCCCTGCCTTGGCCCACCACAGATATAATTTTATCAGTGGAAATGGCATTAAAGAAGAAGCATCAATTTGTGTTTTACCACTTCATCCTCAGGACCATGGGACTTTTCTATCTGATTAACAACTGAAACCTTCCAGATGTCTTGTGTCTCCTGATGGGAGGGCAGAGAGTGTCATGCTTTTATATTTATGCCCCCAATATTTAACACATGGCCCATAGTACCAACTTAATAAATGTCATTAATTTAAAAATTTATACCAACATTCTTTGGGGTTTTTTTGCTTTTTTTTTTTTTTTTTTTTTTTTGCTTTTTGGAGGGAGAAAGGCAGGGCAATTGGGGTTAAGGTCATACGGCTGGTAAGCATTAAGTGTCTGAGGCCAGATTTGAACTCAGGTCTTCCTGACTCCAGGGCCAGTGCTCTATTCACTGTGCCACCTAGCTGCCCCTATACCAACATTCTTATATGGTGTAGGCATATAAATATCTTATGACAAGGGATATCCATCTAAAAATTAAATGCTAGCATCATATGTAATAGGGAAACATTTGAATCTTTCTCAGTAAATACATGATTAAAACAAGGAGGCTCCTTCTCCACCTATATCTGATGTAGTTCTAGCAATACTAACAACAGTGAGAAAAGAAAAATAAATCTGAGGCAAAAAGATAGGAAAAAACTGAAAAAAAAAACCCTGTTCTTAGTTGTTGATGACACAGTGGTTTGCTTAGAAAATCATAGGGAATCAGTAAAGAAACAAATTTAGACAATTTAATAACTTAAGCAGTATTCTGACTACAAAATAAATACAGAAAAATCAACAGTATTTCTGTATAACAATAGCAAAATCAAAAAAATAACAGAAAGTCAAGTCCCACCCAAAAAAGCATGAGATATATGAGAGTCAAAGTACCAAAGCAAGTTCAATAATTAACTATATGGTGAAATGCTCTTAAAATAAATAAATGATAACTTAAATATCTGGAAAAATATTTGAGCTTTTAGTGCTCATTGTAGTGCAGAATTCTGAAGTTAATTTGAAGATTTAGTGCTATATAAACCATACTGGAAATAGACTTCAGAGAACTAGATAAGTACCACTCTAAGAACAAAGTTGACTTGGAGAAATAAAAGATTTTTAATATCAAGAAGGAAAATAATGAAAAGAGCAGGAATAAAGAAGAAAAGCACAAACTTCAAATGGTATTATGAAACCATTATCATTAAAATCATTAGTACACATTCAAAATCAGAAAAGTAGATCTAAAAAAAGACTAGACAAGAAGTAGATAATGTATCTTTCAAAGCTGTGGGTGGATGTCAGGGATATGCTGGTAAAATGTTTAACAATCATCTCCAAAAAAGTACACATAACATTTTTCAAGTTTAATCTTCATTACTAAAATTTTTCCATCACTTTTTAAAATCTAATCAATCAAAAAATAATAATCAAGCTCTAATTTGTAGTATTCGCTTATTTCTGAGGCTTAAATGTTCACACTAAAAATTTCCAAAGTATCTGTTGCTAGCCAGTTAGAGCTGTCTCCAGCATAACCTAGTAGAGGGTGAGTTCTTAACCGAACAACAGATGAAGATGAATACAGAAGATGAAATAATTTTAGTTATGTGGAACTAAAAGTTTTTTTGTGTCAATAAAATCAATACAATTAGAATAAGAAGGGAAGCTGCTGACTATGGCTTTTTTTTATTGTATACTTCTGATAAAAACACGGATTTCTTCAAATAAAGCTAGATGACCAATTGTAGAATTTAATTTTCTTCAGTTATGAGTTAGACCAGATGAAACTTGATGTCCTTTCCAGTTCCTAGATTCAGTGATTTAGTCCAAAGAAATTATCCCAACTCTTGTATTTGTACTCATTTTCCACCTGTATACTATGCTACCTTGTATTTATGTTACTCTTCAGTTTGTTTCATTCATTCGTTCAGCAAACATTTATTAAGCATCTATGATATGTAAAGACTTGACACACCATGCACAAACAGCTTGCCAAAAGAATGCTACTGTGAACTGCTTTTAAAGTTCTGATTACACAGTATAGTGAATACTCCATTTATTCCATTACAAATTAAGGCAAACATTCACAACAAATCACAATATAACATTCACAACATTACATCTTATCACAGAAAATCACAATATAGTCTTTACAGGAACTTAACATTAGATTGGCCACATAGTTTTCACCAAAGTGGTAACAGTATTAAGAACAAAGAACAAAAGAATAATCATCTGATATCTCTAAGGAGGTTTGCCTCCTCACTCAGTCATTCAGTCATCTCACAATATAATAATCAATCTTCCACTCATGGGGCAATTATAGATTAACTTAAGGAGTCACTTATCTGGCAATCAGTCACTAAGTATTGTTAAATATCACTAAATACAATCATTACAAAATTATACAAACCCTCCACCCCTCGATGTCTAGTAAGCTTCAATTTCATTACACATTCAATATCCAAGGAGAAGCTTTTTCTTTATCTTGACCCGAGGTGGTCTCCCAGATTCCCTGGATCCCTTTCCATGGTCCCAGCTCCTACCTGAATCCATCAAACAGACACCTGGATTCAGAGGCAGACAGCTCCCAGGTTCTCATACAGTCCTCCAGGCCATTCTTGTTACACAATGAAGTTCACAGAGACCAGTACTTCTCAAAACCTTCACAACTTCTGTTGCCAGGAACTCAAGGCTCAACCAAGCCACAAACAAACAAAGGCTTATCTTGGTCATGCTTCTTCAGTCCTCCATCAGTTCAGTTGGCCCTAGGACCCAAAAGAAATCTCAGCCTTCCAGGAGGCAGCAGCCACTTTGGCTTTCCAGGCAACTCTAGCCTTCACCAGATCTCCCAGCAGAATAGCTTCTTCCACCAGGAGTAAAAATTCTTCATTCTGACTGTCTCTTCTCTGGGCTCTTCTTGAACACACACACACACACACACACACACACACACACACACTTCTGTCTCAGCCAACACCTTCCTATTATTTCAGCAACAGGAGACAAGAGTTCATACCTTCTGGTACTTAGCCCTTAGTTACTAAGGGCTAAGTACCTGCTAAATTAATTATCTTTACAAGACTGTATTAGGGACTAAGGAAAGATAATAGACAGAGCAATTATTAAGCACTTACTATGTTCCTTTTTTGTTGTTCAATAATTTAGTTGTGTCTAACTCTATGTGACCCTATGGACTTTGTCCACGTCATTTTCTTGACAAAGATACCAGAATGGTTGCTATTTCCTCATCCACAGGCTCTCCATTTTACAGAGGAACTGAGACAAATAGCAGTCAAGTGACTTGCCCAGAGTCACACAGCTAGTAAGCACCTGAGGTTAAATTTAAATGGATATTTTCCTCACTCCAGGCCCCCAGCATTCTATCCACTGCAGCACTAGCTGTCCCTGATGATAGTCCTACAGTTTTATTAAAAGCTGAGATACAAATTCAAGGTATCAAGACATTCTTTTCCCTCAAGGAGTTTACTTTTCCATGGGGGAGGGGGGAGGGGCAGACAACTTATACAGAGGAAAGGAGTACATATGTTGTGGTATGTTTTGGAGATGTCTGGAAAGTTAGGTGAAGACTTGTATCTGGTCAAAGGCAAAGATTTATCAATCAGAGCCTAAAGTAATTCTAGGGCAGAGGCCAAACTTCCAAGGGAAGGGAGTAAGAGTGATTACCAGAGAGTAAACATAGTTTATAGATAGATAGTGAAATTAAATGACAAAATGAAAAATAGATCCTACCCTGAAGTAGGATCCCTCCAAGTATATTGTGAACTCCTTTTAAGCTAAGATTATGTGATATTTCTTGTATATTTCCTTGTACCCAATGAACATGTATTAATTACCTAAAATCTATTGCACTATGCTGGAAACACAAAGAAAAATAACCTGGATTCCTTTATTTAAGGACCATATAACTTTAGTAGCAGACATGAAGCAGACGAGTAAAAGATAAACTGGGCTAAGTACAAGATACATGCTTCAGTAATTTTGTAAATGAGATTTTCAGAAAAATAACTACTTTGCATATCTGGGAAATCATGGGTGGAAGTTCAAAAATATAAAATGAAGGGATGTTTTAAAATTGACATGAAAGGAACACATCTAGCAGGTATTGGGTATGAGATTGGTGCTTAGCTGATGATCAGGAAATTATGGAAGTCATTACTCCTTTCTGCCTCCACTTTCCTCTGGGTGATATCACTCTTTTTTGGTTACCTTGCAGAGTAACTTTCTCTCTAGTCAATGACTTTATCTCCATCACTTTGGGGATTTTTGTTTGTTTGTTTCTGATCTATAAGAGGAAGAATAAAAGGAATTAGAGGCACCCGAGGATACCAATTGTAAAAGATATGTATCCTCTTTCTCTCAAACATTCCCTAAAGGGATTGCTTTGCCTTTATAGTATCCCAGTCCACACATTACCTGCTTTGAGGAGGCTAGAAAAAAAGTAATTAATAAAATCTCTTGTTTAGATTGAACTCCCATCTGGGAAAGTCACAGCAATTGGAGAATCTATTTATTCTTGTACACACACATATACACACATGTGTATATGCATATATGTATACATATATGTATGCGTATATGTGTGTGTGTATTTATATATATTTACACATAAACAGGTTTGGTTGTCCTTCATTCTTAAAGTTGACCAAAATGACATCACTATTCTAGAGTCAAGTTGCAATGTGACCAACTGTGACTGATCAGACCAATAAGAGCTCAGAATGCTCTACCATAGGTCAGGCACAATGAGCCCATGTAAACATTTAGGAAGATTCTCTAAATATGTGCATCGTGTGTTTCCTTTAAGCTGTTTCAATTTTATTTTGCTCATAGAGTACAGCTCTGTTCTCTGATGTGGGCATGCCATGCTGAGGGGTCCTGTGCCAGTGTCTCCCACATCACACAATCAATTCCAAAATTCATGAGAGAAACCTTCAAAGTGTCCTTCTATGGCTTCTTCTGACCACCATGCAAGTGTTTGACCTGTGTGAGTCCTCCATAAAAGAAAAAATTTAAAAAAAGGTAATTCACACATATGAACATGGATATACATATAAACAGATGTGTGCCTACATCTATTAATGTGTACATATTAATATATCATGAATATTCATATATCATATGTATACATATTCATATATAATATATCATAGTTTTACATTTTCTACTTCTCTCTCCTTGTGATTTAGGATCTATGACTTTTCTCTGCTACATTACCCCCCTCCCCAACTCACACTAGTCTGTAATGCAATGAACACATTTTTTTTTAAAGAAACCAGTTACTTTTAAAAACAAATGGTGAAACAACAACAAAACAAACTCTTAATAAATAGGGATTATAGATGTCAGTTGAGTATTCTCCTGGGAGAAAATAACTCAAACTTACACAAGCTCTGGGAAAATGGCATATGACCAGTTCTGCTCTCAGCAAGAAGAGTCCCTCCAACCATTTTGCATATGTTCCCTGTGGCTTTTGAATAGCTTGGCAATAGACTTTGACTCAGTGTCTCAGCACATTTCTCTCTCTCTCTCTCTCTCTCTCTAGTTCACTGTCAATTGTGGTGGCAGCCCTGGGCAGCCTTACTCCTTCCCTTCTCATGGCTCATCTTCTGAATTCTTTCATCTGTGACAGTCACCTTTCAAATGATTTTTCTTCCCTAGGCCCATCCCTCGGAAGGCAAGAGACACCAGTCTTTCAGAGACTTGATCCATTCATTCATTTGAGGATTTTTGTCCTAACTAGCAAGCATCCATCTGCATAGTCTTTGGCAACCTCCCAAAGGCACTACAGAAATCATTTCAGTAGAAAATTCCAGTGTTAAAAACATATCCAGACACAATTCCATGTAGAGAATAACAATGAAAACAAGATGTCAAACAGGTATTGACATTATATCTGTTTGCAGAACATTTCTCATTAAAAATCAGATGGAAAAACAAAATTGCCATAGATGGGATCCCTCTGAAACTAAGTCTGTGGAGATACTTCTGGTCAGAAGTTGGCATTAGAGCCAAGCAGCTGTTCAGAAATTTCCAAGAGCAAGACAAATGGTGCTGATGAAGTTAATGCCCTCAGTCTTGTGTTGGTGAGTCACATGCAGCATTCACAGGAGGTCAGATAAAACCATCCAATGGGGTGAGATCTGGAATTCAGCCTCACTGGGCAGGGTTCCTGAGGATGCCAACTGGGTATGATAACAGCATCATGAATCTGTTAGACATTACTTTGCTATTCTCAACGTGCAAGGTTTGGGTGTTTGTTTATTTCCTTGCCTGCTTTTTAAGTGGCGCCTTCTCTTCTCTTCTTCCCTGTAATGGGAAGTGCAGGAAGGGCAGCTGCTGATAATGGGAAATCACAGGGGAGAGATTGGTATCTGGAAAAGCTCAAAGCAAGTGGTTTTGCAAGCTTGGATGATGAGTTTCTCATATAAAATCATGGATCATAAGCTGGAAACTGAGTACTCTAAATACCAGTAAGTCAGTGAACAAATGTAAGAGGACTAAATTTTCAGTCCCAATGAGATTTTTCACTTATAAACATTTGTTCTTTACAGAGGTTTCCTGCCTTTCCCTCTAGCTCTTTCCTTGGTCAGTCATAATTTCAATCAGCCTAAAAACAAAAGTGGCTTTGTTGTTACTTTGTTAATATAAAATACATTTACATATGCTGCCTTAAGAACAATGTATCAATTTCTTATATACAGTTCTTTTTTGTTCTTTTTATTTTGCATTTGTTGATTAACATTACAATAAAAAAAATTTTAATTTGTTAAAGTCCTACCATATACAATCCACTATTCTTGGTGCTTGAAATAAAGAGATACAAATGAGATGCTCCCTGAGTTTATTAAGCACTGCACTTTAGTTTAATCTAATAAAGCTGAGTACTTTATGCTCTTTTGACTTTAAAATGTAAGAAAGTAATGTACTACATAAAGAGAATTTCATTATTTTGTAAGCTATCATCTTTTTTGAAAAGAATTGAGAAAATATAAATAATGAATTCCTTTTAACATAACAATTTGTTATTCATTCAACATTAATTAAAAATACTCCTCCAACTCCCCCCCCCCTTGCCCCCTGCACACTATTTTAGACACTGTGGAGGAATAAAACTGAATAAGGCTGAATAAGACACAGTTTCTACCCTCATGGAGCTTATGATCTAAGAGGGGAGATATATCCACAAAATGCTCCTTCCTCCTAGTTATTTAGAAATCATTGCAATTAAAGATAGCATATGAAGTGAAATAAGAAAAATAAAAACAAAGCATTCAGAGGAGAGATCATATTTGGATAGACAATTGGTGGTGGTAAAAGGAAAAACTATGATATCTTCATGGGAGAAATGGCATTTAGGTTGTACTTCAAAGGATAGGCCCATAGGCATATATTAGAAGAAAGGCCTTTCAGGTACAGGAGACAGCGTCAGAAAATGCACAGGTAATAAGAGATAATATAAGAAAAGTTTGGGGAAGAAGAATAGTCCAGATTGGGGAGAGCACGTGAAAGGAATATGAAGAAGCATAGTGAGATATCGTGTTGGAAAAGTAAGTTTGAGTTAATTTAGGCGTCCATGAATGGCAAGAAGAGCAAGAATTCTTTAGGCAATGAGTTCCCCGTCACTGGAATTGTTCACAGAAAGCTGGTATAATCAGACCAATCAAATGGAGGGAAATAGGATAGGAAGAAATAGTAGCTCCTCACTGACAATCACACCAAAGAATATCCAGAAAAGTATCAGCTCAAAACCTCATGAGGAAATCCAAGGAAAAATCAGTCTTTTTATTTCCCCCAGCCAAGCTTTGAACAAAGAGACAGAGATAAATATGTGAACACTGAGAATAGATTTAGGCAAGAGGACTCCATGTAGAACTTTCTAGTGCTAGATCTGAACTGGGGCCTGGGACTATTGTACAGGGTATGAATTTCCACATCTTGTACTGAAGGGCTGCATTGTTTGTAGCGAGGAAGACCAGATGCCCACTGGAAACTGTTTTAGTCTGACCCCAGATTAGGTTCTTGGATACAGTGCAGATTGAGGAGGGACATTTGACTAGTGATGGTAGACCAGGGTAAGAAAGAAGGCTTGAGGCAATGTGTTGAAAAAGGAACAGAACTGTGGGAACAACAGCTATGTACCTCTGGCCCTGAGAGCAGAGTGGTATCTTAGATCCAGCCCCTCAACTAGTCTAAACTTGTAGCACTCCAACTGTCTAGTAGACATCTCCAAGTGACTACCCCATAGACTTCTTAAATCTAGTATGTCCCAAGCAGAATTCATTATTTTGACCCCTAATCCCTCCCCTCTTCCTAAATTACCTATTTCTATAAAGGACACCACCTTCTTGCCAATCACCTTTCTAGCTTTCCTAATAGGGTTGAGGGTAGAGTAAAAATGATAAGATCCCTCCTTTTCCTATTTTTCAAAAAAACTTCAGTAGATTTGGAATTATTTTTCATGTGCCGATAGAATTAACTAGTGATTGAGCTCACATTAAATATTTCTGGTGCCAGGTTCTCTCCTCTTACTGGGACCTTTTTTTTTCCCTTTGAAGGAATCTAGGAGGTACAGAGAATTGAGCACTGGGCCTGGACTCAGGAAAACCTGAGTTCAAATCCAATTTCAGATACTAACTGTGTGACCCTGGACAAGTCAATTAAACTCTTTTGCCTCAGTTTCCTGAACTGTCAAATGAAGATAATAATATCACTTACCTCCCAGTTTTTTTTTTAGGATCGAATGAGATAATATGTGTACAATATTTAGCATAATGACTAGAAAAAAAAGAGGCACTATATATGCCTATTCTCCCCCATCCTCCATTTATGGTTTATGAAATTTTTTTTTATATTGGATCATTTTAAGCTTTCTATTTCTTATCCTGCTAATCTTGGTCTTTTGTATTTTTTAAAAATATTCATCCATTTAATTTATATTGAGAGTAGTATTGTCATATAATAAAAGGAAATTTTTTCAATAATTTATTTTTTCTTAATTGGTTATGTATTCGTGTTTTTCATTTTCGATATTGATAATTTGATTTTATTTCTTTTTTAAAGTAAAATTAGGGACCACAAGTTTTTCATCTTTCCACCCTTCATATAGTAAGTATTCAACTATGGGCAACAGCTTCTTGGAAAAGGGTAGCCAAAAGTATTCCACTAGATTCTACTTAACCTCCAGATCAAAATAAAGGCCTCTCTTGCTTCTTCAGCTCATTCATTTAATGGACACAAACTATTTTGTTGATCTTCATTCTTAAATCGTTTTAATCTGATCTGTCCTCTTCCATGGCTGTGTTATTGTTGTTGAGTCATTTTAGTTGTACTTAACTCTTTGCAACAACATTTGTAGCTTTCTTGGCAAAGATATTGAATGGTTTGCCATTGCCTTCTCCAGCTCATTTTACAGATGGAGAAACTGAGGCAAGCAGGGTCAAGTGACTTGCCCAAATCCTGCAATTCTAAATCAAGTAGGTGGGGATAGTTTGGGTAGATAACCCTTTGTGGTAAAAATACATGTAGTTTATTTGACAATCTTAGTGAAATGGATGAATATTTACAAAAATATAAGTCGCCCAGATTAACTGAAAAGGAAGTAAATTGCTTAAATAACCCCATCTCAGAAAAAGAAATTGAACAAGCCAACAGTGAACTCCCTAGGAACAAATCTCCAGGGGCAGATGGATTTACTAGTGAATACTATCAAATATTTAAAGATCAATTGATCCCAGTACTCTAAAACCTATTTGGGAAAATTGGTGGAGTCCAACCAAATTCTTTTTATGAAACAAATATAGTACTGATACCTAAATCAGGAAGAGACAAAACAGAGAAAGAAAATTATAGACCAATCTCCCTCATGAATATAGATGCAAAATTTTTAAATAAAATACTAGCAAAAAGACTGCAGCAACTTATCACAAGGATAACATATTTTGTTCACGTAGGATTTATTCCAGGAATGCAAGGATGTTTCAATATTAGGAAAACCATCAGTATCATTGATCATATCAACAATAAAACTAGCAGAAACCATACGATTCTCTCAATAGATGCAGAAAAAGCTATTGACAAAATACAACATCCATTCCTATTAAAAACACTAGAAAATATAGGAATAAATGGAGTTTTTCTTAGAATAATAGGTAGCTACTTAAAGCTATCAGCAAGTATCATATGTAATGGGGATAAACTAGAAGCATTTTCAATAAGATCAGGGGTGAAACAAGGATGTCCACTATCACCCCTCTTATTCAATCTGGTACTAGAAATGTTAGCAGTAGCAATTAGAGAAGAAAAAGAAATCAAAGGAATCAAATGAGGCAAAGAGACTAAGCTATTGCCCTTTGCAGATGGTATCATGATGTACTTGGAGAATCCTAGAGAATCAAGTAAAAAACTTCTTGAGACAATAAATAAATTTAGCAAAGTTGGAGGATACAAAATAAACCCACATTAATCCTCTGGATTCCTATATATTTCTAATGAATTCCAACAGCAAGAGATAGCAAAGGAAACCCCATTTAAAGTTACTGTAAACATTATAAAATATTTGGGAATCTACATCCCAAAACAAACCCAGGACCTATATGAACACAACTACAAAACACTTTCCACACAAATAAAACAAGATTTAACTAATTGGAAAAACATGAATTGCTCATGGCTGGGTTGAGTTAATATAATAAACACGACAATCTTACCTAAATTAAATTACATATTTAGTGCCATACCTATCAATCTACCAAAAAATTACTTTATAGAGCTAGAAAAAACAGTAATAAAATTGATTTGGAAGAATAAAAGGTCCAGAATATCAAGGCAATTAATGAAAAGAAATGCTTGGTCAGGTGGCCTAGCCATACCAGATTTTAATCTGTATTGTAAAGCAACAGTCATCAAAACTACTTGGTACTGGCTGAGGAATAGAGTAATGGATCAGTGGAATAGATTGGGTATAAAAGAATCAGTAGTAATAGCATATAGTAATATACTATTTGATAAACCCAAAGATCCCAGTTTTGGTGATAAGAACTCACTATTTGACAAAAACTGTTGGGGAAACTGGAATATAGTATAGCAGAAACTGGGCATAGACCATTATCCAATGCCATATACCAAAATCAAGTCTAAATGGGTGCATGATCTAGGTATAAAGGCTGATACTGTAAGCAATCTGGGGAAGCAAGGAATAGTTTACCTGTCAGATTTATGGAGTAGGGAGACTTTATGACTAAACAAGAGTTAGAGACCATGATAAAATGCAAAATGGATAATCTTGATTACATTAAATCGAAAAGTTTCTGTAGGAACAAAGCCAATGTGACCAAGATTAAGAGGGGAGTGGGAAATTGGGAAAGAATTTTTTAACCAGTGGCTCCGATAAAGGCCTCATTTCTAAAATATATAGGGAATTGAGTCAAATCTATAAAAAATACAAGTCCTTCCCCAATTGACAAATTGTCAAAGGATATGAACAGGCAATTTTCAGAGGCAGAAATTAAAGATATCTATAAACATATGAAAAAATGTTCTAAATCACTATTGATTTGAGAAATACAAATCAAAACAACTTTGAGGTACCACATCTCACCAGTCAGATCAGCTAAGATGACAAAACAGGAAAATGACAAATGCTGGAGAGGATGTGGAAAAAGTGGAACACTAATGCATTGTTGGTGGAGTTGTGAACTGATTCAACCATTCTGGAGAGCAATCTTGAACTTTGCCCAAAAGGCTGTAAATAATTGCATACCCTTTAGATTTCTAGGGTTGTATCCCAAATAATTTATAGAAGTGAGAGGAAGACCCATATGTACAAAAATATTTATTGCAGCTCTCTGTGTGGTGATAAAAAATGGAAATTAAGGAGATGCCCATTAATTGGAGAATGGCTAAATAAGTTGTGGTATATGAACATAATGGAATACTATTGTGCTATAAGAAATGAGGGGCAGATAGACTTCATATTTACCTGGAGAGGCTTATACAAACTGTTGCTAAGTGAGAAGAGCAGAACCAGGAGAAATTTGTACACAATGACACACACAACATTATGTGTGATGACCAATTTTGATAAATTGGATTCTTCTCAGCAACACAAGGTTACAAGACAACTCTAAAAGATTCAGGATGGAAGGCAATGTCTACATTCAGAGAAAGATCTGGAAAGAACAGAATTTAAACAGAGACTGAAGCAAACTACATGCTCTCTTTTCCATGTTTGGCTTTGTTTCCTCTTTCTCATTGTTCATTCCATCATTTACAACCCTTCTATACAACCAGACTAACATCCAATGTGAAAATATTTGCAGATCTTATACCTGATTGCGCACCACCATGGATGGGGGGGAGGGGAGAAAATTTGAAACTCAAGGGATTGTGGAACTGAATCTTGTAAACTAAAAGTAAATAAACAAATCAATTTAAAAAATTTTTAAAATACAAGTAAAAAAATAGTAGACTTCAAACTTGCTCAGCTAGCAAGTGTCTGAGGCCAGATTTGAATTCAAGTCTAATTCTGACTACTGGTCTGGCACTCCATCTACTGAACCACTTAGAAGCCCGTGGCTATAGAAGATTACTATTCCTTTAAGATTATAATTCATATTCACCTCAAGTTGTTCAGGGTTCAGTTTGCATTTCATCAAGATGATGTGGGACAAGAGAATGAGTGGTAGGTCTAAAGTCAGAGGACCTGGATTCAAACTCTGCCTTTCCTCTTACTTCATTTGTATGGTTGCCTCAGCAATTTAGCTTTTCAGGTTTTTACTTCCTTCATAAATAAAAAAAAGATGGTGTTGGATTAGGTGATCCAAAGGCAGAGGCCAATGACCTGGGGTCCATGTACTTGTTATTTTTTTTTTTAATAATGAGATTTCAATCTAATTAGTTTCCTTTGTAATCCTCTGTAATTTGTATGCATTAAAAATTATTCGTAGAATATATCCATAGGTTTTCCCAGTTTGCCAAAAGAGCTCCTGACCCAAATATATTTTAAAAACCCTAAGTCTCCTTCATTTTGGACTCTATGACTATTAGCCGATGACCCAATTTATTGAAATGAATAGGATTCAATAAGTCATTATTTGGTCACCTAGTCCAGCACTATCCTTTGTTCATGTAAAATGAAAACATACCCCCAAAATGAGGAATACTACCAAATATTTGTCAGAGAAATATATGTCTAAATATATATTGTGAGCTCATTTCCATTTCACAAGTCATTTCCCCATTTGGGTACTTCCTGTTTTAGTAATAAAATAATCAGGATATTTGTTATTGAAATGATGATATGGAATATAAAATTAAAGTCAGCTGGCTATCAAAGACTGAGATCACAATGAACAAGATATATTTTTAAAAACTTTCTGAGCAACAGATTTGTGATCTGGTATACATACTAATCCAATAGTCTGAGGAATTCAACTTCCGTTATTTACAACTTCAGCTGGGCAATTTACTCTGGAGTTAGCATTATTGGATTATGTTTAATCCTAATTTTACTGTAGAGCTCTACAAGAATTAAAATTTTGTAGTGCTAAAAACAAGTTTATGGAAGAAAGTAAATTTTAAAAAAATTAACATCAAAAGAGCTATATAGTGTCATAAATCCTAATGTGATGAACTCTCTTAAGGCATCTGAAATTGTGTTTTTTGACTGCTATGCTTTTTCTAAGGTTAAAAAAAAAGAACAAATGTGGGAGAATAAGTCAAAGACTTTGAAGCTCGTACTTAAAACAGCATTTTGGTCCCTTTATTGTATAGAGGCAAACATAGGCTAACTCCACAGATATGCCAAAGTGATCAATTCTTTGGAATATTTTATGAATGTAAACCATCAATAAGCATCATTAAAATCAATAATCCTGGAACTTTTCTCCATAGTAGTTGTTTTCTTTTCTATTCGGTTATTTGAATAACCGCCTCAGCTCTCCTCTCTTTTATACTGGTTCTACACACATAATATCAAATTTATTATTTAACAAAACATTAAACAGTATGATGCAATTTAGATGGATGTAGTGCAAAACACCAGCACAATTAAAAATAGTCTATTGTACCCCTATAAAAAGTACTGCAAATAATTTCTCAGTACAGAAATAACTTAAGTAAGAAAAATGCAAAATTTTTAAGTGTGGAAGGCGGAAAAAAGGGAAAGGGAATAAGCATTCACTTATATTCACAATAACGCTATGAAGTACTGTTACTATTCCCATTTTAGAGTTAGGAAAACTGAGGCACAGAAAGGTTAAGTGACTTGTCTAGAGTCATACAGCTAGTAAGTGTCTGAGGCCAGATTGAAATTGAGTTTTTCTGACCCTGAGTCCAGCTTTCTATATACTATGCCATCCATCCTATTTCCTTGAAGTAAGTTAATATGGGAATGGTGTTCTCTCTGATTTGCTACCTCTATGCTACAGCATAATAGGAAGAGCCCTAAACCAGAAAATTGGGAGACTCAGCTTTTTGTTTTGTTTTGTTTTTGAGACTTAGTTTTAATTCCAGTTCTACTGCCAATTAACTGTAAGCCTCCGAGACTCCCAGAGACTTCATTTCCTGGATTTTAAAATAACAGGGGGTGATGTGGTTCAATTTAATGCAATAAATTACACTAGAGACAAGGTCTCTTTACAGATTTTGTTATGGTAACAGGTAACAGAGGAATAATATTTTGCTTAAAACATCATCATTATAATCATGAAAAAGGCAAAAATATCTATATCTTCTAACTTTTATCTTCTCTTTCTTTCACTGACCTTCTTTCAGTCTTAGATTTTTCACTTTGCACTATCAGAATAATTGAAATTCTGTTTCCATAAATTCAAGGCACTTTGATTTCTACTAGTTTCACTGAAAATTATTCTCATTGTCTTTTTCACTTAAGTTCTCCAACTCCACATAATATGTAAACGTCACCTAACCTATTTATCAATTTGAACTTGACACTGATAGGTGCTTAAAAAAAATCAAATCAAATCAACATGGACCCTGCATGTTTGGGACATGATGTCATGCTAAGATTAATAAAAAATTTTCTGCCCAATAGAGTCTCTATAAATATTGTAAGGTTTCAGAAAGAATCAGTAATATAGCAAACCCAAAGTGAACCTACCAAAGTGAACACTGAAAAGCCAGGATACCTCTTATTTGATTATGTCTTCAGAGTGAATGGACCAGAGAGTTGGGAGAGGGCAGCAAGAGGTCCATTAAGAGGTGACTCGGTAGGTCAAAGACCCTGAAATGATTGGTTTCTACTCAACTTGTAACTTGAATCTCCATATTCCTCTGGGAAGTAGGGACCACCATTCTCAGAACACAGCTGACACAACAGTGTCAGGTAAATTATCTAGGGCACATCCAATTCCCTATCCTTGAATAAGCTAGGGTTAAACAGAATGAGAAATATATGGAAAATATACTTGTATTGACTAATTTTGGTGACTACTTGTAATCCAGAAGCACTAAGCAAACCTGATGGCCTTTATTTAATGAGCATGTTGTACAAGCTGGGTGAAGATTTGGAATCTTCACAAGCAGTCAAGGTGTCTGCAAGAGGACTTGTCTATCTATCCTTGAATAGTAACAGTAATTGACTGAATTGATTTTCTTGAATAATAATCAGTCTGAGGTGTTTTGTGATCAGTTAATGGTAATGATCTAGAATTGATGACTCCTGTTGCAGAAAGGTGACTTTCTTATACTTCTTTGAGTACAGGTTATTTCCTATTATAGGTCCCTTTCCTCATGTGATTATATGAGATCAGCTCATTCACCATTATATCATCATACTAAATTGTAAAGTAGATGAGGACAGGAATATTTCTTTTCTTAATCTGTTGATTTCTTGATCACAGGACTCTGTATGAAGAAAATGCTTAATAAATGTTTTCCAAATAGACATGAATTTCTATTGCTATCTTTCCTGATATTCTTCAATTGGTGGAAACCACTAGGCTGTTATCTTCATAGTATGGGGAAGGGAATAAAAGGGAGTAGCAGCCAGAAGGGAAGTAGAAAGGAGGGAGGGTGTGAGAGAAAGACAGGCTCAGAGAAAGACAATTGATCATTGAGAAATGAGAGAATACACTTAAAATTTGATTTTTATTGAATTGTTCACAAGGTAGGGCTTGGGGGATGAGGAAGGTATGTTTTTTTTGGGGGGGGGGGGAGAATACAGAGCATCTTATATATAATGTACCTTAATTGCCAATTTTAAAAGATAGACTATTTTGACGTGAATATTCTAATAAATTATCTCAGATATTTGTCCTGGGACGTAGGTGTAGATGGAATTATCTATCAGTTTTTAATAAGGAATAGAGGAGGGATTCTGGAAGACAGAAAGCTTTCAGCAGATTACAATAAAAAGATCAATGTGACAAGGCAACAACAAGGATGTATATTGTGCCAGGAACTGTGCAAAGTGCCAG
Source organism: Pseudochirops cupreus (assembly GCA_028627135.1). Taxonomy (NCBI): domain Eukaryota; kingdom Metazoa; phylum Chordata; class Mammalia; order Diprotodontia; family Pseudocheiridae; genus Pseudochirops; species Pseudochirops cupreus. The sequence continues at coordinate 155,237,510 of CM053580.1, forward strand.
GGATACAAAAACAAACAAAAAGAAAAACAGTTCCTGATATCATAGGGGCTAATAGATAATGGATAAAGGATAATATCTAAAAGGAACCTGAAAAGCTATGGAAGAGTAAAGTGTGTTTCTACCCACTCTGAGGCAGAAAGTCAAAATCACAACTGGGAAGGGAAGGAAGGTTCACCCACTGGGGCACTTTCTCCAAAAGGAGGCCCTAGAAGGAACTCACCAATGGAAGATGTAAAGTCCAACATTTCAAGTTAACAAAATTCAACTACATAAGAACACACATTTAGGGTTATAGATTTAGACCTAAAAGGGATCTTAGGGGTCACCCAATCCTCTCCCCCTATAATTGTACAGATAAGGAAACTGAGGCCTAAAGATACAAATTAACATAGACAAAGTTATACCATGAGTAAATATCAGAACTGGCATTTAAATCTAGGTCCTCCAATTCCAAATCTAGTAGATGAGGGTGGTGTGGCTAAATAATCCTGGTGATAAAAAACATTTGTGGGTTTTAGTAGACTTCAAACTCAGTATACATTAATAGTGTGATATATAACAACAACAACAACAAAAAAAAACCCAATTCAGTCCTAAACTCAAGTAATGGAAGTACAGTCTCAAGAACAAACTCGTAGTCTCACTTTATTCTGCTCTGGGAAGACAACTTTACAGTTCAGTTTGTGCAAATTTTTCAGTTCTGGGGGAAAGTTTTGCAATGGACATTGGCAGGAAGGTGACCAAGAGAATAGAGGCAGACATCTAGAGACCATGTCATTCAGGGATTAGTCGAAGGACCTGGAAATGTTTAACCATGAGAAGAGAAGATGGAGGAGGAATATTGTTGCAAACTTCAAGTATTTAAAGGGATGTCTTTTGAAAGAGAGTATAGGCATATTCTCAGAAATGAATATATTTATCAGTAAATGTGGAAGTCAAAGAATGATGTTCTCTGTGCAACCTTCTATAAAAATTAATGATCATATTGCATCAATCTCTTTAACAAAAGACTTTGAGCAAATAAAATTTCCTAATGTATCAAATATGATCAAAAGTTTAATGAAATATTTAAGCTTCAACAAAGTTTCAAATGACAACAAGATTATCTGCTATTAAGGCCAATTTGAGATTTTGTACAACAAATTTACAACATTTCTATGAATTTTTACATCTAGGATTTGCGATAACAAATGCAATAATGTAGTTTAAAAATGCTATCAGATTTGATTGAATCTATGTTTCGTTGAAGTGAATTTGGTTGAATAAATTCACACCTTCACCCATTGTGTACCTCAAATACCATTTACAGTAATATCAACCAATACTATTTAGCCAATTAGCATCAATTAGTTCTTTTTATCTTTTTATTGATTTATAGTTTTCAACATTCACTTCCATGAGATTTTGAGTTCTAAATTTTCTACCCATCTCTCCCCTCCCTACACCCCAAGATGACTTGCCTTCTGATTACCTGTTCCCCCAATCTGCCCTCCTTTCTATCACTGCCTTCCCTTCTCTTATTCCTTTCTCTTCTATTTTCCTGTAGGGTAAAATAGATTTCTATACCTTGTTGCCTGTATATCTTATTTCCCAGTTGCAAATAAAAACAATTCTTAATATTCATTTGTAAAGCTTTGAGTTTCAAATCCTCTCCCCTTCTCCCTCCCCATCCACCTTCACTGAGAAGGCAAGCAACACAATAAAAGTTATAAATGTGTAGTTATGCAAAACACTTACATAATAGTCATGTTGTAAACGACTAACCATATTCCCCCCATCCTATCCTGCCCCCCATTTATTCTATTTTCTGCTTTGGCCCTGTCTCTCCTCAAAAGTGTTTGCTTCTGATTACTTCTTCCCCCAATTTGCCCTCCCTTCTATCATCCCCCCTCTCTTATCCCTTTTACCCTACTTTCCTGTTGGGTAAGGTAGATTTCCATATCCTATTGTATGTATTATTCCCTCCTTAAGTCAAAATCTGATGAGATTAAGATTCACCCATTCCTTCTCACCTCCCATCTCTTCACCTCCACTGATAAGGCTTTTTCTTGCCTCTTTTATGTGAAATAACTTACCCCATTCTAACCTGCCTTTCTCCTTCTCCCAGTACACTCCTCTCTCACAACTTAATTTTATGTTTCAGATATCATCACTTCATATTCAACTCACCATGTGCTTTCTCTCTCTCTCTCTCTCTAGATATATAGACATACATATATAGATATCTCTGTAGATAGATATCTATATATCTATATATGTGTGTATACACATATACTGAGAAAAGTCTCATGAGTTACAAATATCATCTTTCCATGTAGGAATGTAAACAGTTTATATAAGAAGCTACTTAATCTTATCTTATGCTGCTTGTGTTTCCACAATACTTGAATTCTTTTTTCATGCTGATTGCACTATTTTCTCCTTGACTTGGGAACTCTGGAATTTGACTACAATATTCCTAGGAATTTTCCTTTTGGAATTTCTTTCAGGAGGTGATTGGTAGACTCCCTCAATTTCTATTTTGCCTTATGGTTCTAGAACATCAGGGCAGTTTTCTTGATAATTTCTTGAAAAATGATGTACAGATTCTTTTTTTTTTGTAGCTTTCAGGTAGACCAATAATTTTTAACTTATCTCTCCTGCTTCTATTTTCCAGTTCAGTTGTTTATCCAATGAGATATTTCACATTGTCTTCTATTTTTTCATTGCTTTGGTTCTGCTTTATATTTTCTTGATTTCTCATATAGTCATCAGCTTTCATTTGCTCTATTATAATTTTTAAGGAATTATTTTCTTCACTGAGCTTTTGGATCTCCTTTTCCATTTGGTCAATTCTGCTTTTTAAGGCATTCTTCTCCTCATTGACTTTTTGGACTTCTTTTGCCATTCAAATCAGTCTGTTTTTTAAGGCGTTATTTTCATCACTATTTTGGGGGGTCTTCTTTACCAAACTGTTGACTCATGTTTCATGATTTTCTTGCATCACCCTAATTTCTCTTCCCCATTTTTCCTTTGCTTCTCTTACTTGATTTTCACAATCCTTCTTGAGCTCTTCCATGGCCTACAAACAATTAATATTTTTCTTGGAGTCTTTGGATTTAGGAGCTTTGACTTTGTTTTCTTCTTCTGGTTGTATGTTTTGATCTTCTTTGTCACCAAAGTAAGATCTTATATTCTGAGTTTTTTAATGCTATTTCTCATTTTTTCAAGGCAATTACTCGACTTTTAAACTCTTTGTTAAGGTAGGACTCTTCTTCCAGTGTGGAGGGTGTACTGTACCAAATTTCCAGGGCTTTTTGCAGCTCTTTTCAGAGATAAGTCTAGGGACCTGTAAATTTTCAGTTCTTCCAAGGTGGTATGATCAAAGGAGAGATATTTACTCATTTCCTGGTCTCTTCTCTGGTCTGTGAGTGACCACAAACACTCTTTTCTGCCCTGGAAATTTGAGGAGGATTCCCTCTCCATTACTGCCAAAAATTCTACCATGCCAGCATTCCTCCTCACCCCAGGACCACCACCTAGGACTGTGACCTAGATCCAAGCACAGACAAAGCAAGAGAATCCTTCCTCAGCACCAGCAAAGAGATCCCTGCAATCCTCTTATAATCAGCTACTTAATCCCCTCACCCTCTGTGGGCTGAGAGCTCTGGAAGCAGCCCTAGAGCTGCTGCTGCTAGTCACTACCCTGGGGCTGAGGTTGGACCACTCTCTTCTCTCACTCAGGTCCAAGAGACCTTTATTACTGACCTTCTAAGTTGTCTTTGGCATTTGTGAGTTGATAAGTCTGGAAACTGTCCCAGCTGCCTGTTTTCCAATCCCTCAAGGCCTGCTCCAGGTTTACTGGTGCCTCAGTCTGTTCTGGCACAACCTGAGTTGGACTTCACTCTTTTCTCAGACTGGTGCAACAGACCTTTACTATCAAAATTCTAGGTTGTCTTGAGCTGGAAATTTGTTTCACTCTGTCATTTTGTGGGTTTTGCTGCTCTAGAATTTGTTTAGAGTCATTTATACAGGTGCTTAGAAGCATTTTGGGAGGAGCGCAAGTAAGTTCCTGTTTTTCCTTTGCCACCTTGGCCCTGCAACCACATCAGTTGGCTTTTAGAAAGAGATATTTATTAAGGAGGTATAGCAAAGACTGAAGAATAATAACATCAAACTAAGAGCACACTCTTGTTAAGCCCCTTCAGTCTTTGAATAGAGTATGCTTAAATGTCACTTAGATGGTTCAAAACATTTTTGTGTCACTAAGTACACTTCTTCAGAGCCATTAGACAAGGCAGTCCCTTGCTTTTTACATGCAATATTTCAAGTGCAGGATGGATTCACTGCTGACCTGTGGTAGGAAGTTACTCCTCAAGCCTGACTCCTCACCACACTTGCCTATTGCTGCCATCACCTCCAATTGAAGGAGATTTTCACTGATTCTTATGACATCTTGAAGTTTACAAGATCATCACCTAATCCAGTCCATCTCCAATAATTTTTCATCTAAAATCTGGACAGATTGAAATACAACAGAGACAAGGGTGGGGCGGGGGGAGAGAATCAATTGTCTAATGACCTGGTAGAATGAGAGTCCAAGTATCCTGGGTTTTCAGAGCCCCATAGGTCATTTTACGTACCCTGACACTAGAAATATGATGAAGCTAGTCTGTTGGAGCTTTTTGTATCTAAACCCAATTCTGGCTCAGTAGCCCTGTAAATAGCTTTCTATCTCCATATACAAAGACAATAAGGAACTAAAGATGTTGACTTATGTTCTAAAGTGGGAGGGAGGGTCTCTCCATGACACATACTCAAAATCAGGCTCAATAAGTTTGCACATAGAGGATTTCAGTGGGAAGAAAATATTACAAATGCTCTAAGGAGTGGCCCCTTCTTGGTCAATCTCATCATGATGCTATAGTAAATCAAATCCAAACACATAAGTGACTAAATTTTTCTACTTATGAGAAATATAGAAGCATGTTTCCCTAACATAATGATAATAAATAACTATAATGTTGGCCTTGTCATCATAGGATACTAAAGTTATTTCTGAACTGTCAGAGAACTAAATTTCTTGGAATAATTTTCATAGAATCTCAGGGTTAGAAGGGTACTCAGAGGTCATCTAGATCAATCTCTACCAAAATAAAATCATTTTCTACAATATATCTGAGCCATTGTCTGAGTCTTCACCTGAAGACCCTCTAAAGAAAGGAAATATACTACCTTCTATTGTAGCCTCTTTTATTTTGGAGTTGCTCTAATTATGAGGAAATGTTAATCTAACATAGATTCTAAATAGAGCTTTTTGAAATTTCAGGCCAATATTCCTAATTTTATCCTCTGAAGTAAAAATGAAACAAGTTAAGTCCTTTTACCACAATATAGCCCTTTAAATATAATCAGCTCTTTTGTTTCTCCTCTTCCTAACCCTTTTCTATTTACTGGCTCTTTCCCTGATACCTATAAGCATGCCCACATTGCCCCCATTCTTCAAGTACCTTTATTTGACCACACTATTCCCTCATGCTGCCATTCCCTATTTCTCTTCCCTTTCACTATTAAACCATAAAAACCTATTTCTGCTTATTTTCTTTCTTCTTCATAACTCACTTTTGAACCCCTTAAATCTAATGACCATTCCTCAGTCTTAATATTTCTTCACCTCTCTGTGACATTTGATACTCTTTGTCAGCTTCTCTCATCAGAAACTACCTCCTGCTTGTGATTTTTGTGACATTGCTTTCTTGTGCTTCTCCTTCTAACTATCTCAACCTCTTTTACTGGATAATTATTCATGTCCACTGTCCCAAGGCTGCCCTAAAATATATTATTTTCTCTCAGTATGCCCTCACTTATTTCATCAGTTCCCATGGATTCCATTTTCATCTCTATGCAGAAGACACCAAGATCTACATAGTCAAACTTATTCTATCTCCTGTGTACTACTTCTATATTACCAATTACCTGTTCATATATTCAACCAAATTTTAGGTTAGTTATCTCAAACTCAAACATCCCTAAGTGAAAGTATTCAAGCAGATATGTTGTAAAAGAAATTCTTTTTGGGAATATTGATCAGAATAGATATATCCTGCGGTCCCTTTGTATTTTAAATTTCTCTAGTTCTGTGTAATTTCATGCCTAAAACAGAACTTTTTCTCTCCCTGAGCTCGCTCGCTCTCTCTCTTTCTCTCTCTCTCTCTCTCTCTCTCTCTCTCTCTCTCTCTCTCTCTCTCTCTCTCTCTCTCTCTCTCTCTCTCTCTCTCTCTCTCTCTCTCTCTCTTTCCCCCTTCCCTATTTTAAATCAGGGGGTGACAAGTGTTATATATTCTACTCAGTATATTTCACATTATTCTCCTTCTCTGCCCTCATATGCCTGTCTCTCTAGTTCAGGTCCTAATCACCTCTCACCAAACAGCATCCTGATTTGACTCCCAGCTTCTCACATCTCCATTCTTCAATGTATTCTCCAGCCACTCAAATACTAAAATGAATTTTGACCTGATAAATTAGAATGTACTGTCCAACAAAGCAGATCACAATCCATGTATACCTACCTAGTCTGTGCTATTCATATCTATGTAAGCTCATCTTTTCATCAGGGGAGGTGGCAATCAATATGCTGAAGGCCTTCCTCAGTTTCTTCTGTTATCATTCAGATACCAATGTTGCATTTTGACAGTACATCTGTCAGCCTTCACTCATCACATGACTTTTCTATCATAAATTTTCCTGATGACATTTTTCTCTGATGGTGTCTCTTTGGGGATGTAGTGGTGACTCTTGAAATCTATATCAACAGTCTTATATCATGAAAAATTCTCCCATTCTGGAAAGATCCTTCAACACCTAACTCTTCTGGACCTCAGTTACACTATTTGCAAAAATTCAGATGCCAGACCAGATGATCTCTAAGGTCCCTTCAAGCTCAAAATCCTAAGATTGTGACATTATACATATTTGCCTAAAGGCATTTTCTAGGACTTCTGGCTATATTAACACACAGCCCAAATAATGACTTTACATTTTAGTTTTAAAATCCATATTTTAAGTTTTACCAAACATGAGCAGTATTTGATTTTTAAAAATTCTTTAATAGAAACCTCATTAGAAGTCCTCGTTTCCCAGTGGGAAATATTTGAAACTGACATGTATTATTTCCTTCTACTTAGCTCAGAAAGGAGAAGAAGCAGGGAGAGATGGAGGAAGGGAGGCAGAGAACAGCAGGAGGGCACATTCAGCAGCCCTGACAGCAGTTGTTGAATTCCAGCCCATTTGTTGTTGAGTGTGGCCAAAGCAGCATGCCCTGTCAAGCTACTGCATTTTAACTCTTGAGCTCCTGCCCACTTGGACACTACTGCTGCCTTTTTATTCAGGGAAGTGATCATTAGATTATTTCTCCTTCCTTCAGGACTGTCAATTCTATGCTGTCATACACTGTAAAGTAGTTATGAGGACAGCTGTAACCATCACTTGGTTCTTTAATCCCTCACACAAGTCTTTGTGCAATCCAGCAACAAGTTAATATATAATAGAGAAGTCATGGCAGCTTGGGTTTTTATTCACACAGAAAAACAATCCCTATTGGCAGCTGAACAGACAGCCCCTCTAGGGACCAATTATTCTATTTTGTGCTGTATATACTGCAAGAGGCTGCTGCCAGGACCCAGGGGAGCCATGCTGCTGGGCTGCCCTAACAGGGGCCAAACTGGTGCTCAAGACACAAGTTGTTCCTTATGTCAAAATTGCTGCTAATGACACAATTAACTAACAGGGGACGACTGAGAAGCTCTTAATTAGGTAAACACTGCTCTCTGGAAAATGATTGCCTGGTTTTAGGCATACTAAATCATGTCAAATTGCAAGAGGAGGAGTGTCTTGCCTCAAAGGGAGGTGCGATCTTCACATCTCTTTGGTCATTTCTCTTTCTTATCAGCATTTTATCACTTAAAACAAAGTAGAATAGCATTGCACAACAGGGTATCCTAGGTCGTGAAAACTGCAAAGTTATAGAAGAATAGAGGATTGAGACAATACAAAAGAGAAATTGTTAAACATGTCAAGAAACAGTTGTATACAGACCTCCTTGTAAAACCAAGGTTCCTAATCTATCTTGCATGATGGATCCCTTCTATAATTTGGTGAAGCCTATGGACCTCTTCTCAGATTGATATTTTTAAAAAGAATAAAATAAAACACGTGTGTCAAAATACAATTTTAGAAATTCTTTTCAAAATTAGTTTATGAAAACTAGGTCGACACCTACTCTAAACTCAAAGAGAACATAGGAGACTCTTTAGAATCCATACAACTTAGACCTTAGATTCCCCCACTTAAAATCACCCCAATTTAAATTAATTGAGTTGTTTTTTGTATGAATTACCTGATATGTGTCTATTATACTTAATAATAATAATAAATACTGTAGTAACTGTAATACTATCTGTTTTTGTATAAGGGAAATTATAAACAATCTTCAATTTTAGTGAACAATTACAATACATGGTCTAAATAACAATTAACCCAAGAAAAAGAAGGTGTTCATTTATAAACCTTCTGCATAGTAAAGGATGAAATACTTGTTTCACCTTTCCAGGTTTCCAAATTTGCCTCACAGATAGAAGAGTAATAAATCTCCATTGGTTACCTCAGTGGAGTAACTGAGTGAAATGTGACTTGAGGGAGAGGGCGTCCAAAGTGTCTTAGAACTAGTACAAGACCTTACAGTCCTCTGAGCTGATTCATGAACTAAAGTTCAATTACTATATTACTGAAAAATACTCTAAACCCTCACAGTAGCATTCCTGAGCATAGGGCATCACTTATACTTTGGTAATATAACAATTGGGAAGTGATTGATTTTTCTAAATGTACGGGGTGTGTGTGTGTGTTTCTGTCTGTGTGAGTGTTTGCTTGCGTATGCAGGCCATGTGAATTGTGTCCATATGGATATATCTAGATGTGGTTCAAAAAGAGGTGTGAATAGATATTTCCAGAATCTTCTGTCACCATTTTTCAAGGGAGATTTTGATTCCAGGCAGACTGAGGCCATGAGCCTGGCTGTTCTGTTGTTTTCAAACAGGGAGTATGTAGCTAGAATTACATATATCCTCCCACCCAAATAGTGAAAGCCAGGAGGAATAAATTTTAGGTTCACCTTATGCTCTTGCTACACTTGAAAAGAGACTATATTAGGTTGGGGAGACACAAGGCAAGGAGACCAATAAGAAGGCTACTGCAATAGTCCAGTCAAGAGCTGAACTAGAGTTGTGGTCTAGCACAGTACAGTTCTATTGTAAGCACTTTAATTGATTAAATACTGAATGATAGAATCATTTAAAAGACTAGTTGGTTCAAATGCTAGGTCTAGAACCCATTTTTTAAAATGCTAACTTTTCCTGTTTATATTTTGCTTGAAACTCAGTGATTTTATTATTTATCTGATGAGGCCAACATAAATCTAGTGTAGCTTCCAAAATGTTTATGACAGCCCTGGGAACAGAGACTCACAGAATGTTGGAGTTGGGAGAGAATTTAGGAGACCTTCCTCAGTTGCGCAGATGGGGAAACATAGCCACTAGGTTTTGTCCTACATCTCTCCTGCCCTTCACAGTTCAACTTGAGAAAATAATCCACGCTTATGTGCTTCCACTTCAGTTCCTCTCACCATCTTATAAATCTTTTCCAATCTAGTTTTCAATACCATCATTCAAATGAAATTGCCTTCTTCAAAGTTACCAATGATCTCTTAATAGCATAATCTAATTTCTCTATCCCCCAATACTCGTCTTTCTTGATCTCTTTGAAACATTTGATGTTTTGGTCATCTTATGCATTAGAGTTTTGGGTTTTTTTTTACTCTTTTTTGTCTCATAAAACCCTTAAACAGTCTGATGAAGCCCAGGAACTCTTCCAAATAATGTTTTAAAAATATGAAATAAAATATATAGGCTAACAAAGGGAATCAATTATATAAAAATAATGTTATCAAAAGATATTTTTAAGTTTATGGAGTCAAGGTAAAAAAAAAATCCCTGTTTTGGATACTCCCTCAGTACTAGGTTTTCATGATAGTGCTCTCTCTTGGTCCTTTTATCTCTCAGACAACTCCTTGATCTCTTTTACTATAACTTTTACTATAACTTCTCACCCACCCACCAGTGATGGGTATTCCCCAAGTCTCTGTCCTAGGTTTCTTTCTCTTTTTGCTCTATGTTATCTTTTTTTTTTTTTTGGTGATTTCATTGGCTTCCATAAGCACAATTTTTATCTACATGCACATGCTTCCCAGATCAATAATTAGAGATAGGAATAGCATCTACTTTCCAGAAATGTAGTGAGGATAAAATATTTGTAAAGCCCTTTGCAAACCTTAAAGCTCTACATAAATGCAAAATAACATCGCCATTATTAGTGTGATCATCTTCATCTTCATCCTCATCTACATATCTAGTCCTGTCTCCTATCCTTAGCAAAGTGATGTTTATTTTCATTTCTGATATCAGAAATTCAAGAAGTAAAAATGATCTGCAGACTAATTACATGTTTTCGAAGTTGGAAACACAAAGTAGAGTCTTAAATGTAAACACCAGAATTGTGGTTCAGGTTTTGGAACTATAGCTCTGTTGTTAGTTGCCATATTTGTGGAGAAGAAAAAAAAACATACAAAGAATACAAGAAAGCAAAGTTCTAGAGGACACAACATAAGTTCTACAAACCTATTAGTTTTCCTGATTTCAAGACAGTTCAAATTTTACTTACTCCGTGACTTTTTTAGTTACCCAAGATCCCTCCTGCCGAGCTCCAGGAGCTCAGCAACTGCCTTTTGGACAACTCAAATTAAATGGCCCATACACATCTAAAACTCAACATGCCTAAAACAGAGCTCTCTTTTTTACAAAACCTTCCCCATTTCCAATTTTACTATTACTGCAGAAAGTACCAACGTCTTTCCAATCACCCAGGACTAAAATCTCAGTGTTTTCCTCTCCTTTATTGCACATATCCAATCTGTTGCTGTGTCTTGTTATTTCTACCTTCACATCTCTTATAAAAATCTTTCCATTTGCACAATGATAATCTTAATTTAGGCCTTAATCACCTCTTTACTAGACTATTAAATAGTTTACTAATCATTCCCCTTGTCTCCAATCACTGTCCACTAATTTGGTAAGTTGATTTTTTTTCTAAAGCATAGCTCTGACCATGACACATTTCCCACCTTCCACCTTCACTTCAGAAGGTCCATCTATTTCCTATTAAGCCCAGGGTCAAAGTCCTTTATTTGGCATCTAAATGTCTTCATGGCATGGACATTTCCTACGTTTTCAATCTTATTACACTTTTTTCCTCCTCATTCTCTATGTTCTTCCAACAGTGGCTCAATTGCACTTCCTCCACGACAAATCCAATTCTAAATCTCCTGTCTCTGTCTTTGTACTGGACCAACTTTCCAACATGTCTAAAGTAGTTTGTCTCCTAAATACTACCTATTATTTCCACTAGTGTTCTTCAAGACTCAGCTCAAATTCTATAGGGGTGGGGAACCTGGAGCCTCAAGGCCACATGTGGCTTTCTAGGTCCATGGATGAGACCTTTTGATTGATTCCAAGTTTTACAGAATAAATCTTAATATTAAGGGGTATGTTCTGTGAAGTTTGGATTCAGTCAAAGGATCTAGAGGGCCACATGCGACCTCAAGGTTGCAGGTTCCCCACCCCTGCCTCCAGATCTTTCCCATTTCTTCAAATTGCTAATGCTTTCCCTTTTCAGACCATCTACTGTGTAAATATCTTGTGTTTACCTAATCATTTTCATGTCCTTTCTCCCATTAAAATGCAAGGTCCTTGACGACAGAGACTATGTTCTGTCTTGTCTTTTTGTCCTTGGTTGGTTGTTGTCCTTCATTCTTGAAGAGGACCAAAATGGCATTACTATACTAAAGTTGTTTCACTGTGTCCAACTGTGGCTAATCAGACCAATATGAGCTTGGAATGCTCTAACACAGTTCAGGTACAAATAGTCTGCGTGAATATTTGGGGGGGATGCTCTAAATTTGCACACTTTGCATTTCCTTTGAGCTGCTTCAATTCTCTTTTGCTCATAGAACATAGGACCTTCTCTAATGTGAGCGCAGCAAGCTGAGCAGTTCTGTGCCACTGTCTCCCATGTCACACAATCAATTCCACAGTTCTTGAGAGAGACCTTGAGCTTGTCTTTGTATCACTTCTTCTGATCACCATGTGAACTCTTGCCCTTTGTGAGCTCTCCATAAAACAGTTTTGTTTTTTTTTGGCAAGTGTACATTTTGCGTTCAGACAACGCAGCCAGCCCATTGGAGTTGTGCTCTCTGAAGTAGAAGTTGAACGCTTGGCAGTTTAGTTCGAGTAAGGACCTTAGCGTCTGGTACCTTATCCTGCCAGACGATCTTCATAATCTTCCTAAGAAAATTCAAATGAAAGTAATTCAGTTTCCTGGCATGGCAATGGTAGATTCTCCAGGTTTCACAGGCATACAACAATGAGGCCAGCAGAATGGCTCTGAAGACTTTCAGTTTGGTGGTCAGTCTAATACTTTTTCTCTCCCACATCTTCCTTCAGAGCCTCCCAAACATTGAGGTAGCTCTGGCAAAGAATGTGTCAACCTCATTATCAATGTGTGCATCACTGGAAAGTATACTACCAAGGTAAGTAAACTTATCCACAGTATTCAAAACATCTCCATTTGCTGTAACCAATGGTGTGGTAGTGGCTAATAGAGTACCTGTGTTTTCTTGCCGTTAATTGTTAGGCCAAAATTAGCACAAGCAGCATAGAATTGATCCATACTTTGTTGCATCTCAGTTTCAGAGGCTGCCTTGAGTGGACAAACATTCGAAAATAGAAAATCATGCACCAATACTCCTTCCACTTTGGTCTTGACTTAGAGCCTTCTCAAATTGAAGAATCTACCATCAGTGCAGTAGCTGACCTCGATGACGTGTTCATTCTCCTTAAAATCATTTGACAATATGGCTGAAAACATCATGCTAAAAAGCATAAGAGCAAGCACACAGCCTTGTTTCACTCCAACTGGTTACTGGAAAGGTACAAGAGAATTGTTCATTATCTAGAATCGGGATAAGCATGTTGTCATGAAATTGATGTACAATGCTGATGAACTCCTGACAAACAAATTTTGACATAATTTTCCATAAGCCTCTATGACTAACAGAATCAAAGGCTTTGGTCAGATCTACAAATGTCATGTACAGGCTACTGTTCTGTTCCTGGCATTTCTTCTGGAGCTATTGGGCAGCAAACACCTATATCAACTGTTCCTTAGCCTTTTCTGAAGTCACATTGGCTCTCAGCTAGATGACCATCTTCCAGGTGAAGTATCAGCCTATTAAGGAGGACTCTGACAAGAATCTTGCCAGCAGTGACTAAGAGAGAGGCTCCCCTATGATTGTCACAGGACAATATATTTCCTTTACCTTTATAGAGATGAACAATAAAGGCATCCTTGAGCTCCTGGGAGATAATCTCCTCTTGCCATATAATCTGGAAAATTTCAGTCAGCTTCTGTGAGAGCAATGGACCCCCTACCTTGAAATCTCAGCTGGAATAGAATCAGCACCAGGCACTTTGCCACATAAAAGGAGCCTAATGGTATTCAAAACTTCTTCTTCACTTTGAGCTTCAGCTAAGGAGGGATTGACTTCAACCTGAGTTAAATGGTCAATGCATTCAGCATTGATTGATGATGATCTGTTGAGAACACTATGGAAGTGCTCAGTCCATCTCTCTAGGATCATGCCCTTATCACTAATCAATGTAACTCCATCAGCACTTAGTTGAGATTCACCATAGGTCTTTGGCCCCTAAATAACTTTCAAGGCATCATAAAAGCTCTTTAGATTGTTACTACCAGCATAAAATAGAATTTCATCTGTCTTCTTACTGAATTAGGAATCCTGCATCTCTCTAAGTTTTTCTTGTACTTTATTTTGGATGGAATTAAATGCTGCCTTCTTAGAGGTGGATAAACTATCCTGCTGGTAAATCCTGTGGAGTTCTTGTTTTTCATTTAGCAGTTTCTAAATTTCCACATCATTTTCATCAACAAGTCTTGGTATTTGTGAGTGTTCTGACCCAGATGAGCAAACACAGTGCTATACAATAAATATCTGAAAGCTGTCCACTCCTTTTCTGCTCTACTCTTGCCAATTGTGTGTTAGCTCAACTTTCCTTCCAAGTTAGCAACAAACTGTTCCTGCTCAAAGAAGAGCTCTAATTTGCTGACATTAATTCTTCTGGTAGTTATTTTGCCTTAGGAATGCCACTTTTGATGAATGTGAATATTTGGCTTGGAAAGGATAAGTCTATGATCAGTCCAGCACTGTGCACCATACAATGGCCTTGTCACTCTCACATCTTGTTTGGTACGGATTTAAGGTGAAGGTGAAATATTAATTCAATAGCACTATAAAATGTGTTATGTTTTGACATAGAGTTAGAAAGGATGTTAAAAGTCAGTTAGTACAACTCCCTCATTTTAGAGATCAAGAAATTGAGGCACAGAGCAATTAGTTTTATTCAAGTTGTATATGTAATTAATACCAGAGATAAGATGAAAAACAAAGTCCTGTGATTTTTTTGTCTTTTCCACTCTGCTCTGTTTTAAGTGTCAGACTCAGGATATTTGATTTATATGATACATCAAATATTTTTCTACTGTCTTTTTTCAGAAGAAGGCTTTTAAATCAGACAAAACTAGAATTTAAGTGGTTCCTCCTGGGATTTAGTGGTGGGGTTACGAAGAATTATGAAGAGTGATGTTTTCTACTTCAGGACTGGGATACCAATCCCTTTATCTCCTCACTTCCCCCATCCCCATTGTCAGAATTATCCTTCTCTAGCTAGGGACATGATCACAAGTTATTGACATATTTCATAATAACACTTCCAAAGGTAGTACTACTATAAACATAGGGCCTTTTAAATCTACCTCTCTGGATCAGAAACCTAACATAGTAGCTTCTGGGGTCCAAATTTATAGTAATCCTGCCTTATATTAATATTTTGGGGCTGCTAGTGATAAAATTCCATTATTTTTGTAATCCAGTTACTATGCAGAAAGTCTGGGCCTAAAGCACAATAGGAGGAAAGATCAAGCAATTTCTACTGAAATTGGGGCCAGATCTTAACACAAAGGGCCAAAGAAGGTTTACCCACACAATTTGGGAGTATAGGAGCAGATTTCAACCCAAGCCAAATCCCTCAACCCAGATACTGAGACTGAATATATTTATAACACTTATAATGAATTATGGGACTATCTGAAAAACATAACAAAAATTCCTGGATAATACATTTCAAGAAATCACAAGTGAAAATGGTTCTTTTCTTTTAAACCACAGTGAAAGTTTAAGGACTACACTCATCAAGTAATTAAAGAAACCCCAAAATGAAAATTCGGGGGAATAATAGCCAAATCATAGCCAAAATCCAGAGGAAAAAATACCATAAACTGTCAAAAAGATAGAGTTCAAGGGCAAAGAAGCCACTTTCATGATCATACAAGACTTGGCAGCTGCCACTATATAGGCTAGGAGAATTTAGAACACAATATTTCAAAGCACAAAATATGAAGGTTTACAAACAAATTAAGACATCTAGCAAAAATGAGTACAGTCCTATAGAGGACAATGGACTCTGATGAGATTGAGAATTTCTAAGCATTGGTGAAAAGAACAAAACTGAATATCCCTTTTGAAATGGAAGTGCAGGATGAGAGAGAGAGAGAGAGGGAGGGAGAAAATTGATCAATTGGAAGAGTAGTGTAAAGACAGATTATTTATATGTTGTTAAGATAGTAATAAATGTTTTCTCAAAACCCTGTCTTCAAGGATCATTAAAAAGGACAAACGTGACATAACAGAGATTTTTTTTGGGAGGGTAGTATTCTTAATTTTTGTTGATAACCTTCACAATATATTACCATATTACAGACTCCCGAGATTATATCAGTTTGCATAAACTTCCAGGTGGAAGACTCCAGACTTCATTGGCAACTCATTGAATTTTTTAACAGCTTTTACTACTTGAACTCTCTTCCTCATATGAAAAAAATAGATTTTGTATTATGTATGTTCCTTTCTTTCATCTTTTTTCAGTGAAAACTAAGGTCTGGTTATAATTTAAATGTAATTTGTATGTTTGAAGATTATTATGAAATTTCTCAGTCTAAATAATCTTAATCTTTTGCTCACATTTCATTTATCATTTCTTTCATCATCATTACAATTCTTCATTGAACATTCTCCAAGTGATAGTCTCTCTGGAGAAATCCATCTATTTTCCATCAATGTGCAGATAAACTTTGCTTTAATTATGCAAATAAACCCTCAAAAGGTGATGAAAAACTTTTAGGATCAAAATTTCCTCACAGTGTCAAGTATCAATAGACCTTAAGAGAGGCTTTAACAATGAACCTGATAAAGGATACTATCTGCAACTTTAATTTCACAACGTGCCCATTAAGAGAGCTAATGCAATAGCAGGATTCATTGATAGAAGTTTGGTTAGTCAGTGTGATACAAATAATCATTTATACTTATCCATTATATACAAATGCCTGACCAAGCTAGATGCTCTGTAAGCAATATCACTTTCTGGAAATGAAGGTAGGGATGCAATTAACATACTTTACCCATCAGAAATTCTTAAATTGTTTTAGCAAGAAGAAATCAGGATAACATGGAGCTGCCAAATCTCTTAGGGAAAGAGAACTTAAATCTGCTCTTGTCTCCTCCCCCAGAAAAAGAACCAAATCCTCTAAAAAGAGTATTAATGCTAAAAACTTTACCTGTGGCATGCATTTAGAAATATGAGCAATGGATAAAAGTCACATGGAGGCAGATTTTAGCTCTGTGTAATCAGAACCTTAAAAGCTCTTCACAGTAGCATTCTTCTGGAAAGCTGCTTGTGCATGGCATTACAAGCTCAACATAAAGAATTTTCCAGATTGTATAGAAATTAAATGGACTGCCTTGTAAAACAGTAATTATGTATATTGTAGAACAGATTCTTGAATTAGTTGGGATGTTACAATAGAATCACTGATAATGATAGTAGCTCAGTTATAAAAGGAACCTTAAAAGTCATGTAGTCAAATACTTGCAAAGGAAAACACTTTCTACAAATCAGACATCCTCTAAAGTAACTATGGAACTGAAAAAAATCCATACTCACAGAATCATAGGACATGAGGGGTAGAAGGGAATCCAGACCCTCTAGCTAGGCTACTATGTACCTGAATATTGTCTATAATCTCTCTCTGAAGGATTCATCTAGCCTTCACTTGAAGAACTCCTGAGTCAGTCCATTTCACACTTCACAGGATCACAGAACTTCAGAACTGGAAAGGACCTTTCCTTTTTTTTAAATAAAAGAATCTTGAATATTTAAGAAATTATTCCTCCTTTCATCAGTACTGAAACTGCCATTCTACAACTTCTATCTTTTAGTAGGAGTAACATCTATCCCTCAGAGGGTAGGCTGGTTTATTCTCAAAGCATAATGAAACCATCCTCTACTCAATTGTTTTAAAGGATGAAAGCTTGAATTGTGGTTGTAGCATCCTGTTTCCCTAAGTATAAAAGGCTTGTCACACCCCACTAACTGTGTATGCCACTGTGTCAAATGCAGAAGCAGGGGAACTTTGCCCAGTTGAATCAATGCCATGTCCTGGATAACTATCCTTTCCATGGCATTGTTAAACAATAAGAATGAACCCAGAATATTTGGCAAAGTTGTCAGGATTTAGTTAGAATAATCTCGTGGATGACTTCATGACTGAAGTAAAAAAAGGACAGAGTAAAGGAAGGAGATCTCTAGGTGGCCAGATGCCATAATAATGGAATCTTGTATCTTATGAACTTTGCATGTTTTACCATTCTTCTGATTACATGCCAAGAGTCATTTCAAGGGAATGGGGAAAGGGTTGCTATTTATCTGGTGGGATAAAAACTAAATTGTTAGTATGCAAGCATTTAGCAATTTACAAGTGTTAATGTGTTTTGGATCTTTAAGAATCATTTCATGAAGATAAATAGTGTTGCAAAAAGCTACTTGCTTACTTTGAATAACTTTGTTTTGGAGGTGACTGTGGGTTTCAAAACCACCAAGCTATGATAGACCTAGGCACTCCCTGAAGAATGTTAATTTGGGAGTTGTCTAAGAACTATGTTGAATGGACTAATTGCAACTTTTTAGGAATTTTGATGGCCATTAAGTACTGTGTCACATCGATTTTGTTGTGAGTTTAGTAAAAAGCAGAGAGGAAGGCACTTGAAAAGTATAAATCATGCTAGGATCCCAGAGAACTTCCCAGAATTGGAGATATAAACAAATGTGCCAAGTGTATCTCAACTGATTTGCTGATGATGGGAGTGGGGTGATTTGTGACAGTTTAAAAAGGATGTACAACTTTCTCTCTTGCTACAGAATGTGTTACTAGTGACTCTTATCTGGGACCTCTGTTGAGTGATGGGTGGAGTCATGACACACAACCTACGTACCCTAGAGCACATAAACTTCTTTTGCTTTGAGTTTCATTTCTTGAGCCATAAGTAGCCGTTGTTTTTCAACCATATTCTAAGCCTTAGTTGAAGCCCTATGATTCTGAGAGTTTGGGAACACTGGGAATGCTCTTCAGAGGAGCAAAAGGAATATCTACTTTGGAGATGGTATCTATGGAATGGAGAACAAGCCAAAGACCTGCGTTGGATTGCCAGAATCTTCTAGAGTTGCCTCAGTTATCTTGTGTGGCTGTTCTTGACCAGATAATTAGTGGACCAGACAGGAATAAAAAGAAAGACCTTTGGCAGAGGCTACTAAAAGGGGAGGTCATAGCTTGTAATCCAGGAAATACAGTCAGTACTGAGAAGAGGTAAGATGACCTTGGCACATGAACAGGCTTCAAGTAAGACCTTTTATTCATGCTATTATGGATGATCTTGACATATGATAAATATTGGAGACTTTGCCTAGAAGTGACATCATCTATGATATGCAGCTCCTCTTCTTCATCACCACTTTACATCAGGAGACCCATTAAGAACTGAAAATATTTGTCATCACCCATCACATTGACGAGATGATTAAGATCTTCTATTTGGTCCATATGAAGAGGATGAGAGAAGGAAGGTAAGGAATACTACCATTTTTGGTCTTCAATAGTCTCCATATTGTCAGTTCTTCAGGAGGCTATCTCACTGATTGTTTAGACTGATTCGTTTATTTGCTGTCTTTTTTCTTGTATCCTGGAGGACAGGAATCTCCTGAAATAGGCCTAATGTCATTTAAGTGGTATAAATTCCATTAAGAGAAACTGAAAGCACTACAAAAATGTAGGATGTGATAAGAGCAGCATTATCTTCATGCAATTTAGGCCAATATTTCCTAAAAAAATAATTAAACCATCTTCAAGGCCATCTTCCAGACTTGATTAGTAAATATACCTCTTTCTGCTCTGTCCTGTGTATTTTCAAAAAGCATTTCATCGGCATTCATTTCTTTCTTTTCTTCTCCGACACAACCCCAAATAGATGCTTTCTCTTGTAAAAAACAAACAAGCAAACAAACAAAAAAGGATTTTCAACCAAGATAAATCAACACCTTTCTGTCAGAAAAGATCTATTTGTATCTCTAGAAAAGAAGTGAAAAGCATGCTTGATCATTAGATTTCTTGAAATAAAAATTAGTTACTGAAGTGATCAGAAATTTTAAGTCATTGAAAGCTGATTTCCTTTACATTATTGTATGAAATATTCTCCAGGTTCTGTTCACTTCACTCTACATTAATTCCTTTTTTTAAAGCATATTTCCACATTAGTCATGCTGTGAAAGAAGATTCAGGACAAAAGGGGAAAAAAAGGAAAGAAAAAGAAAGAGAAAGAGAGAATAGCATGCTTTTATCTGTGTTCAGACTCTATTGTTCATTCTCTGGATGTGGAGTCTTTTGGAACTGTCTTAGATCATTGCATTGCTCATAAAAAGAGCTAAGTCTCTTAAAGCTGGTCATTGCACATTGTTGCTGTTATAGTGTATAATGTTCTCTTGGATCTGTTCAATTATCTTAGCATCAGTAAATGTAAATCTTCCCAAGTTTTTCTGATATCAACTTATTTTTCATTTTTTATAGTACAATAGTATTCCAGTATATCCATATACTGCAACTTGTTCAGCCATTTCCCAATTGATAGGCATCTCTTCAATTTCCAATTTTTTGCTACCACAAAAGAACAGCTATGAATATTTTTGTACATGTGAATCCTTTTCCATTTTTTAATGACCTCTTTAGGATAGAGATCTAAAAGTGGCATTGTTGAGTCAAAGGGTATGCACAATTTTATAGCTCTTTCGGCATAGTTCCAATTCTCTCTCCAGAATGGTTGGGACAGTTCACAACTCCACCAACACTGCATCAGTGTTTCAATTTTACTCTGCATTAATTATTTTGTTTTGGCTTTTTTGGAGGGAGGAAGGGAGGACAATTGGGGTTAAGTGACTTGCACAAGGCCACATGGGTAGTAAGTATTAAGTGTGTGAGGCTGGCTTTGAACTTAGGTCCTCCTGATTCCAGGGCTGGTACTCTATTCACTGTGCCACCTAGCCACCCCTCTCTGCATTAATTTTTTTTTAAAGTTTTCCCAGGTTACTTTTTATGTCACATTTTTCACTTCTTATGGCACAATAATAGTCCATTACATTCATAATTTGGTTAACCATTCCTAAATTGATGGACATTCATGTTATTTGTAGTCTGTTCCTGAAATAAAGCATATTGCTATAAATATTCTTTTATTTATGATTTCTCCTCTTCAACTTTTTTCAGATATAAGCCTACTAGTAATATCATATAATTTAAAGGTATGATAAGTTTAAGTATTTGGGGGGATATAGTTCTCAATTGCTTCTCAGAAGGGTTTCCAATTAATATATCCATCAATGGTACACCATCGGTGAGCCTTTCCTCCCATAGCTCCTCCAGTAGTAGCAATTTTTTGTCATCTTCATCAATCTGATAGGTGTGAGGTAGAATCTAAAATTTGTTTTAATTAGCATTTTCATTATTAATTATTTGGAGTATTTTTGTAGCATAGTACTTTTTTGAGGGGTACAATGTGATGGTCTAGAGTCTGATTAGGAATCTTCAGGGAGGGTTAACACAACTGGTGTGAGGAATTGCTGAACCCTTTTCAGGTCTGCTCATTACCTTTGGCACTCACCTACCACCCAATTCTCACCTGTGGCTCCAAAAAAACTGTAGCATGTGCAACGACCAAAACCTAGTAGAACCATCTCAGCAGACAGGATAAACCATTTTGAGGGTAACAGACAAGCCTCAAATCTGTCAATGAGTTAAGGTAATGTCTACCCCAAGTATGTAACAACTTCCCTCAGTGGAAAAGATGGATGAGAATAATTTGTTCCAAAGACCATGAAGGCAGTTGTATTAGCAATGCAGTATTCACAATGCCTACAGTAACTATAAATATGCTGATATAGTTATTAATCACAAAATGGAACAGGCTCTCTACATAAGAAATATAGATAGTACATTCATTTAAATACCAGAAGACTGAGTCCCAAAACCAGAA
>CM053580.1:155259646-155284427 GCA_028627135.1 Pseudochirops cupreus
TGAATTCTTTCAATGTGCTATCTAGGTTCTTTTTTTGTTTTATCATGGTTTTTATTTTTGTGGGGGAGAAATGATTCTTATATAATGTCTCCTATTTCCCAAGTCTATCATTTTTAAATAGATGATACATTACATATACTTCTCATTTTTCAGTTCTTCAGATTTTTTCTAATATTCAATTTCTCACTGAACCACTGAAGTTTTAAAAAATATTTTAAAGTTGTCCACTCTTTCTGAGAAAAATTTTTCCACATTCCATTGTAAATTATTTATTCTGTATCTGTTTTCTTCAAGAGTTATCATTTCACTTTTAAAAATCTTTTACTTCATTCATTCCATCCATTCTTACAATGCTTGTGGCCAAGCCATTCATTTTTGCCTCCTGAAGCTCTACTTAAACTTATCAAAGTGTTAACCTTCTTCTCCCTAAAATTAGCTCTTAGTCTTTTCTTAATTCATAGTATTTGTTACTTGTATTCATAATCTTTTTTTTGTTGTTGCCATATCTTGCTTCAATTACTAGGTTGGAGTTTTGCTCCAGGGTGAAGTTTTGCTCCATCCAACTCTCTTGGATAGGGGTGTTAGGCCTCAGTCTTGTTAATCTTAGTCTTTCTATCTTTGCCATTGCCCTGCTAAACTTTTGAATTAGGGTATTAAATCCCCTCTGTGATATATTCTGCATTCCTGTCCTGAAACTGGGAACTGGGCCTAGATATGGGACCAAAACTTTACCTCTACCTGAATCCCTGGCTTCTATTTGGATCTCCTTATCAGATTGTCTATGTCATGCTCCTTAGCTGCTATTTGATAATAATACCAAAATTAACTTCATCCTCTTTTCTCCCTAAGTATTTCTAGACTAATCTTTTAGGTGTCAAGTCTAGAATTTTGATAAGAATTAATATTAAAGACTGAATATTTTGCAGAATCCCTTAGTTTCCTTTTAAAAATCTTCACCACCCTATATCTCAGTTTTCTTATTGTGGAAAGAATTTAAGCTAGATAATCTCTAAGTGTCATCCCACTCTTACATTGTGTGATTCTAGGATGGTAGTTCCATTAAGTTTTAAAGTACCAGCAAGTCTTACACTAGCTTTCAATTGTACATAGTACTTAAGTGAATCTTATTAAACCATTATTCATATTAAAATCTTTATAAGACAAAATTTTTGCATATGGAATAACAGGAAGGAAAATATAAACAAATTTTTAAAAATAGGACTGCGGTTTTAAAAAAAATTGTTAAATTACTGTATGGATTAATATTCTTCCTTTTTTAAACTATTCTATCCTTTATTATTCTTAGGGATTTTATATATATTTATATTATATACATAAATAAAACTCTAAAATATGTGCATATATGTATACACACATATGTGTCTATATACATATATGTATAGACACGCCTACATGTACACTTGCACATGCATGAACACATACACATATGTATATACCTGTGTACATGAATGTACACATATGCATGTGCATACACATACACGTATACATATACATATACACATGCACATACACATGATGGTCACAAGTACCCCTCAACGTCCAATGAGACTAGCGGATTTTGATGTCACTATTTTCCAGACCTGAGAAGAAAGCTCATGGTTCACTGTTTTGTTGCATTGGAAGCAGTAAGAAGATTGGCTATGGATGCACTAGGCCATAGATGGGGAAACTGAAAACTCAAGGTCATATGTGGCCCTCTAGGTCCTCAAGTGTGGCCATTTCACTGAATCCAAGATTTGTTATGTGGAATTTGGATTCAGAGAAAGGGCTGTACTTGAGGACCTAGAGGGCCACATGTGGCCTTGAGACTGTAGGTTCCCCATCCCTGATCTAGGCTGTTGAGTCAAAGCTGCTGGATCCAACTTTCTTTCCTTGAACTCCTTCCATCTAGAGCTTCTGCTACTACTCAGAAATGTTCAGCTGCATATATGCAATCTTATTGTTGCTATTTTTGTCAGATGTCACACTTTATATCCAGATTTTGGAACTAGAGGGAAGTAAGATCTGTGCAGTCATTCACATCTGGCAGAGCTTCTAAAACTGGCTCCGATTTGCTTGTATTTACAGCATGCCTAAAAAATGCAAGCCTCCATGAAGCAGGAAATCTGACAAGTAAAAAATGACTCAGTAATTTACAGAGTTGAGGTAATGGGTTGGTTCATTGTAAAAGCAGCTATCTGTGTGTGTGTGTGTGTGTGTGTGTGTGTGTGTGTGTGTGTGTGTGTATGCACATGGGTGCACTTTGATATGTACATGCTGGCCTATATTTGGTTTAAAATAAGATCCTGGTTGCCAAAGGGGAAAAAAAAAAGAAGTAAGTTAATTCTTCTTAGTTTATCCCACTTCTAAGGGAGACAACAGTCTCTCATGTCCAGAAGCCCTAATCCCTTTGGTCTGGATATTTTATTAGTTGAAGTCTTAAATCCTGAGATGGAGCCTTTTACTTTATCATGTATTTCCTTTTATTGGCAATGCTATCCATCCACTCACACATCAGGGACTCCTGAACAAAATTCCTCAAAGTGAATTTTGACTATATGTTGGGTTATAACACTTGCCTTATTACCTGATGAAATCAAAATCTGATTTGTGTTCGACTTGATAGCAATGAAATATAAAACGTCTTTAGTATGGTGTTGTCACAAAGCTGCAGAACTACATGGAGAAAGAATTAATAAACCATTATAGGAAGGAAGGGGGAAGAAATGTTTGTTTTTTAAATGAAATTAATAATAAGTAAAGTAGTCAAAATAATTCATTTTCTTCTTCCTTTTCAAGCTTATTCATGTTTTACATGGCATAAGGGTATATGACTGGAAATAAACAGCATGATTAACACACTGAGAGATTGTTACCATGTAATCAGGTTCTAGGTGGCTGGTTCTGTCATTATAAAAGTTCATCTGTTGTTGTTTCTTACCCTGAAAAGAGAAGAAAAGAAATATATGGAGTACAAAAGGCAAAATGAGGCTCAAAAAAGATCCAAATGCTGAATAAAATTCATAAAATAATATAAAGATAACCCTTTCAAATAAAACATTAATTTTTGTCTAATTTTTGGACCTTCCAGGATATTTTCATTTATTTTTAAAATCAGTATTAAGTTCATTATTTCTCACTTTTTCTATTTTCAAAAAATGTTTATACCAGTGGTTCTCAACCTTCCTAATGCCGCGACCCTTTAATACAGTTCCTTATGTTGTGGTGTCCCCCAACCATAAAATTATTTTCATTGCTACTTTATAACTGAAATTTTGCAACTGTTATGAATCATAATGTAAATATCTGATATGCAGGATGTATTTTCATTGTTACAAATTGAACATAACCCACAGGTTGAGAACCACTGGTCTATACTCAGGGATTTTTATATTTGATGATTGTATCCTATTTCATTATTATCACTCTTTTCCACAAATTTATTTTTGTTCTTATGACATGTTCTTTAACACACTCATTATTCAATCTACTGGTACTGAGTGCTCATTTAGGTCTGTATTTTTTGTCTGTTCTTTCTACATTAATTATAATTTTATTTCATTATATATTATTAAAGGTTATATTCGATATTTATACTTTTTGATATTTATTTATAAGTTCTTAGTATTCTAAAGTATGGCTCATTTTTGTAAAAAAACACCACTTGTTACTGGAAAATATTTATATTCTTAAATGTCCTCTTTTAGGATGTTCTATAAATTTTCCAGTTATGAATTTTCCAACTTTCTATTTTTCTCTTTTGCTTATCATTCTACTAAGTAAGATCCTGTTCTGAGACAGAAATGTAAAAGCTTACTATTATCATTGTTGCAATTTACATGTTTGCAATTTTGTTAATATTTTCTTTATGAATTTAAGCTCTATGGTGTGATTTACTCGATGTTGGCAAATATATTGGTTCATTATCTTTTGAGTATAAGTGAGGTTTTGTTTTGATCATGTCTGTATTATTTAAAATGGAGGCAGTCATGTGGGAAACACTAGTAACCTCCTTCTACAAGAAGATATTTTTCTTTCCCCTACCATATGGGTGAGTATATCCTCTTTCCATTTGCTTTCAGGACTGCAACAAGCTGCATCTTTAAAACAGCTTACAGGAATTCTCTCTCTCTCTCTCTCTCTCTCTCTCTCTCTCTCTCTCTCTCTCTTTCTCTCTTGCTCTCTGTCTGTCTCTCTGTCTCTGTCTCTCTGTCTCTCTGTCTTTCTGTCTCTCTCTCCTTCCCTCCCTCCTTCCCTTTCTCTTCTGAAGCATCCAGAAAGGATGAAGATTTTGCTCACTCATAATGTGGGCACCATCAACTGAACTAGTAAAAGGTTACCTTTCCTTCCTCCCACTTATTTTTCTATGGCCTTGAAAAATTTACTTGGGTTTGCTTTGGTCTTTTATTTTTTCAGCTCTAAATGGAGTTGGTAGAATACCCTTTGGGCTGAGATTTAAGTCTGGAGACCATGGAGACAAGATTCATACCATATATTGCAGTCAACTGATTCACAGTTCTACCAGCAATGTACTAGCGTGACTACCTTTCTACAACTTATCCAATACAGACTATTCTTCCATTTTGTCATATATATATGTACATAGATATATATGTATATGTGAGTATATATATGTATATAATGAAATATGTATGTATATACATAGACCATATATCTAATTAGAACATATTGCATAATGAGATGTATCATTCTGGCCTGAGCCTAATTTCTCCCAAAATACTTTACATTTTGTTAGCATTGTTTTTGTTGTTGTTTATCAGATAAAGAATTCTTTCCAAAGTAATTTATTTTTTCTAATTTTTGGGTACTTGGTTATTTAATTCTGCTTTCTCCAAATTGTATCTCTTTTGTCTGTTCCATTGATCAAACTCTCTATTTTTAAGCTAATACCAGGTGGTTTTGATTACTGTTGTCGTAAAATAGAGTTTTAGGTCTGCGAGTGATATTGCCCTTCATCCCCCCCTCCCCATTTCAATTGATATTCTAGATCTTTTGTTTCTTCAAGTGAAATTTTATTTTATTTTATTATTATTTTATCCAGTGCCACAAAATCTCTAGTAGTTTAACTGGCAAAACCCAACTTTCCTAGTATTCCTAACTTTGCTGGTATTGCCATTTTTTAACTCTATTGACACAGCCCAGCCATGAGCAGTGAATATTCTTTCAACTATTTCTTTCCCGAGCAATTTTAAATTGAATCTATAGAAACATGTTCTGTGTCTTAGTAGATTGATCCCCAATTATTTTATACATTTCGCTGTTATTTGGAATGCTGTTGCTTCTTTTTTGATTGGCTCTTCTTTTTTGTTATTATTTTGAAATAGTATTAATATTTGTGGATTTGTGTTGGAGCCCGCCATTTTGCAAAAGCTATTGTTTTCTTAATTAGCACCTTTTCTAATTCTCTAAGGTTTTCTAAATAAGCTCTCATGGCTTCCATTAGATAATGGGGATAGACTTATCTCCTTTCCCCCTCCCATTTATGAACATATATGTGTGTGTGTATGTGCGTGTGTATAAGGCCTTTATAAATCTTATCTTATGATAACTATAACCTCTTGACTAATTATGACATTGAGTAGATCCTGCCTGCATACACAAAGCCTATATAAACAGAGCATAAGCTCCAGTATATGTTACACCTGTGGTTCCAAGAACTATAACCTGCACAGCATCTACATCCTGCAGATGAACTAAGCCAGGTTGAGGGTAACTGTTGGATCCCCAACCTGTCCATGACTTAAGGGAATGTCTATCCCAACCATGTGAAGACTTTACTTAGCAGAATGGATCAAAGAGAACAATTTGTTTCAACAACTATGAAGGCAGCTGAAGCAGGAACTGTGGATCACTTCAAGCTTGGTTCTGCATCAAAGATGCCAAGCTGAGGTCACCCACTGCATCATGGGCCATCACCTGTCTTCTTGACTTTTGTCTTGCCCCTAACTTCAGTGACTCTAGAAGAGTGAGGCTGCTGCCTTCTAGCAACTCTGCATCACTTAAATCAAATTTTTTGGTAAGTCAAGATATCACCCCATGATATCACTGGTAATCCTTGAAAATGAACAGCAACAACCAAGCTGATCCACATACAGGCATGTTTTCTAAGGCCCAGATTAGCTAAATTTGCAAGGATTACTACCAGGGAATTAACCACCACAGGCCCAACCTCTGATAACACTATTCACTAAGTTTTGGAGGGTTCACAGTTCTTCAGTGATAACAGGATTGTTCACATCGATAAATTAACATCTCTTTTGTGATGTTGAAATCTTGATTCCCTCTCCGGGCAGGGGAGGAGAGTTGGGAAGGACTCTTTCCACATATGAATAAAAATCTTTTTTATATTTCAAAAGAAGCAAGAATTTTTACTCTCACCAAAAAGCAGGATCTCTAGGAGATGCCTGTGTTATGACAGACTGAAACACTCCCTCACTCAGCCCAGCTGCAGCCTATCTAAAACAATTATCACAGCAGTGGCCACTAGCCCAGAAACAACATCAGCAGAATGAATCCCTGAACAGGAAGGAAGCTGATACAGTTATAGAAATCCTGCCCATGTGATGATGATATGTAGGTTTCTCTCTGTCTCATCTCTTAGTTCTCACAAATCAAAATAGAGCCCTGAGATATGACTGATATATAAATAAGGACAGTCTAAATGGTAGTAAATGTTTATTATATGTGTTTTTATACTTTTCTCCACTTCCTGTGATTAAAAAAAACACTAACAAACTTTGTTAACAGTCCTTTTAATGTCTGTCCTCGACATTAAATGTTGCCCCTAAACATGAACTGAATTAAAAACAGGAGATTGTTTTCATCTCTAGAATTCAGCAAATGCCCAAATAAACGTATATTAAATTGTATCATTTTGTTTTACTTGGATTATTGTTTTTCCCCACCCCATCTTTGGAAGGCAGTAAAACTTGGTAAATACAATGAAACCAGAGTGGGACCTCAGGAGTAATATGATTTTCAGTTTTAATCATCACATGATTCATTGACCACATATTTTGTCTCTAATCTTCTGGAACATATTTACAATATAGAATCATAGAATCTGAGAGTTCAAAAAACTTCAAGCTGAGCCTATCCTGTCTACAAAATCTTGAGGAAATGGTAATCCAGCCTCTATTTAAAGACCACTGATAACAAGGAATAAGCTACATCTGTAGGTGTCCCATTCATCTTTCAAGCAGGTATCACTGTTAAGTTTTTTCTTTTGTTGATTCTAAATCTGCCTTTACAATTTCCATTCATTTTGCGGCCCCTTGTAGGGCCATGAAAGGAAAGCCTGCTGAATTTCCACATGAAAATCCTGAGTTTGAGGAAAAGATGGCTAGTTCAATTTTGGACATCTTGAATTTTAGATTTTGTTAAGATTTTTAGGTGGAAAAATTTAGGGGTGGCATTATACAGTGCAAGAAACACAGCATTTGATGTGGAAGGACCTAAGTTCAAGTCCTATCTTTTAACTTACTGCTGATGTGCCCTCTGGCAATTCATTAACTTCTTTGGGTGTTATTGTTCTCAACTGAAAAATTAATTTTAACTAGATGACCTTTAAGATCTCTGTAACCCTGGAGTATATTGGTAAATGTTTAACAATTGGCTCCCTAACTTACGATGAAAAAGGCTATCCATCCCCAGGGAAAGAACTGATTGTGTCTGTATACAGATTGAATCACACTTTTTTTAAACTTTATTTTTCTTGAAATTTTTTTGTTTGTTTTCATTTACAACATGACTATTATGGATATGTTTTGCATGACTACACATGTATAATCTGTATCAAATCGCTTGCTTTCTCAATGGGAGATAGGGGCGGGGAGGGAGGAAGGGAGAGAATTTGGAACTAAAAGTTTTTACATCTTTAGGTGACCTATTCATCTTTCTAGCAAGTATCACTATTAAATTATTTTGTTGATTCTAAATCTGTCTTTATGCTTTCCATTCATTTTTTTCTGTATTAACCTTTGTAGGGCTAAGAAAGAAAAGCCTGATGAATTTCCACATGAAAATCCTGTATCTGAGGAAAAGGTGGCTAGTTCAATTTTGGACATCTTGAATTTTACATTTTGTTAAGATTTTTAAGTGGAAAAATCCACTATTAGCTCTGATGCATATAATTTGACTCAATACAAAATGATTGAATATTGGCCGTAGAAAATAGAATATTGGGGTGGCTAGGTGGTACAGTGAATAGAGCACCAGCCCTGGAGTCAGAAGGACCTGAGTTCAAATCCAGCCTCAGACACTTAACACAAAAACTAGCCATATGACCTTGGGCAAGTCATTTAACCCCAATTGCCCTCCCAAAAAAAAGAAAAAAAAAAAGAAAGAAAGAAATAAAACGAAGAGGTCATAAATGAATCTAAGAGAGAAGTACCAGGACCAGATGTATTTACAAGTGAATGCTATCAAACACTTAAAAATAAACTAAATCCAATGTTAAATAAACTATTTTAAAAAAGAGAAAAAAGAAAATAGAATATTATAGCATTAAAAAGAAATGTATTGGGGAATGCTGCTTCTGAAATCCAAATTATTTGGCTTCCCAACTCCCAATTCAGTTAATAAAATTCCATAAAGGTGCAAGCAACAGAGACAATGTCATTCATTTCATAATTTATTTCAAAGAAGGGTTTTCATTTTATAATGATGAAATTGAAAAGCCACTAGCAATTGGTTGACAAAATATGTCATATCCTTAGTGGTATTAAAAACAGAACAAACACAAACCAAGATAGGAGACTAGAAAGACCAACATTAGAAGCAACTCTGAGGAGAGTGATTTCTAATAGCAAAAAAGAGAGCCAGGTACTGATTGAAGATAGAATTAGCTCTGCCAGTCAAGAGTCAAACTGTGTATGGCAAGGAGTGGACCCATAAAGTCCATCCAAGATCTGTCAAGGGGATGTTAAGTATAGAAATTAGCTAGAGGTTTCTATGAGAAGAGAAAGGACTTTATTATTCCAGAGGAATGAATTCCCTTGGCCACCTGTTTTCCCTTACATGTGTGACTCACTACCAATATATTGTATGCATAAACCCACTTTTACCATCAATGCTAAATATATTTGTGGGACAGTAAACCCTGGGTTTATGAGGGTATCTTTTATAGCTACTGTCCTTACTATATTATCTTAGTAAATGTCATTGCTTTGATTTAAATGTGTTTGATTGCAGAGATAGATAAGGACTCTAAATGGGTATTGTGAACTATTTATAGAAAGATACATCCACAGTTTACCAATGAGCCTGGGGGTAGCCAATCTCTTGAGTATACAACCTACAACTTGCAAGTACTAAGTAGGAGAGGTAGCCCACTGGGATGCTATATGTCCATTGAGAGGAAAAAAGAGAAGTTTTACAAAGAATATTTCATGGTGTCCCCCTTTATGTGTTTGGTTCTATCAAGGTACCTGCCTCATTTATGTACAACTTCTCTTTAGGAGTATTCAGCTACATAGCTCATTAAGCATGAATAGGTGAGAGAAGCAAGTATTTTCTGGAAGGAGCTGAATTATTTCTGCACTTAATATCAGGTAGCAGGAAATTCTTGTGTCAAAAATATTAGCTTTACCAACTTGCAATCAAATAGCCTATGCCTTTATTATTTTTTAAAGTGAAAATATGAAAAAGGTCAGAAACACTAAAGCACAAAAATACATTTGGAATAGTTATTAGCTTTTGTTTCTTTTATCAAAGCAAACATAAAAAGGCAATTCTGGAATATTCCTATGCATAAGTAGGTGAAAATGTTATTGCTGAAAAAAATGGATGTGGTGGGGGTAGAGCCAAGATGGTGGAGTAGAAACAGGACTTCCATGTGACTCCAGCTCCTACCACCTCCAATACACATAAAAAAATGACTCTAAACAAATTTTAGATCTACAGAACCCACAAAGTGACGGAGAGAAACAAATCTCCAACTGAAGGCAGTCCAGCACGCTGGCAGGAAGGGTCTATTACATCTGCCTGGGAACAGAGTGCAATCCCTCATAAGCTGCCTGGTTCTGGCCCCAGGGTAGCCCTACCAGTGGCAGAGGAGCAGACTTCAGGAGGATGAATCACCAACAGCTATGGCTGTTTCCAGACTTCTCAACCCATTAACACCAAAGTAAAAGGTCAGTTGGGAAATCTGTTGGAAGAGGGGGTTGGAAGAGTTCAGTCCAATATGTGCCCCCAGGGCAAGAAGTGGCAGAGACATGGAGGCTACAGCTACTGCCACCTGGCTGCTTCCAGAATACCTGGCCTACAGATCATAAGGGGACCAAGTGACCATTCAGAGGGTAATCACTCTTGGTTTGTCCTGCTTGGATCTGGTTTGTGGACTTGGGTGGTGGCCCTGGGGTTGGTGGCCAGTGTGTCAGAGCTTGTGGTGGCTGCAGAAAGGGTGCCTTTGTAATAGATATAGCAGCTGCAAAACCCCCAGAAATTTGGGACAAAGTTCTCTCCATTTTGAAAGCAGAGTTCTACCACGGCAAAGAGCTCAAAAGTCAAATAATTGACTGCCAATGAGCAAGCAGAGGAAACACAATCCTACCGTAGATCCCTTTTTTGGGGACAAAAAGGATCAAAGCATGGAATGGGAGGAAGACAACAAAGTCAGAACTCCTGCATCAAAAGGTCCCAGGAAAAACAGGAATTGGGTACAGGCCATGGAGGAGCTCAAGAAGGATTTTGAAAATCAAGTAAGAGAAGGGAGGAAAAATTGGGAAGAAAAATAAGAATGATGCAAGAAAATCAAGAAAAGCAAGTCAACAGCCTGGCTGAAGAAAATAACACTTTAAAAAATAGACTAATTCAAATGGCAAAAGAGTCCCAAAAAGCCAATGAGGAGAAGAATGGCTTAAAAAGCTGAATTTGCCAGATGGAAAAAAGAATTTCAAAAACTCATTGAAGAGAATAATTCCTTCAAAATTAGATTGGAGCAAATGGAAGCTAATGACTTCATGAGAAATCAAGAAACTATAAAACAGATCCAAACAAATGAAAAAATAGAAGACAACGTGAAATATCTCATTGGAAAAACCACTGATCCGGGAAACAGATGCAGGAGAGATAATTTAAAAAATATTGGACTACCTAAAAGCCATGATCAAAAAAAGAGCCTCAACACTGTCTTTCAAGAAATTATCAAGCAAAATTGCCCTGATATTCTAGAACAAGAAAGCAAAATACAAATTGAGAGAATTCACAAATCACCTCTTGAAAAAGATCCCAAAAAGAAAACTCCTAGGAATATTATAGCCAAATTCCAGAGTTCCTAGGTCAAGGAGAAAATACTGAAAGCAGTCAGGAAGAAATAATTTGAGTACTGTGAAAACACAATCAGGACAACACAAGACTTAGCAGCTTCTACATTAAGGGACTGAAGGCTTGGAATATGATATTCTGGAGGTCAAAGGAGCTAGGAGAAAAATCAAGAATTGCCTACCCAGCAAAACTGAATATATTGCTTCAGGGGAAAATATGGTCACTCAATGAAATAGAGGATTGTTAAGCATTCTTAATGAAAAAAACCAAAGCTGAACAGAAAATTTGACTTTCAAATACAAGAAGCAAGAGAAGCATAAGAAGGTAAACAGGAAAAAGAAATCATAAGGAACTTATTAAAGTAGAACTATTCACATTCCTACATGGAAAAATGATAATGTAACTCATAAGTCTTTTCTCAGTATGAGGATAATTGAAGGGAATATGTGTGTGTATGTATATATGTATATAGGTATGCATGTATGTATGTATAGGAGAGTGCATGTGTATATAAATATATATATGAGTGTGGGCATATGTATGTTCATGTATACATAGACAGAGGGCACAGGATGAGTTGAATATGAGGGATATCTAAAAAAAATAAAATTACGAGGTGAGAGAGGAATGTATTGGGAGAAGGACAAAGGGAGAAATAGATTAGGGTAAATTATCTCATATAAAAGAGGCAAGCAATAACTGTTACAATAGAGGGAAGAACAGGAAGGTGAAAGAGAATGGGTCAACTTTACTCCCATTGAATTTAAATTAAGGAGGGAATAACATACACACTAAGTTGGGTATCCCACCCTACAGGAAAATAGGGGGGAAGGAGATAATAGGGGGGATGATAGAAGAGAGGGCAGATTGAGGGAGAGGATAGTTAGGAGCAAATACTTGAAAAGGGACAGGGTCAAAGGAGAAAATACAATAAGCAGCAGGGTGAGATAGGATGGAGGGAATTATAGTTAGTCTTTCACAATATAACTACTATGGAAATGATTTGGGTAACTACACATGTACAACCTGTATTGAATTGTTTGTCTTCCCAGTGGACATGAGTGAGGAAGGAAGAAGGGAAAAGATATCTGGAATTCAAAGTTTTAAAAACAAATGTTCTTAAATAGTCATTTAAAAAAAAACATACTACTGTGAAATAAAATATACAGGCACTGGGGTATAGAAATCCATCTTGCCCTACTAGAAAGTTACAGAGAGAACAGATTAGGGGAAGGGGTATTCAATAGGCTTGGTATTTTGTGGTGGGGAGCAAGGGGAAAGATGGGGAGAAAAATTTGTAACTCAAAATCTTGTGGAAATGAATGTAGAAAACTAAAACTAAATAAATAAATGGGAAAAAAGAAAAAAAGCATAATAGTAGAAAATCAAATGAACAAAATAAATATTAATAATGTGAAGTAATAGGAAAAATTATTAGAATCTACTATAGTCTTATTTTATGCCAGCAAAACTGGCATTAAAAATATGAAACAATTAAATTAATCGAACATGAAATAAATTCCAATGTTAGAAAATTAAATCATTCTAACTGCAAAGTGTGTTAAAAAAAACAGAAAAAAAAGAATGTGGATTTTTTTAAGTGTATGAAAGTTAGCAGTTTTCCTACATAAATACCTTTGTCAATGTCATATGACACCTACCACTTGAAAGGTAATTCCAAAAGAATTCATAGCTGAAACTGTACTGGCTTTCTAGTTTCATCGAAGTTCATATTTCATTTTTATGAACAGACCAAGCCTTCATGCAAAGTATCAAATTCTCTAGCTTCAATCAGTCTAAAAGTATTAATTAGGCAGTTCCTCATTATGTGCCAGGAACCGTGCTAAGTTGGTTGGCTATTGTCCTTCATACTTGAAGAATACCAAAACAATATTACTATGTAGAGGTCAAGTGTAGTGTGTCCAGTTATGGCTGATTGGACCAATATGATCTCAGAAAGCTCTACCACAGGTTGGGCACAATTAATCCATGTGAACTTTTGGGGTGAATATGTATCTAAATTTGAGTATCTCATGTTTCTTTTGAGCTACTGTAATTCTGCTTTGTTCATAGAGCACAGTGCCTTCTTTGATGTTGACACTCTATGCTGGGCTGTCCCATGCCAGTATTTCCCATGTCTCACAATCGATTCCAAAGTTCTTCAGAGAGATCTAGAGAGTATCTTTATATCCCTTCTTCTGACCTCCATTTGAACACTTGTCTTGTGTGAGTTGTCCATAAAATAATCTTTTATGCAAACATTTGTTTGGCATTGGAACCATGTAGCCAGCCCACTGGAGTTGTGCTCTCTACAGTACAGTTTGAATGTTTGGAAGTGCAACTCAAGAGAGGAACTAAGTGTCTGGTACCTTATCTTTCCAGATGATCTTCAGAATTTTCCCAAGACAGTGCAAATGGAAGTTGATCAGTTTCCTAACATGGTGTTGGTATACTGTCCAGATTTCATAGGCATAGAACAACGAGGTCAGTACAAGGACTTTGGAGGATCCCAGTTTGGTAGGCGGCCTAATACTTCTTCCATCCTACACTTTCCTTTGGAGCCTCCCAAACACTGAGCTAGCTCTGGTAACCTAATCATTTATGTGTATACCCTAGAAAGTATGCTGCCAAAGTAAACTCATCCACAACAAGTAAAATTTCTCTATTTGCTGGAATCAATGGTTCTATCTATGAATCATATGGTACTGGCTTGTGGAGAGTTCTTGTTTTCTTGGTGTCATTTGTCAGACTAAAATTAGCAGAAGTGACAGAGAATTGATCAGTACTCTGTTGTACCAAAGCCTTAGAGGGTACATTGAGTGCAAATCACCTACAAACAAAAAGTTGCACACCAACTCTTCCTCCACTGTTGTCTTGGTTCGCAGCCTTTTAATTTAAATATTTTACTCTCAGTGAGGTAGCTAGGTAACCTTGATGATCTTTTTGTCCTTGTCGAAGGCATCTTACAACATAACTGAAAATATCATGCTAGAAACATGGAAGTAAGCACACAGCCCTGCTTCATTCCAAAGATGACTGGGAGCACATGACAGCATCATCCATTATCCAGAACCCATGCAAACATACCATCATGGAACTGGTATACAATATTGATGAACTTCTATGGGCAACAAAATTTTGTCATTGTCTTCTACAACCCCTCATGACTGATAGTATCAAAAGTTTTGATCAGATCAATAAAAATTGTATTCACACCTCTGTTTTCCTTCTGCCACTTTTTTCTTGGAGTTGTTGGGCAGCAAATATATTACCCTTTCAGAAGCCATTTTGACTCAGGTAGATGACCATCTTACAGGTGGAGAACCAGGGCTCTGAGCAGAGAACTCTGGAACAAACCTTGCCATCACTGAATAAGAGAGAGACATCCACCCTTCCCACCACCACCCTCATGGTTGTCACAGGACAATGTATTTCCTTTATTCCTTTATAGAGATAGACAGTGGAAGCACCCTTGAATTACTGGGGGATGACTCCTCTTACCATATAACCCAAAAGATTTCCATTAGCTTATGTGAGCAGTATACTCCATGCCTCATAAATATCAGTTGGAATAGAATCAGCACCAGGTCCTTTGCCTCATGAGAGTAATCTAATGGTACTCAAAACTTCTTCAGTTAGAAGTTTGACTAGAGAAGGATTGACTTCAACAGGAGGCAAATAGTCAATAGCTTCATTATTGGTTGACAACAATCTGTTGTGAACATTATGAAAGTGTTCAGCCCATCTCTCCAGGATCATGTCCTTATCGCTAATCAGCATGGCTCCATCAGTGCTAATGAGATGTATCATATGTCTTTGGTCCATAACTAGCCTTCTGGGCATCATAAAAGCACTTTCAATTGTTATTATCAGTGTAAAACTGACTTTCATCTGCCTTCTTACTGAACCAAGAATCCTGCATCTCTTTAAGTTTCACTTGCACTTTACTTTTGATGGAGTTAAATACTTTCTTCTTAGAGAGGAACAAACTATCCTATTGGTAGACCATATGAAGTTTTCATTTTTCATTTCACAGTTTCTGAATTTCCACATCATTTTCATCATCTTGATGTTTGTTAGTGTTTTGGCCCAGATGAATAAATGTGATCCTATACACCAAATCTCTTAAAGATGCTCGCTCCTTTTTTGCTCCATTGTTGCTAACCACGTGTGGGTTCAGCTTTCTGTCCAAGTTATCAAAAAACTGTTTAGTAAGGAGAAGCACTCTAATCTACTCACAGTAAGTCTTCTGGTAGTTATCTTGTCTTGGGGTTCCTGCTTTTGTTGAATACAAATGTTTAGCTTGGAGAAGATAAGTTTATGATAGGTCTAGCAATTTGTGCCACACATCACCTTCATCATTCTCACATCTCATCTGTCTCTTCTCCTTATAATGACCTAA
This sequence comes from Pseudochirops cupreus, assembly GCA_028627135.1. Taxonomy (NCBI): domain Eukaryota; kingdom Metazoa; phylum Chordata; class Mammalia; order Diprotodontia; family Pseudocheiridae; genus Pseudochirops; species Pseudochirops cupreus. The sequence continues at coordinate 155,275,335 of CM053580.1, forward strand.
TCTATTAAATGCCAATGTTTGATTCTAGGGTACATCCATGAAGTTTTATTGTGTGTAGGTAAATGAAAGACAATATTGGCGATGAGAAGGTCATGAGACTCACAAGTCTTTAGTGATAAGTAACCATTGCTGCTGCTATTTCTGACTCCATTTCTCCCAAGAACTCCTGCCATTTCTGATGGTCTGTGCCTAATCTGGTATTAAAGTCACCCAGAATTACAAACTTCTCCTCTTTCAGCACACTGATGATGAGGGTCTTCAGGTCTTCATAATTTTTTTTTTCCTTTGGCCCCATCAGGGTTCATCATGGAGGAAATATATGCACTAATAGTGGTAGCTTGGTACTTTCCTGCAAGTGGCAATTGCATTGCCATGAATCTGTTGTTCACTCCTTTTAAAAGGCATAGAAGCTTAAGTAGATTAGTTTTGATGTAGCTTTACAGTGCTGTTCACGGTGCTCCCCATCACTGCAGCCGCTCCAGAAAAACATGTTTTCAGCTACTTTGGCAAGCTAGTCTTCATTTGCCAGTCTTGTTTCACTCAGGGTTACTATTTGGATGCAATACCCACTGAGTTCTCTCACAACAAGAACTGTTTATCTTTCAGATCTGTTGGATTTCATGTTACCTATAAGCAAGCACACATTCCATGAGCTAATGGTGAGTGGAATCATCTTTGCAAAAGTTTTTGCACTTTTTTTTTTTTCTGTTTCAACCACAGGGTACTTTCTGTGCCTGCTGCAATAAGCGGGCCAGGGTTAAGTTAGGTGAAGCAGACAATTTTTAGGGTGCCTTTTCTAGTCCCTTACTCATTCTAGGAGGTGAGCAGTGCAGTCCTTAAAAAAGGCTGCTCAGCCACCTAGGGGTCTGCTGGATCCTGCTGCTGCTTCAGTCCAGAGAGATGACAACCCTATAGTCCAAGCTGCCTGTGTGCAGGGTTGTGACTACCACTCCCAGTGTATCTCCACCTGCTGTTTCATCACTTATTTGTCACCACAGGATTTTGAGGTAGCTCAGAATGGCAAAATGGCAGGCATGATTTGCTAGGTAGTGGGCATGAAAAGATAAAAGTGTATTCCTAACCTTCAGAAGCTTATAATCTACCCTGGTAGAAAATTAGTGCCTACATTAATACATAAATCAAATATACCAAGCAGTTGGTGGGAATGCATTAAAATATTGAGAGATCTTTAGACTAAAGATTCTCAGAGGTGGAAGTAAAGAGGGAGCATATTTTATATATGGAGAAAGGTAACATAAATTCATGAATTTCAGTGATAGAGTAGTATGTATGAGGAACTATAAGAAAGGACTGTTTAGTTGAACTATTCTGTGTGTATTTAAATGAACTAGTCTTAACAGCCTAGAATCTAAGCACAGAAATATGTTTAATAATGAGGTATGAAAAGAACTGTCCATTTTTGCCCAATGCCAAGTCATCCAAAAATGTCCCTTGAATGAATCAGAGGAAACACCACCAAATGATTAAGAATAATAAGCCAAATCTCTGCATTACTTGGAATATAACTTCAAGAAAAGTGATGTCTAGGAAAAAGATGCAAAGAGGAACACAGTTCATAGAAGATACATGTATCTGGAGAAAGGAAATCCTTGAGAAGTTACATGGAGGTGGGGAAGTGAAAGCAGTACAGAGGCAACAGCCATAAAAAAAAAAGACGGATTGTGGAGGCAATGCTGCTTAGGCAGATCAGTCAGGAATTTGGAGACAGAGGCAGTGTTGTTCAATTTCATCCCTGTAATGTTAATGGAATATGAAAATCTTCCTCATCCATTAATACGAGTATGTGACCATATGTGTTCAATCACAGATGTCTTACTGCTTTCATTTCTGACCCAGTTGTGATACATCCTGAGTCACATAGAGTCCATTTGGGGAGGAACTTGCCTAAAGGGAAGCTTGCTTAGGAGAGGCTTGCTTGTAGGAAAGCATTCACACCTTTTGATGCTAAGTTAATTAGGCACTGAGTCATGAAGGTTGTGATGTCTTCTGGCTCTGAGGCTATTAGTCAAATGTGTGTGTGTGTATGTGTGCGGGTGTGTGTGTGTGTGTGTGTGTGTGTGTGTGTGTGTGTGTGTGTGTATTCTGAAGTGAGATTTTGCTTTGGGGGTTCACTTATGAGAAGGACATTTTGATTCCCTTGGATGGAACTCTGAGTAGCCATTTGTTAAGAGCCCCCCTACTACTCAGAGGATTGTGCTCTCTTGGTCAAATGGTGTATGTAGGTGGTTGTAGAACTTTGTTCAGATGGTAGGAGCCCTCTCTGTTGAATCTCTGTGCTAATTTCTCTACTTGTATTTTCTACTTATCTGTAATTAACGTAAGATTGTTGACCCTTTTAAAGTTGTCTTTTCTTTAGCAAAGCAGATCAAAGAATCTGTGCTAGGGGACCATCCTGGGTGTGCTGGTGTGCTTGCTACTACAATCCCCAAAGTACAGATTCCAAAGTGATAATCCTTTATCTTTCTGTCCCTCAGCTCCCTCATGGGAGTGCCTTACTTCTGTGACTAGCAAAGTTTTACATACTTCTCTTTAAGTGTTACTTCATCATTAATAACAGTGTTTATCACAGATCTTTGCTAGTGTTTGCATAGTTATTGGAAACAAGGAGGCAGATGAGAGGGGAGAATCCCCCAAGAGGGAGAGGTAGAACTGACAGTGATGCATTTTGTCTTTGGCTGGGGGTACAAAAGATAAAAATAATTGTCCTTTGTTTTAAGGTCCAAGGTCAGAAAATGTGTGTTTATTCCTGGAAACCTAATAGGCAATGAGTTAATAATATGGCAAGTGAGGCAAATAGGAGTTGCTGAGCAATCCTGCTTCAACCTGAACATTACCACTGCTAGAAATAGGAATTTATCTGGAACTATATTTTAAACTATTTTTTTTAATTTCTAAAATCTGAATATTACTTTATTTCTATAATTTTGTTTCTTTTCAGCAGGTTTCCCTATCATTGCCACTATAAATATTGAATGAAATTGAGTTCAGCTCAACTTTTTGCTATGTTTTGGAAAAATTGTTGGTCATCAAATGGAATGCTGTTATATTTCCAAATACTACTAGTTTGCATATTTGCATTATTGTTAGTTGAGAGTGTCAGTTAATTAGAGCATCCCTTATTTTATCATTGTGGTATCATATTGTAGGTACTGTTTTCTCCATATTAAAGGTTTGTTAAATATTGTTATCATGGAAAAGTCTTTTGAACAAATAATGCATGAGCCGCTTTAAGAAAAAAATTGTAGTTTCTTTGAAATGGAAAGTTTTAAGGGTCACCTGATTTCAGGAGAAGACACAAAAACTAAAATTAAGGCCAATAGTCAGTCAGTCAATAAACATTAAGCATCTACTTTGTATCCATCACTACCCTAAGCCCTCAGGACATAAATATGGAAAGATAAAGACAGTCCCTGCCTTCAGGAGTTATGATCGAATGGGGAAAGACATCACACAAAAACATGAATGGGACAGGAAAGCTGGGAAGGTACCTGACACAGGGGCATAGTGGAAAAGTCAGAGAACTTTCAAAGTATTAAGACAGGTAAGAAATGAAATGTTCTGGGAACTCCCCTTTTAAAAGGAAATTTGGCTGTTCATTGCTCCATCCTCCAATCAGAGAAACAGAAGGTAGTGGTAACGTAGAGTCCTAAGGCTATTGGAATCTTTCAAGATCATGAGGTTTCTCTAATAATGAGCTTCCTGGTGCATGACGGAAAATATCAGAAAAGTCCCAAAGTAGTACAGTCACATGAGAAAAGAAATACCAGAGAAATGAGAGACAGGGTTAGGAGACTAGCAGATCACTCAGTTTTCTGTGAATTATCACCTCTATTGAATTATTCAAAAACAACAGAAACACTGACAATTGTAGACAGGATATGGAAACAGATTTATACCCCCTATTAAGGAGGATGAATTGGTCAAGGAATTATAAGTAAGGGAATTGAGGAAAATTATTAAATCAGGAAAAGACAACTTACATATGAGCTATGGCAGAAATAGAAAATAAGACAAATGAATGTGATTTTTTTGTATAGTTGAACACTTAAGTTATGGGGACTGATGCAGAGTAGTACAGTAGTATGTGAGGTTAATGATACAGTTAGACTACCTCAAGTGAAGAGAAGAAAGGCATATAGTCTTTTCTGTTCCTGAAGACATAATGAAAGACATCACATTCTCACCAACATAAGAACCTAGTATTAAGATATACACAAGTGTAGGGCTATAATGTAGATTGCATCAGGAAGACTAAACCTTAATTTACTCTCAAGTGTCCTTTTGTATATGGGCAGTGAAAAGACATTAAAGAAATGATATTATAAGTGCAGATTAAAGAAAATGTGATGAAAGATGGAACCAACAACAAATCGATGCTGAAGAAAAAGAAACTTGGGGGAGGGGCATTGAAGAGGAAGGAATTCCAGGGATTTGAAGATGGCTGCACAATCAGTTCTGAAGGTTTTGCTAAAAACACCACCAAGATGTCTCTAAATGAGAACTTTACTAATATGCTGAAGAAAAAACAACTGATGCCAGTGAATATTTGGGCTATGATTCAGTAGCAACAGCAGCTAGGCAGTGCCAGAAACAGAAGACTGACCCAGCAGATGGAGAATATATCCTCTGTCCAGGCAGTATTGAAACTTACACAGAAGAGCTTAAAACAACATCTAGGGAAAAGTAACATCCAGGCATAGTTAGGTGCCCCACTGGTCCCCTGGGAACCTGCTTAATGGAGGGATGTCTGTTCCAGGTCAAAACCTGCTCTGAGGTGGATGAGAGGTTGCTCCCTGAATGGGATTAAGATGAGGTCTCTGAGATCCTGAAGGCCCTGGGAGAGGGGGTAAGGAGCATTGGGCCATGGAGGAATTAGTGGTAGAAGTCAAGGCATGGTAGGCCAAGGACGAGGGAGCTTTGATGGTTGAGGGATAAAAGTAGAGATTCTGCCCGATCTGCACTATCCAAGTAGCAGCTTGACAACCAACTGGATGCATATGTCAAAAACAAAAGGAAACCTGGATGTTGAGCTTGATGCATACATGACTCAGACCCTGCGACCAATGCTTGAGCCCAGAGTTCCTATTAGAAACTATCCTCCAAGTTCCTAATATCTGTACAGACTGTGAGCTAACAAATGAGAAGACCTGACAGATGCTATCATGGAAGATTGTGGACTTTATTCAACCACCAGTTCATATATTTTGTGTGTTCCCTTACTTTTTGATACTGTGTTGGATGAAATGTTTGTGGTTTTAGTTTTTTTATCTTATTTTTTTCTGTACTCTCTGAACTTGAATGTGACTGCCTAGTGACTACAATATGCCTCCTCCCTCATTTCACTCCCATATGCACTGACATGCTAATATTGTCCCCATTCAGCCTTCAGGCTTTGAACTAAGGTCCTAAAGAATACTGTAGCACTAATCTCTCATTTGAAGTTCCTCCTCAGTACAGAGGTTTTAAAGAGAGGGTTATAAAAAAAAACTGGTAAAAAAAAAACTTTAAGAAATCTAGGGACAGAAGACATATTCAGACACACACTGGAGCAAATGAGGAGGAGCTAGTCTGTTACCTTGGGGGCCAAGTAACAATCTTGTATAAATGACCAATGGTAATCCAGTTTTTAGCATGTAAGTTGATACCTCACATAGATCAAGGTGTTATCCATAGTAATAAGCCACCTTACTTGATACATAAGCTTTCCCTCTGCGCTTTGTATCATGAACAAAATGGGTAACATTAGTCAAGCTATACCCGGAGTACAGGAGAGAAGCTGTTTGGCAGATTCTTAAGAGGGGAGAGGAGTGAGAGAATTATGGTAGGATAACTGTCAGGTGGGTTCTGAGAATGCCTTAGAAGTACTATTCTCTTTATTTGTTAAAAACCAAACAGTTTTCAGTCTAGAATACTTTGGATTTTACCACCCACACTAACTTTGCTTATCTCTTTCTTTCCCCATGAAGTTTTAAAGTTCCATCATACCTTTGTGAGCTGGTCCAGTTTCAACAGAATTTTGTGTTTTTGGTTCATTGTAACAAAGAAGAAACTCTTCTCAAATCCAAAAGAAAAACCAATGGCGCTAGAGCCTACTTAATTATGAATATAAGCATCTTGGGGGCACCTGCCACTTTTCCATAACTGATGGAGAAGGTAAGTGGAGACATGTGGTGACCTATTTGAAAGTTCTGATGCATCTTGATGACATAAAAATCATTGGGAATATTCTGAAAGAACATAAAAAGAGACCAATGAAAGTTGGATCTGTTAGAGGAAATTAATCTAAAGCTTTCAATTGGCAAATTAAGTTAACAAGTACTCATTATGTACTTGTTAACCAGATACTTAGCTAAGCTCTGTAGAGGCAAAGTCTAATAAAAAAAATATAGATAGTTCTTGCTCTCAAGGAGCTTTTGTTTTAATAGATTAAGATGCTAAATAAAGTGAGCTGAGAAAATGGATGAGAATGGGGCTGGAAAGGCATAAGCGTGGTGGAAAGGAAGAACATGGTGGAAAAGTCTGAAGAATGAATGATGATAACTAATCTGGGCCTTTCTTAAAATGTAAGTTCTGGGAGGAGATTACCAATGAGAGAAGGAGACCAGAGAGACAGAACACAGAGAAAGCTGGAAATATTTACAGCCTCTTGGTGCAAAATAAACTAAGAAGAATAAAAACTGCATAATAACAATAACAATTTACCCAGAAAGAATGGTCACAAAAAGATCAAACAGAAATGCTTCAAAATTATAAAGATAAAGTATGTTTCTTAGTAAGAGATACAAGTAGACACTGCTACTTACTCATTACCTCCCCTTTCAGGCAGCTAAAACATGTTGTCAAACATGTAAGGTGGCTTATTACTATAGATAACACCTTGATCTATGTGAGGTATCAACTTGCATGGTAAAAACTGGATTACCATTGGTCATTTATCCAAGATTGTTACTTGGCCCCCAAGGTAACAAACTAGCTCCCCCTCATTTGCTCTAGTGTGTGTCTGAATATGTCTTCTTTACCACTATTTCTTAGGAGAGTGAAGCATGGCTGATCTGAGCTCTTCCTCCAGATGGGAAAACTTGGTTTGTATGTGACTGAGAGAAATTATATAAGCCTCCAGCAAAGCAATAATGGTAGAGGACTCAAGTTTGAGGTCCTCGAAGTGTCCTACTCTTGAGAAAATATTATACAAAAGGGTTCTTTAACAGATTTTCATTCATCCCACTTGGAGTACCAAGAACTAGTGGGTGCTATCCACTATGTGTTATGTTTATGTGCTACAGTCATGAAAACAATGTGAGGTCACTTTGGACAGATGAGTCAACAGAAGATCCTAGAGCTTACAGAGAACAGATTTTACTGAGCCATGATGTCCAAAGGCATCACGAAGAGATGTGAGACTTGGGTTCATTCTATGTTAAGAAACCCTTAGAATTAGTTTGGTTTGCCTTACTGTCTCTGTAATAAGATAGCAAAAAATAGAAGCCAAAACTTAGTGAGTGACTGTGCACATTACTGACTTCACAAGGTATGCATAGGAGCATTCATCAGAAACAAACAAACAAACAAACATAACAACACAAAATCTTCCACTATTGCCAAAGTATTGTGGGGAAATGGGTTCCTGCGTTATGGACTTTCTGCCAGCATCCCTTTCTTCCAAGGCAAAAGCCTTGAAAGCAGACTATACAATGAGGTGTTAGTTTTGCATGCCATCAAAAGGTTTTGAAAAATGTTTTACTATTATCAAGGTACCTTGTAGCCTGAGCATTTCCACTGCACATTTCATGACACATGATGAGCATTGATTCTAGAACAAAAACATCAGTTGCACATGCTATCACTCTAGCAGGCCTGAGTTATCAACTAGTCAAAGGTTCACATAAAGATTATGAGACCCAGAGAAATGAACTTATTTTTGCTGAAGTCAGTCAAATGGTCAATAACGGCGTAGAAATTTAAACCCAGGTTTCCTGTCTCCAGAATCTTTACCCTCCAGAGAATCATACTTAACCTTTAATCTTAATCCTGAGAACTAAGGGAAAAGAAAAAAAAACTAACTAAAACAAAAACCCAGTCTTGAGTCCCTCTTGATTATCTCTAAAGAGACATTAGACATTATCGGATGTCTTGTGTCTTTTTTGTTTTCTCAAATATAGAAGATAGCAGAATGATCTACTTGAGCTATTCTAGGATGCAGCTTTTGGTATTTTAAAAATTCACATATCATGCCAGCAAAGAGTCAGATTGCCTCTTCACTCTGAATACCTCATGGGAAACTTAGAGAAGAGCTGGATTTAGAAGCAATTTAGTTCATGACTCATCTAATTATTTGTGTTTTTCTTTTTCAGCTCTCTTACTACTATAAACATTTATATGCAAACAAAATATTTTACTTCATTTCCAAGGTCCATCTGATTCTGTTCTTTTTTGCTCACCTTTCATATTTGTTTGAATCTCCTACAAATGTAAAAAATTCAGGGATGAAAGGGAGGGGGAATTACTATGGAGGAAAAATGACTTTGAAACCTGACTTTCTTTCATCTTTAATATATTTTTTTATTGATGTCATTCAGTTGATTTTTTTTACATGTTTTCCACATATTTATAAAGTTTACTGCTTATCCCTCCCCTTCCTCTCCTAGAAAATAATTCTTCATATGAAATTATATTTTAAAACAATATAATAAGGAAGGGAGAAAAAAATCTTCAAAACTGATGAATATATCACAAAGGACAGAAAATTTTGCAGTACAAAACATTTGTGCTCCTTACATCCCTGCAAAGGAATGGGGTAGGAGGGTCTTCTTGTGTCTCTTATTTGGAAGCATGCTTGCTAATTTCAAAGCATGTATGCTTGATCATTTTAGTTCATTCTTTCCATTTATACTGTCATAGTTGTTGAGCATATTAATGACTTGAGGTTTTGTTATGGGAATTTGAAGATCTTCCCTGCCCCTAGGCCCTTTGCTAAAGTGTCTACGTGACTGAGGTCCCTTGGATATTTGAAAGTATACTCTGTTCCCTAATAGGCTGAATGTGATCATGTGGAGCCTGTGGCGCCAGGCTTGT